>JAMQGT020000735.1:0-307981 GCA_024447675.2 Pterophyllum scalare | reverse complement strand
GAAAAATCACCAAAAAGGAGTCAGGAGTTCATCGCTTTTAGTGGATTTAAATAAATACATAAAAGCCAGTATAATAGACTGATGCCTTGATCATCCCAAATTGAGGTATTTTATGCAAACGATGTTAAATTGTTGTTAAATTTGAAGAAAAAGTTTCCATGAGAAACTCAGTTTTAGTGAAAGCTTCAAAGAAAGGTTAGAAAAAGTGCACGTGAATATTGTGTGACACAAAGTTGAATCTAGATGCAAAACAAAGTGCCAAACCTCGAGCTGCCGCTCTGCTACAAAGCAAAACATAGAGAACTAAAAAAACCTATTTGCCCACGTAGGATAAAATACAATTTAGTGATTTACACTTTTGTGCATTTACATGTTTTTATTTGGTAGATTTGTTTAAAGCTATGATTAAGAAGAGAAGAGCAGGGATCATTTTGAATTTTGAATGTCTGAACAAACTGATATTAGATCAAACATTTAAGAAAAAAACCCAAACAGCTAATAAACCAAGAATCAGTATGCCCTTTAGATAGATAAACTCAATGAAGGTCAATTATTGAGACATAAACAGACTTGATGTCTCAAAGGAGGGAGAAAAGTAAAGATTTAACTAACAAAGATCTCTCAGGTTCATCCTAACAGGAGCCTGAACAACAGCAGAGGGGCTGCAGGAGACTGGACTCTGATCAGTTACCAATAAGGTGATTCAAGCTCAGGCCAAGATCTCCTGAACAGACCGATCAGCTCCAAAGACTCAAGAAAAGGCTCCTGGTTCCCCACGACGCTCCTGACACCCTCTCTATTTTAAAGATTAGGATTAAAACTTTCCTTTTTGATCAAGCTTATAGTTAGGGCTGGATCAGATGACCCTGAACCACCCCTTAGTTATGCTGCTATAGGCCTAGGCTGCTGAGGGGGGTCCCACTGTTTCTTCTCATTCACCTTATTTACTTGTTTATACTTCACTCTGTATTTAATCATTATTATTAATCTCTGCCTCTCTTCCACAGCATGTCTTTTGTCCTGTCTCTCTCCCCTCAGCCCCAACCGGTCGCAGCAGATCACTGCCCCTCCCTGAGCCTGGTTCTGCTGGAGGTTTCTTCCTGTTAAAAGGGAGTTTTTCCTTCCCACCGTCGCCAAGTGCTTGCTCATAGGGGGTCGTTTTGACTGTTGGGTTTTTCTCTGTGTTATTGTAGGGTCTTTACCCACAATACATAGCGCCTTGAGGTGACTGTTTGTTGTGATTTGGCGCTATATAAATAAAATTGAATTGAATTGAATAACTGAAGGCCATGTCTACATATCCTGATAACATCCTTCACTCCACCCTAAGTAATGACTTAGAAAATTGTGTTGTTTTTATAGGACCAAAGTAGAGCTGATGTGCAGCTCTACCAGTTATTTACAGCTTTTTTATTTGATTCCTGTTGTAGTGCAAAATTTCACAACCCTCTTGTAATCATCATGTGGATGCCAAGCAAACTCAAAAAATTCAAAAGAATCTCTTCCACTGAGGTAAGACACATATCTATCTGTCTATCTATCTATCTATCTATCTATCTATCTATCTATCTATCTATCTATCTATCTATCTATCTATCTGTCTGTCTATCTATCTATCTATCTATCTGTCTATCTATCTATCTATCTATCCAGTGATTTTATTGATTAGATTTTTTTAAATATTATACATTGCTGAGATGCATGATAATTCAACTACAAGCACTAGATTAGCAAAAACCACATTTAACCATGTTCCTTTGTTTACACATGGCAAATGTTCAGAATTTTCTGTCACTGCAAACAAAAATTGTTTTTCACTCCAGAAGTTTGTAAAGGTTAAAGTTAACCCAGGAAATTAAGTTGGGATTGTTTACAGCTGCCATCATTTACCAGCTTTTCTTTTTAATGAATGGACAAAGTCTTTTTTTGTGTTGAACTTCATGCCATCGGCTGTCACATGCTGCACCATGATATTCTTGCCTTTCATTTTCCCTTAGGGATGATTCACAATTATCAACATTTTCCAAAGCGTACAAAGCGTACTCTTTTTCAGACCCCCTCGCCAAAAGTGTACAAGGAAAATGTTGATCTTTTCTCATGACATTTAATTTCACCTGGTTCTTTGGTATTGTAATGTAATAGGAAGTATTAAAAACTATGGAACGCCACAAGGGACATGGGAGGAAAAAAATAACATAGGAGCAAAAAAAGAAGAGATGTACTTTTTAATTTTAGGCCACCTGCTTCCGTGTTAATCTTGATATTACAGCATCTGTCAGGATGTTGAAAGGATCAGCAAGAGATTGCCAGCAAAAGTCACTTTTAATTTATAAATCAGCGGTTACTTTTGGCCGTAACCCACGCCAAAACTGTACAGGCATGAAGGAATGAACCTGACTGTCTCACTCTCACGCCCTCACTGCTTCACGTGATCGCCACAAACACACACAGTGCTCCACCTCCCCCTTCTCCTCTCAGCCACTCAGCTCATAAACAACCACAGTGATGGAGGACACACACCTATTCATCTATATCACATATACTGAAAAAATAAAAGCTCATAAAAGATTTTTCCTCGTTTTTTTCCTCCCATGTCCCTTGCAGGGTTCTGTAAAAAACATATCCTGGTGTTGAAAAAATGCTGTAGATCTTGGTGTCAAATATACTCTTTCCTATCTATTAAAACACTGTATTGTTGCACTAATAAAAATCCATCCATCCATTCTCTTCCGCTTATCCCTTTCAGGGTCGTGGGGGAGCGTGGAGCCTATCCCAGCTGTCATAGGGCAAGAGGCAGGGTACACCCTGTAATTAACAGATATGCCTATATATTCGTATTTATAGGGTGCAATAAATTGATTTGAATTTTAATGTGAATGTGTACTGCACTGTATATATGGAAAATGTACATGCCACCACACTGTACATGGTGGCAGTGGAGCGATTTGTCATCTGAATAGCTGGTCTTGTGCCAAAAAGTGATATCCGGTACTTGCCCAAAAAATTATTGCTGGTATTCATATTGTTGTAAATGACTTGCGGACTTATAATTTGTCAAGCATATCTCAAACATCATCTCTTATGAATGATATCAATTCATTTTGAGTCATAAAGAACATTTCTGTCACAAGGTAGAAGCTGCAATCACTTCTTGGCAAAATGACTTTCATATTGTAGCGATTCTGTTAGCTAAAGGTAGATGGCGTTTGTGCAGATGTTCTGTGATTTCCCACTGTTTTGTTGGTACTTGAATATGTGTGTGCACACGAGGGGGAGGGAGAGTGAGAGCGAGAGTCAGAGCTGGAGTCCTGTTTTGTTGTTGTTTTGACACTAATGGCAGTCAGGGTGCTGTTGCCTAGCCTGTAGAAGTCTGTGCGTCCCTCCATGGATATGCCTCACAAGACCATCACTGACCCACCACCAAACCAGTCATGATGAACAATGTTACAGGCAACATAATATTTGCAACAGCTTCTCCAGACCCTTTCATGTCTGTCACATGGGCTTAGGGTGAACCTGCTCGCATCTGTGAAAAGCACAGGGTACCAGTGGTGGACCTGCCAATTCTGGTATTCCATGGCAAATGCCATTCAAGGTTCATGTGCCAGGCAATGAGCACAGGGCCCACTAGAGGACACTGGGACCTCAGGCAATCGTCATGAAGTCTGTTTTTGACTGTTTGATCAGAAACATTAATACCATTGGCCTGCTGGAGGTCATACTGAAGGGCTCTGGAAGTGCTCATCCTGTTCCTTCTTGCACAAAGGAGCAGATACTGGTACTGCTCATGCGGTAGCCTCTTAACTGGCCATGTCCTGTCCACAGAACATTTGTAGTTCATTTTATATGGCAGGCTAGACCCTCCCATTTTGATTGACACCTCATTCAGCCAATCATGTAACTGGCCACACCAAATCACCTGACAGAGCTACATGACGCCCTCTGGTTATTTTTGGCTAACCTAGCCTAGGCCTATAGCAGCATAACTAAGGGGTGGTTCAGGGTCACCTGATCCAGCCCTAACTATAAGCTTGATCATAAAGGAAAGTTTTAAGCCTAATCTTGAAAATAGAGAGGGTGTCTGTCTCCTGAATCCAAGCTGGGAGCTGGTTCCACAGAAGAGGGGCCTGAAAGCTGAAGGCTCTGCCTCCCGTTCTACTCTTAAGTATCCTAGGAACCACAAGTAAGCCAGCAGTCTGAGAACGAAGTGCTCTATTGGAGTGATACGGTACTATGAGGTCTTTAAGATAAGATGGGGCCTGATTATTCAAGACCTTGTATGTTAGGAGAAGGATTTTAAATTCTACTCTAGATTTAACAGGGAGCCAATGAAGAGAAGCCAATATGGGAGAAATCTGCTCTCTCGTTCTAGTCCCTGTCAGTACTCTAGCTGCAGCATTTTGGATCAGCTGAAGGCTTTTCAGGGAGCTTTTAGGACAGCCTGATAATAATGAATTACAATAGTCCAGCCTAGAAGTAATAAATGCATGGATTAAATTTTCAGCATCAGTCTGAGAAAGGATGTTTATAATTTTAGAAATGTTGCGCAGATGTAAAAAAGCCGTCCTACATATCTGTTTAATATGTGCATTGAAGGACATATCTTGATCAAAAATGACTCCAAGATTTCTCACAGTGTTACTGGAGGCCAAAGTAATGCCATCCAGAGTAAGTATCTGGTTCGCACCACGTCTCTAGGATTTGTGAGGCCGAGCGCAAGAACTTCAGTTTTTTCTGAATTTAGAAGCAGAAAATTAGAGGTCATCCAGGCCTTTATGTCTTTAAGACATTCCTGCAGTTTAACTAATTGATGTGTGTCATCTGGCTTCATGGATAGATAACATCTCGCAAAACAATGAAAACTGATGCAATGCTTTCTAATAATACTGCCTAAGGGAAGCATGTACAATGTAAATAAAATTGGACCTAGCACAGAACCCTGTGGAACTCCATAATTAACCTTAGTGTGTGAAGACGACTCCCCATTTACATGAACAAATTGGAGTCTATTAGATAAATATGATTCAAACCACTGCAGTGCAGTACCTTTAATACCTATGGCATGCTCTAATCTCTGTAATAAAATGTTATGATCAACAGTATCAAAGCTGCACTGAGGTCCAACAGGACAAGCACAGAGATGAGTCCACTGTCAGAGGCTGTAAGAAGATCATTCGTAACCTTCACTAATGCTGTTTCTGTACTGTGATGAATTCTGAAACCTGACTGAAACTCTTCAAATAAACCGTTCCTCTGCAGATGATCAGTTAGCTGTTTTACAACTACTCTTTCAAGGATTTTGGAGAGAAAAGGAAGGTTGGAGATTGGCCTATAATTAGCTAAGACAGCTGGGTCAAGTGATGACTTTTTAAGTAGCGGTTTAATTACTGCCACCTTAAAAGCCTGTGGTACATAGTCTGTGGTACTAATAAAGACAGACTGATCATAACCTCATGCTACCAGTAGTGACACTGACCCTAGCCAAATGCAAAAATAGTGTTCCTTTGATTTTTTTGAGCAGTGTATTTCATGTTGTACTATGCTCATATTATCAAAAAAAAAAGTTTCATCAGTAAAATCATGTAATTTTGTGCAATAGCTGGTCAGATGTTTCAGTCTGGACAAAAAGGGTTTAGAAATTGGCTTCTCCACACTGCCATCAACTGGACCAAAACAACTAGTTTGTCAAAACAAACAAAAAAACAAACAAACCAGAAAACACTAGGAGAACCATAACTTAAAACAACAAATGACCTGTGATCATTCCATTATACCTTTGATTTCATTGTGCCCTTGGTTAAATGTCAATTTCTTGGAAGACAGACTTTAGATTACATAAACTGTGAAAGCAACACATATGTCACTGTATGTGTATAAGAGAATTTACTGTTAAAGTTTCCAATGCATCATTTTTGAGGCTGTGTTAGTGATTACTCTCCCACCTCTCTTTCACTATTAAATCCAGAACCAGATGAACGGGTTGCAGTACTACACTGCAGCTGAAGTTGAGAACTATACATCAACCATGAAAGTCCAACGTAAAACACAAGTCCACACATACCTTCCAAAGTATGGCTGCATCATCCTATCCTTTGTTGCATTTGTCTTCATCTTCATGATATATATCATGTATATCATAGAGGTAAGGACTTGGTTCTTACTCATTTGTTTATATTACATAAAGCAGGACACAAAACATAGAACAAGATATTTGAATAGAGCACTTAAGTTGAGTTATGGGAGAGAGTTGAGTTGAGTTGGACTACCTGTGCAACCTCTGTAGGGTCCAGCTATCACTTCATCCTACCAGTAGTGACACTGACCCTAGCCAAATGCAAAACTAGTAAATAAACAATAAGAAAAGATGAGGAGGGGAAACAAATGTCAGTGCCCTCCACCTGTAAAACCATTCCTGCTTTGGGGCCCTCATTAATGCCCCTCTACTGCATCTGTTGTTAATTTCATTAACACCAATGCAGCTAAAACAGGTTAACAGCCCCCCCTCTATTAAGTTAACTTAATTAACCAGATCAATATCCCAGAAGTTTAATTGGTTTGATGCTGTACTCTGATTAAAAAGTGTTCCTTTAATTTTTTTGAGCAGTTTACATACAAAACTGAATACAAAACAATTGGGCTGGGGATATCTGTGTCCATCAGAAGCTGAAATGGTGCCTGGTTTGGGGAATACACAAATCCCGAGAGCTGCAGTAGACATGACTGGGGAAGAGTTAAGCAGACAGGGAGTGAGAGTGGGCACTGGACAAAATGAGTCAAGGTGAAAAGTCCAGAGCTAATATACAGAGTAGATTTCTGTCACAAATATACTTATATACTTAGCAGTTTCTTAGAATCACTTTAAATTGAAATGTCCCTGGAGGATAACTACACTTTCTGACCTGTTTTATAGTTGGGTGCACAATGTTTGTTTTACTCTGCCATTGTGAGAAGAGCCGCTCTGGTGTCCTTCCAAATCTTATAACAGAGCCACAGATGAATCTGAACAAAGAGAACCATGACTTCATTCTCCAGCAGAGGAGGTCATGGAATTATAAGCATATTCAATCCAAGGAACCCAAGGAAGAGTACAGTATACAATTTAGAGAGAGCAACAAAATGGTCAGCTTTTAACAATGATCTATGAATGAGAGGATGAAAGTATTACGATGAGAGGGGTTTAGGCTAGTGACAAAATCCAGAGCCAGGACATAGAAAGGAACACCCTTCTCAAGAGAGAAACACAAAAATTTCTTGAGGAAGGATATCATCCTGTAAATGTTGGATGACAGATGAATTTAGCAATGCATGCCCATTGGATTAGAGCAGACTGAAGAGGGAATAAGTTGGTGGTTAACAAGTCCATTTCCCAGATCTCTGTTTCTGGCCCTCCCTCATCTTTTTTCTGGTTGTCACTCTCTCTCTCTCAAAGGTATAACCCACGAGGCATGAGAGGGTGCTGGAATGTGCTGGTCCCTGCCAGCCCATTGAGCTCCCTCAGTCCTCAATGAGGCCTTCTCCAATCTGCAGCCTGTGATCGACACTATGTTGCCAAAAATATTCGCTCGTCTGCCTTTTACAATGCAGGCAATGAGATAACATTGAATCGATATCAATCAGATATGGATTCATTATCTTGCTGATAATGTTACATCCTCACTGTGAAGACTGGATACTGTGGGTCCTCTGACACAATAATTTTTAGGAAATGTATAACCGTAATGAATTCTGTTCTATAATTAGTTCTTCTTGAACTTTACCACTGCAGCTAACACACTTCAAAATGCACAACTTTTACTTTGTTTCCAATTGTCACCATCCTTTTTCAGTTTTGTGAACTGCATGACATTGCATGTCCTCACTTTATGATGCATTCATTCTATTGACGGAAGAGTGGATGTGTCATATATTTGCATTAACACAAGTAAGACAAGGGAAATAGGATAAACCATTTCAAGAGGAGTCCATTATAATGTCAACAGCAAAAGATGAATTATACTTCATTTGTTTGATGTATTGTTGTCATTGCTGCATTCTCTCTCTTTTCCATTTTCAGAATAAAGTGAGCACCAATATCATCCCAATTGTTTTCACTCCATCTCCTGGCATGCATTACGACCCCTGCACCATACAACCACTGTCCGCTAAAGAGGCTCTTGAAGAACACCTCCTACTAAAGTCCATTACTTGGCCTGTAACTCCGCCTGTACTGTCTCCTCGTTCCCTGAATAATACCAGCGATCCCTCCCACAGCACTTTGACCATTCTTCCAAAGAGGGAAGGGGAACACTGGCACATAGGAGATAAGCTGGAAGTTATGATCAAGATGTATGACTTCCAGGGCCATCCAAAGACGTTTGGGGGAGATGTCTTACTTGCCCGGTTGCACAACCCAACTCTTGATGCGGGTGTGGCAGGGCAAGTGGTGGATCATCTCAATGGTTCCTACTCTGCTGTATTCTCTTTACTCTGGGAGGGAGATGCACAGGTTGAGGTGATACTAAAACCCATCATGTAATCTACTTTCCCTTCCTTTTTGAAACAATAGAACTTCTTGACAAAAGCAAGGGTCTCACTTCTATACCAGAAAGAGTAGAGTCTGTCTGCTTAACTAAGTATGTTTTCATACGATTGTGGTCCTTAAAAATAAGTTTCATTACTTTAATAAAAAACATGGTGGTTTTGTGTAGCAGTTGTGTCCTGGTTTAAAAAGTATGTGCAATCAACACCATGGTTTTGTGTGTGTGTGAGTGTGTGCCTGTGTGTGTGTGCGTCTGTGTGTATGTATGTGTGTAAAAGAAAAAAATCCCAGCTTGCTACTATGGGCGGTCTATTTTGCCCTCCAAGCTCGGGTCCTCTACCAGAGGCCTGAGAGCTTGAGGGTCCTGCACAGTATCTTAGCTGTTCCCAGGACTGCGCTCTTCTGGACAGAGATCTCGGATGTTGTTCCAGGAATCTGCTGGAGCCACTCTCCCAGTTTGGGGGGTCACTGCCCCGAGTGTTCCGATTACCACGGGGACCACTGTTACCTTCACCTTCCACATCCTTTCCAGCTCCTCTCTGAGCCCTTGGTATTTATCGAGCTTCTCGTGTTCCTTCTTCTTGATGTTCCCGTCACTTCTTATTGCAACATCTGTCACTATAACCTTCTTCCTCTCTTTATCCACCGCTATGATGCCCAGTTGGTTAGCCATCACAAGTTTGTCTGTCTGTATCTGTAAGTCTCACAGGATCTTAGCTCTGTTGTTCTCAACCACCCTTGGGGGCGTGTCCCATTTTGACCTTGGGACTTCCAGGTCATACTTGGCACAGATGTTCACTTGGTTATGGTGTTCCATGTATGCCCTGCCTGCTAGCATCTTGTACCCCCCTGTTATGTGCTGGATTGTCTCAGGGGCATCTCTGCACAGCCTTCACCTTGCCTTGTGTGGTAGACCCCAGCCTCTATCGATCTTGTGCTCAGAGCGGGTTCTTGTGCTGCCATGATTAGTGCCTCTGTGCTGCCTGTCAGTCCAGCTTTGTCCAGCCATTGTTAGGATTTTTCTACGTCAGCCACTTCTTCAATCTGCTGGTGGTCAATGCTGTGCAGAGGCCATGTCCTGCCATGATGGTTCCTGTTCTTCCTCCTCTTCTTTCTCAGATTTCTGCTGCCTGAGGTATTCACTAAGCACCAGATCCTTTGTAGCCATCTTCCTGATGTATTCATGGATCTTTGTTGTTTCATCTAGGATAGTGGGTCTGACGGCATATAATCATATAAACATTACTTGTGACCAACAAGAGATGCTATGTTAAAAGTCTGCAGTCAGTGTACATGTACCTGTGAGAAAACTCTGATTCTCTTTCCTACCAGGTGATACTGGTTCACCCCAGTGAGGCTGTCACAGTTCTGCGCAGACTGACCAAAGAACAGCCCGACAGGATTTACTTCAAGAGCGACTTCCGCTCAGGCTCAGTCACTGAAACTACCATTTGTAACACATGTTTGCATCCAACCCAGCAGCCTGTGTGCAACTACACTAATGTCCACACAGGTGACCCGTGGTTCTGTTACAAGCCAAAGAATCTAAATTGTGATGCCAGGATCACCCACTCTTTTGGAGGATATAAAGAAAATATCACAGCCACAGAGAAGAAACTCTTTCAGAGGTGAGCATTACCTATATGTCCTTGGTGAGTTACTACAGACAATCAGTGTTGTCTAAACTCATACATTGGCTCAAATATATAAACACACCCCTGCTAATATTTAGGTAATTTGTCCCTTAGCAAGTTGCATTTCGAACAGACACTTTTAGTAGCCATCAACAAGCATCCACCATAATTCTGGCTGGATATTTAACAACTCTTCTTGGAAGAACTGATACAATTTGTTTTAACTGGTTGATTTCCTGGCACATACTGGTAAATGGACTGGTTCTTATTTAGTGCTTTTCTCCTCTAATTGAACACTCAAAGCATTGTATACAAACCTGGTTTTTAAACATAGTATAGTCTGCAAATTTTCAGTAGGGTTGAGGTCAGGGCTTAGGGAAGGCCATTCCAGAAGCTTAATGTTAGCCTGCTTTATTTATCCCAAAACCAGTTTTGATATGTGTTTAGGATCATTAGCCTATTGCAACATTCAGTTATGTCCAAATTTCAGCCACCTACCTGTTGTGTTGAGGTGAAACTGAAGAATTTGGAGGTAGTCCTCCTTCTTCATTATTCCTTTGTGCAATGTGCTAGTACCACTGGCAGCAAAACAGCAAAACTGAGCATGATGCTACCACCACCATGCTTGACTGCTCATACAGTTTTCTTGAGTTTGAAAGCCTGACTTACTTCTACAAACATACCTCTTGCCATTGTGGCCAAATACCTCAATCATTGGCTTCTTTTTAGTTCAGTACCATCTCAGTCCATGGCAATATAAAACTCACGTTGCTGTGGACAGTCACGTTGGTGTTCCAGCCAGCTTGAGCTTGGTGCTTCCTTGGTTGTTTTCCCCTCATCTGAAGGTGACAGTTTGGATCTTCTTCCAGCCCTTGACAAAGTGGTGACAAACTCTAATGTAACTTGGACTTGTATGTTTGAACTTGGAATCTGTTGTTTAGAAATGCTCCAAGAGTTTCCCAGTTTGTGTAAATCTACAATTCTCCTGATTAGATCTTTGTTGAATTCTTTTGACTTTCCCCATTGTTCTGAGTATTGGTCAGTCCAATGACTGCTGTCAAATGAATACTTTTTATGCCGGCAAAGAGAAACTACCACGTGGAGTCAATCGTGATCATTAATAAGAAGTTAATAGACCTTGGCCTTGTCAAACACAATATAAAACCTTCAGTACCATTTATTGAAATATTTAAGTGAGTGTATGTATATTTGAGTCTATATGTATACTTCTGACCCTTTTTAGATTAGAAAAAATCCTAAATGAATTCTTGATTTTTAAAGTCAGTAAAGATGTATGTTGTATGATCATTCCACTCTAAAAAATAGAACAGTAAAAATAAATCACTAAAAGCCCCAAAATTACAGTGAAATTCATCATCTTGATGAGAGCTACACTATTGTATGATCACCAGCTTGTCTGTGAGCATATTTAATGATTATTAGTTTCTAATCCAATCTTTTCTTCTACTCTAAACAAGTTGTCTGTTGTGTCTTATTTAAATTTTATTTTATTTTTATTTTATTCTCCTGAATTTTTGTTAATGGTGTGGTTTATCTAAGATATTTTACTTTGTATGCTTTGCCTCAGTGATGTCAATATGAAAGTCCCCATTCTGGCTTCTGGATCTCCCAGTGTCACTGTTATGCCACATAAGCAAGGTAAAACCCAGTTTCTATGACCAATATCTATAACTATATAATAACATATTAAGAATGTCATGAAGGTTTTGAGCAGTTGGGAGGCAAAAGACTTAAACATTTGCATATTATGTACTACCCTGCTCTAGATAGAGGGCACCTGTGGAAAGGTGCAGTAAGTTTGCCTTGAGTGAGCGTACTAAATTTAAAGTTTTCTGGACATAGCAAAAGCAGCTAGCTGTGTAATTACACTATATTGCCAAAAGTATTCACTTGTCTGTCTTCACACGCATATGAACTTGAGTAACATCCCATTCTTAATCCATAGGGTTTAATATGATGTCAGCCCACCTTTTACAGCTATAACAGCTTCAACTCTTCTGGGAAGAATTTCCACAAGGTTTAGGAGCGTTTATGGAAATTTTTGACCATGCTTCCAGATGCACATTTGTGAGGTCAGACACTGGCATGTTGGCGAGAAGGCCTTGCTCACAGTCTCCACTCTAATTCATCCCAAAGGTGTTCTGTGAGGTCAGGACTCTGTGCAGCCCAGTCAAGTTCTTCCACACCAAGCTCGCTCATCCATGTCTTTACATTGCTTTGTGCACTGCTGTGCAGTCATGTTGGAATGGGAAGGGGCCATCCTCAAACTGTTCCCACAAAGTTGGGAGCACGAAATTGTCCAAAATGTCTTGGACTGCTGAAGTAGCACAGTAACACTGAGAGAAATCTTGGAGTCATTTTTGACAAGGATATGTCCTTCAATGCACACATTAAACAAATGTAGGACTGCTTTTTGTTGCGTAATATTTCTAAAATTAGAAACACCCTTTCTCAGACTGATGCTGAAAAGCTAATTCATGCATTTATTACTTCTAGGCTGGACTACTGTAATTCATTATTATCAGGCTGTCCTAAAAACTCCCTGAAAAGCCTTCAGCTGATCCAAAATGCTGCAGCTAGAGTACTGACAGGGACTAGAAAGAGAGAGCAGATTTGTCCCATATTGGCTTCTCTTCATTGGCTCCCTGTTAAATCTAGAATTGAATTTAAAATCCTTCTCCTCACATACAAGGTCTTGAATAATCAGGCCCCATCTTATCTTACAGAGCTTTTAGTACCATATTACCTGCACTTTGTTCTCAGACTGCTGGCTTACTTGTGGTTCCTAGGATACTTAAGAGTAGAGTGGGAGGCAGAGCCTTCAGCTTCCAGGCCCCTCTTCTGTGGAACTAGCTCCCAGTTTGGACATCCTCTCAATTTTTAAGATTAGGCTTAAAACTTTCCTTCTTGATAAAGCTTATAGTTAGGGCTGGATCACGTACCCCTGAACCATCCCTTAGTTATGCTGCTATAGGTCTAGGCTGCTGGGGGGTTCCCATAATGCACTCTTTCTTTTGATTCACCTCTTTTTACTCTGTTTATTGTAGCACTTATGTCACTATAAGACAGATGTATGAGCTACTGGACCAGTTCTAGGTTCGCAGGAGCAGTGGAGCAAAAGACAGTGAAGAGACCAGAACCAGAAACCCTTAAATGGAAAGCTGGCACTTTTAATAAAACAAAAACATTAAACAAAAAGAACCATTCAGGACTATTGTCAAGTAGGTCACACTTAACTCAGAATCCTTATTGAATATTGACAAAATCTACTTATAACCCAATAATAATGTGAGATATAACATATTATTCAATAGTTCAGTTCAGTAAGAGGGAAAATCCAGAATCCTGCTGCCGTAAAGCAGCAAAACAGGAACACACCAAATTGTCTCTCTATGAGCAATATCAACCCGTATTCTGTTGATCCGGTTGCTGTAGTATCTTTAAGCTCGAATCTCATGGGTCAGGCTCGCCATCCGATATCCCCTGTGTGTGTGCAGGTCCTCTGCAGCCGCCACACGAAGAAGAGGGAGAGAGAAATCCAGGCCTCGACACCCAGAAAGCTCTTCCCAGCAACAGAAACACACACAAAAAAACCTGGCCTGCATAAGAGGCCATGCAGAAAACTTATTTACTATAAGAATCATTACAAGAACAGAATACACTCTTTCTGCCTCTTTGTGAGAAGAGAAAGGAAAAGAAAATGGCAGCAACTTTTTCCTCTCACCGCTAGCATTGTTTGTAATAAAATGCACCTAAATCCTAACATAAGCTATACACATATTCACATGTGGTTATGCACATAAACTCAAAACACAACATTATCATTAAAGCGATCTATCTTCCACTTTCACCAGTTAAACTCAGAGTCTCATTTACTCCATTTGCTCGTCTAAAAACACATTTTTCTCAAACGCAAAAGAAACATCATAAAACTCACCAAAAGCTCTCTGGTTGTTGTTCCCAGAGTCTCAATAGTCACTGGTTTCCAGAGAAAAAGTTCCCGATGCGCACAGCTACATCACCTCTCTGGCATTGCTGATTGTTTTTCCCTCCAACACTAATTACGCTCACGGGAAGAGGGAAGGAAGGGCATGTTAAAGGGGCATTCCCACAATTCACTTTTTGTTTGGTGAACTTAATGCTAATGTTTCAACCTTCTTTAACAAGTTATTTGCAACATGAATTATATAGTTAAAACTTAATATTTAACATCATTTATTGTGATGATTTTTTATTGCATTACTGCATTACATCCTCCCCTCCTTTCCCCATGCACGTCCCTGTGCATGACATAATTACACTGTCAACACTCTCGATTGTGTAGGCTCATTCAAAGAGTCTGTGATCACTGCACTTAAACTGTGGAACAATGATTAGACTACTGTGACCAATGGGTTCCAAAGTTCGGGGTAAGTCAGTCTTTGTGCAGGCACTCTGTGTCTGGTAGATTACATTATACTCCACTCTGCAATTAATCATTAGTGATTAGAGATTATTATTAATGTCTGGCTCTCTTCTACAGTGTGTCTTTTGTCCTGTCTCGCTCTCCTCAGCCCCAACTAATTGTGGCAGATGACTGCCCCTCCCTGAACCTGGTTCTTCTGGAGGTTTCTTCCTGTTAAAAGGGAGTTCTTACTGACCACTGTCGCCAAATGCTTGCTCATGGGGGGGTTGTTTTGACTGTTGGATTTTCTCTGTGTTATTGTAGGGTCTTTTCCTACAATATAAAGCATCTTGAGGCAAATGTTTGTTGTGATTTGATGCTATATGAATTGAATTGAACTGAACTGAACTGAACTGAATTCAATTCAATTCAATTGAAAAATAACTCCACACTGTAATCCTCCCTCCACCAAACTTTACACTTAGTACACTGCAGTCAGATAAGTATTACCCCTGACAACTGCCAAACCCAGACTCGTCTATTGGGTTGCCAGATGGAGAAGTGATTCACTGCTTCAGAGAACATGTCTCTACTGCTCTAGAGTCCAGTGGCTGCACGTTTACACCACTGCATCCAACACTTTGCATTGTGCTTGGTTATGTAAGGCTTGGACGCAGCAGCTCAGCCATTGAAACCCATTCCATGAAGCTCTTTACACACTGTTCTTGAGCTAATCTGAAGGCTACGTGAAATTTGCACGTCTGTAGTGACTGACTGTAGAAAGTTGGTGACCTCTGCGCACTATGCGCCTCAGCATCCACTGATCCCACTGTGTGATTTTATGTGGCCTACCACTTCATGGCTGAGTTGCTATCATTCTCAATTGCTTTTATTTTTTTTTTATAATTCCACTAACAGCTGACTGTAGAATATTTAGTAGTGAAGAAATTTCACAACAGGACTTGTTGCATAGGTGCCATCTTATCATGGTACCATGCTGGAATACACTGAGCTCCTGAGAGTGACCCATTCTTTCACAAGTGTTTGTAGAAGCAGTCTGCATGCCTAGGTGCTTGGTTTATACACCTGGAAGTAAATGGAATACCTGAATTCAATTATTTGGATGGGTAAATGAATACTTTTGGCAGTAGATTGTATCTTGTGTTTGGATAATCCATAAAATGTTGATATTAACTTCTACAAATTTCTATCCCTCAAAAATAAATAAGTCTATTATAACAATAGAAGGTGAAATAAGAATGTTTCAAGAATCGGCTGATGAAAATTAAAAGAATAAAATAAGACCTGAATTAAATTTGGCCAGTCTCCCTTGAGGGTTCTACTCATACAATTTTCAGTATAATTTCTATATATAGATCCCTTTCAAGCCTGTTCTATGTGTGCCTTTGCAATGCATGATGGATCTCCTTGACTGTGTCAAAATAATGAATCTTGATTTTCATTGTGGAGAACTTGACAAAGTTGAAGAGAAACAAATTCTACTGAGTGAGGAGGGTGGTGAGGAACTACTGCACCTGCCTGGCCAAGAATCTTGTGCAACTTCTCCTTCATGTGCCAACACAATTTGGCTATCACACTCCTTAGGACATTGGCCCACAACACTGGATCATCAGTCTCTCCCTCTGGGACAAATTTGTGTACATAAATGTGAAAATTGTGAATTTATTAAACTCCCCAAACTCTAACTATCCAGAGTTGAGACCAGAAGGCAGAGCTGAAGTCTTACACACCTCTCTGCAGTTTCTCACCTCCTTGTCTTTCCCCCAAACTCCATCCCCATAGAGACTGTGTCCACTCTCAGACCAACAAAAGACAAACCAACAATAGCGAAAAATTAAATAAATATAAAAATGCACAAAGAAAGAACTGTGTTCAACTCTTGATAATGTGGCTTCTCTGAAAAAATAAGACATACACCTGAATTTAATACAATATGCAAATATATTAAAAGTGATATTTTCCCTTTTGCTTGAAGATTTGTTGGCATTTTTAAAAAAATCATTGATTTTATATTGCTCTTAGAGCTTTGCATAATGCATCTCTGAGTTAAGAATTTTATCTGTGATTTTTTTTTTTTATCATCACACAATAGGCCAAATATGACCAATTAGGCCAAAAAAAGATGTGGTAGGGTCCAAACAAAATGCCTAATATACTCATAAATAATGGGGAAGAGATTTTTAGCGTTTATGATTAAAATGTGTGTGTTAGAGGTGGTTGGGAACAATTACACTTTTTTCTTCTTAACCTCTTCTCAGGGCTGTCAGAGGTGAGTAGAAGCAGTGTGGAGTCTGGACCCTCTGGCTATTACTATCAGGGTGTGTGGCGAGCACTAGGTGGAACCCCAGTTATTCAGTACAACACTTCCTCAGCTATCACTCAGTGTCTGAAAGGAAAGGTGATTCACCTGTATGGAGACTCCACCATCAGGCAATGGTTTGAACACTTAAATGCAGAAGTGCCAGGTAATTTCCCCAAAATCCTTTTATAGCTCCAATTTAATTTTCTCCTCATTGAAACGTAACCTCTCTCTGTATTTTAGATCTTAAGGAGTTTGACCTGCATAATTTAAGACAATCTGGACCTTTAATGACCCTGGACTATAAAAACAACATCTTGGTGACGTACCGCTGCCATGGTCCTCCCATCCGGTTTGGCAATCTCCCAATCAGTGAATTGCGTTATATTGCCAGTGAACTAGACAATGTGGTTGGTGGCAGAAACACTGTTGTAATAATTGGTATTTGGTCACATTTCAGTACTTTCCCAATTAAAGTCTACATCCAGCGGCTGCAGAGCATCCGCAGAGGAGTTGTGCAACTGCTGTCCAGGGCTCCAGACACAGTGGTTGTCATTCGGACTGCAAATCCCAAATCTCTGACACTCTATGAGACAATTACTAACAGTGACTGGTACTCACTGCAGAGGGACAAGGTGCTCAGGGCCATCTTCAAAGGATTGAATGTCCATCTGGTGGATGCCTGGGATATGGTCCTGGCATATCGCCAGAAGCACAACCTCCACCCAGAACCTCCCATTATTAAGAACATGATTAATGTTGTCTTGTCCTACATATGCCCTCAAAAGGGTAGCTAGATGTGTTTGTTTTTCAGCTGTCCATGCATACATACATTTATTTGTCTTCTAGTTTTGACAGAGAATTTTGAGAGAGAAAAAACATTAAGAGGAGGATAAAATGCAACTGTAAAACAGGCTGGGGTTGGGTCTAATGCTGAATGGTGAAACTCATTCATCAAGCCTTATGACACATCTTTGGATTGTCAAAAAAAATACAGGAGATGCTGCAGCTCACTAACTCCAAAAATGAAAATGAAAGATAATTATTTGTTATGTTTACACACACGTGTTTTTTCCCCTTTAACTAACCATCACACAATTTGCCATTTTGTCTCCTAACAAATCAACGATGACTCTGCAGTTTAAACAGGGCTGAGAGGTCAGTTTAAAGCTGACAGGACAGCAATAGGGAAATAGGGAGTTATAAGAGTGAATTGTTCTAGGGTAATATCATGCAATGCCAGTTTTTCATGGCATGACATTCATTGAGAATCTCTATCAACTCTGATCTGTAGTTCAAACTACCTTGTGTCACAAATCACATAACAGCTACAAGTACATTATTTACTGATTTGAATGAACCCAAAAAGAACCAACCACTGATGGACTCAACCATTTGCTGACAGCTGACACATCCAGTCAGCCAAGTTTACTTTATTCAAAAATATCAAAATTTCTTGCTCTTGAGTCCAGATACAATTGTAAGGTTCTGGTAGATTTTATGATGCTGTTGCGTATGCTGCCATAAAGCATTTTTCTTATATCCTGGGTAAGTGAAAAGCCTCTGTAACACAGCATTCTATTTACCTGTGAGTGCACCTTGGCACAGACTGTCTTGACCCACCTTGTTAAACACATTATTTACAAACACACAGTCACTGCCAACAGTTACCCTGCTCGTTGTGGCTGGTTCTACAAGCAGGGTACAATTACAGCCCGACTGTTGTTGACTGCTTGCCAACAGGTTTGCAGCTGATGTTATCGGTTCTGTGCGTGCGTGTGTGTGTGGGTGGGGGGGGGGCTAATTAAGCAAGGCACACCTGAGGGTGTACTACAAAGATTAATGCCAAGGATTAATGCCAAGCCTAAGATCAGGATTCTCTGTGTCATGAACGTGGGTCTCTTTTTACTTGGCTAAATTACTTTCACTTTGACATCTCCTTTATTAGGTTATGGAACAGTAATTTTCAGGGTTAGAACCGGGACTGGGCTTTTAGCTTTCATTTAATTACATTTTTTGATGAATGATAACGAGCTGGGGGAATAAACAATACTGTATTCTGGTCACTTTGCTATTTTCTTTTTCTGTATTTATAGTAATGAATAAATTATCAAATCATTGTTGTGGTGGTGTTTTGCTCTGTGTGTACTTTGTGTACTACCCTGCAGCTCTTTTTCCATGGGCGGAGACAGCAATGATGTCACAGATTTATAATGAGGCAGCTGTCAGACTGTCAGTCAGCTCCTCTGAAACATTTACTGTAGTTACTGCAGCATCACTGTTACATCACACTGATCTGGATGAAGCTTCAGACACAGAACACACTGATCGGTGATCAGTGATCAATGATTGGTCCTGTTGTAATAGATCACTGATGGAAAAATGTCTGGATCCTGGAGATGATGGGAATGTTTGAGTGAAGATGAGGCTGAAACAGGTTGAAAACTGAACTAAATGGATTCAAAGTGGCCTAAATGTTGTCAGCATTTTGAAAGTTATGGTGTCTGAAATTCAGAGTATGAATCTTGACATTTTCCACTGAAAATCACTTAAATCGGTGATCAAAGACTCTATAACGGATCCGCAAACCGCATCTGAGTCCATCTGCACAGCAGGAGGATCCAAAAAGAGCAGGATCACGGGTTCAGACAGGATAAGGCCCAGATCCAGTTCAGGCTCCCTTCATTTCCCAGCTCATCCAGTCCGTGAAGCTGATGTTAGATTAGAAACTGGGAAACATTAAAGCATTTTTTCTCTAAATCTCCTTGCTCAGTTCTATCCTGTAAGAGCAGAAATAATGAAATTCTCCGTTTAAAAAAATGAATCAAGTGAGGCTTCTGTTCCAGCAATAGATTAAAAATTTACTGAATAATTATTTAATGATTAAATGGTCATAAACTGAACTGTCAAAAACTGCAGCAAAAAACTGTTTTTATTAAATAATAAACATGAGGGCGAGTGTACCCTGCCTCTCGCCCTATCATAGCTGAGATAGGCTCCAGGCCCCCCCGCCCGAAGAGGATAAGCGGAAGTGCATGGATGGATATTTTATAGCTTTTATTCTGTCTCTGATGATGACAGAGTGGGTCAAGCTGATTATAATGACTCAGACCCCATTTTCACGGTGTCAGGTTGATACCTTTCGGCCTCCCGTTTACAGGAGGATGGACTGAAAACAATACTTCTTGGAAATGCCAAGTTGTCTGTTATGTGTAGACACAAGACTGCTCCACAGCTCGAGTTAGGTGCTCTTCATATGATTGAAAGAGTCACAGGTCTGTATTTTAAAAAAACATCTGAAAATGGTCAATGTCCAAAGAAAAAAATTGAAAAACTTTCAGAAAGCTTTGAGAACTATTGTTTCAGACCACTTTTAAAAAGTGGTCTTACACCTAGCAGATGAACGATCTGTACTGCAGATGCACTAAAGATGAGGACTGTTCACCAACCATGAAGGTTCAAGTCTTTAAAGATCAGGTCTGCGCTTGCCTTCCAAGGAACTGGTAACATGTCTGTCTATGACAGGGATCCTCAAATATTTGACTCAGGTGTGTTGGATCAGGGACACATCTAAAACCTGCAGGACACTGGCCCTCGAGGCCTGGATTTGAGCATCCCTGGTCTATGAGATACAGGTGCTAAAATGCCACAGGCTGACGTTCATCAGGAACCCTGATGGTCTCAGGAAGTCAAGCTCAGGAAGGTCAGCAGTGTCTTTGATGTATGCTGTTTATATATACCATTACAGGTATACTTTCCTTGTTTAGACATACATTACTGCAGTATAACATATACATTACATAAATAATATCATGACCAGTGGTATTACTTCTATTAACTCTGTGAAATTGTTCCTCAGTGAAAGTTTAGTCCTTTGGCGCCCCTCCTGGCATAATTTAGGCTAACGTGAAAGCTATATTGCCCACTCTTATTTTTTTGAATGTAAGAATGGTCTTCGCTGCATTTTGTTATTTCTTCAACTTTATGGTATGTAATCTAAAATCTAAGTTCTGAATCTGTTAAAGAAGAATATATTTCGAGTATATGTAAACATAATGTTTATTAAGGGGAAACATTTGTAGAGAAAGAGTGAAGTATTGACCCACCTGTTAGTGACCAGGTAGTGGAACAATCCCACTGAATGTGGTAAACAACTCATCCTACCTGCACCAACTGTCAGGAAATAGCCTAATTAGCTTTAAATTCTGTAAATTAAATTTTACAGTGTTGGGCAATTTTTAGCATAACTTTTAAAGTGATTTTAATTCAGTTCAATTGTATTTATATAGCACAAAATCACAGCAACAGTTGCTTCAATGTGCTTTACATTGTAAGAGCAAGACCATGTAATAGTTCAGAGAAAATCCCAACAATCAGATAACCTCTCTGTGAGCAAGGACTTGGCAAGAGTGGGAAGGAAAAACTCCCTTTAAACATAAAGAAACCTCTGGTAGAACCAGTCTTGGGGGGAGACTAACAGCTGGCAGCTGGCTGCCATGACCAGTTAGGGATGAGGGGAGGGAGACAGGGCAAAAGACACACTGTGGAAGAGAAACAGAGATTAATAATAACTCATGATTAAATGCAGAGTGGTGTATAAACACATAGAGAGCAAAAGGAGGTGAGTGAAGAAGAAACACAGAACATCATGGGAAGCCCCCCAGCAGCCTAGGCCTATCGCAGCCTAACTAAGGGAGGGTTCAGGGTCACCTGATACAGCCCTAACTATGAATTCGGTCAAACAGGAAAGATTCAAGCATACTTACTCTTCATCAGGCACAAATGCCTAAAACAGCGCTATCTTAAATTCTTTTGGTCACACGGACACATCACATGGGGATAGTGTCCAATCAAAGCAAATATAACATTACACTGACCAGAAAATTTGGTTTTTAAATAGGATGTGCATTTTAACCTGATGCAATAAATTAAAAAAAAAAAACACTACAAACAATAAAATATTAAAGGAATGAGTGAAAAAAAATATTTCTGACAGTTTTGTCTATGTATGAAGATCTGCCAGGACATTTAATATTATAAACACATTGGTGGTTTTTTTATTGATTAAAAAAATTATTTGGTTTATTAGGCCCGAGCCAACCGAAGGGTCGGCGGAGCCTATTGTAATCGCAATGGGCGAATGAGCAAAAATGGGCGGAGTCACATGTGACGCGGTGCTGAAAGTGGCCCCGGACCTCATAGGGACGTGCGTCATGTCGAGACGTTTCCGAAAATGTATATATGCGGGTCACTGGAAAAGCGCATTATTGGAATCGTTAGAATTTGTCATTATTATTTTTCTTCTTCTTCTTTTTCTTTCTCCGTCTATCCCCTCAAATTTGACCCCCTGAACATATACGAAAACTCACCATTTTCGCTACAGAGGTCAGGTCTGGCGAAAAATTGATTTTTTTAATGTCATCAAGAACCAACTCTAAAAGGGGGCTCCAGGCGCCCCCCGGAAAATTCATTTTTCGGCCCTCTATGGGAGAGGCCACGATCAACTTTGTCGTAGAACCACGAAATTGTGCGTCACACATAGATCATGTCAGGACAAGCAAAAAATCCTCTTGGAGCACCCCCACACAGCAAACAGGAAGTCAAGCCACCGTGGCCTGAACTTTGCCCTCTGCCAATTTGGCGATGATGCACACCTTCGTATTTGAAACATCTCCTCTTTGGGCGTTACACCTACAGACACCCAAATCGCTCAGCATAATCTAGACCAGTAGGCCATCAAAAGTTATTCAGGGTTTTATGAAAAAATCAATGGTTTGGTCGTTAGGGGCGCTGAACTTGGCCTTCGTTTTGGCCTAAATTACACTCACCTTTTCTGTCATCACTCGTGCATACTTTGCCAGATTTCTACCAAACTTTAATAACTTATGTAGGGTCCCACCATGAATCCATAAATGGAGAAACAATGGCAATTCCTGCAATAGCGCCCCCTACATAATCAAAATAAAATTTGCATGGAGCTTCAAAGTTTTAGTTACTCGTAGAGTTATGAAATTTGGTTTCCACATTCTGTATATGACCCTGATCAAAAAAGTCAATCAGACCCATGCCTCATTTTGCACGCCGCCCCCGTGACCACACCCCCAATTCCCCATTGGTTTTCAATGGAAAACCTAACATTTCTGTGTGACACACTTTTTTCAGGTGTTTTGAGCTGTACATTGATCACAAACATTCCCACTAAGGCCCATGATGATGTTCCCTTGCAGAGGGGCGTGGCCCTGGGGCCATGGCGAGCTTCGATCCTTCGCCATGACATTTCGTTTACCTCTCAATCCCATATACTTTGTCCGATTGCCCTCAAACTTCACAAGTGTGATAATGACCCACCCCTGCACACATCCATATGACATTATTGAATGACAGTCGCAGCGCCACCTAGTGGAACAAGTAACATGCTCTAATTTAAACAGTCATTGTTCAATCTGCACCAAACTTCACAAGCGTGATAAGGACCCACCCCTGCACACATCCATATCACATTATTGACTGACAGTCGCAGCGCCACCTAGTGGAAACAGGATTCCAATGATGCATCCAATCTGCTTCAAACTTCACAAGTGTGATAAGGACCCACCCCTGAACACATCCATAGGACATTATTGAATGCCCCTCTAGTGCCCCTAGTGGAAAAAGGAAGGTGCTGTAATTTAAACAGTCATTAGTCAATCTGCACCAAACTTCACAAGTGTGATAAGGACCCACCCGTGCACCCATCCACATGACATTTTTGAATGACAGTCGCAGCGCCACCTAGTGGAATCAGGATTCCATAGATGCATCCGTTCTGCTTCAAACTTCACAAGGGTGATAAGGCCTCACCCCTGAAGACATCCATATGACATTATTGAATGCCAGTCTAGCGCCCCTAGTGGAACAAGTAAGTTGTTGTAATTCAAACACTGATTGTCGAATCTGCACCAAACTTCACAAGTGTGATAAGGACCCACCCCTGCACACATCCATATGACATTATTGACTGACAGTCACAGCGCCACCTAGTGGAAACAGGATTCCAATGACGCATCCAATCTGCACCAAACTTCACAAGTGTGATAATGACCCACCCCTGAAGTCATCCACAGGACATTATTGAATGACAGTCAGAGCGCCACCTTGTGGAATCACATAGATTAACTGCTCAAAATCGGGTTTTTACACTTGGCAGTGGAAGCGGCTCTCAGTGGGCTCGCTGGAGGTTTGCATGGCACGCAGGGAGCTCGCTGAGGATTTGCAGGGCTCAAAGTCGGTTCGCTTGTGGTTCGCGGAGGCTGACAGGCGGCGAGGGCCTTCAACGCCGCTTGCGGCTTTAATTATTTGGTTTAAAATTGCACTGCTGTTACTACATTTGTGATTCCCCAGCATTGAGGATGCTTTTCTGTGTCTTTTGCATGTGTAAAGATTACATTACATTACTTTCTGCATACATTTGAATATTAACATTTTGACATAAATTAGGTAAGTATTATATTGTTTGCACCTACTATATAATATATTGTTGGTTTTTTTTTTTTACTCAGTGAATGACAGATGTTTAAAAGTAATCTCCAGGAAATTAATTAGTAACTAGTGGCTGAAGCAAATAATATATAATTAAATAAATAAATTAGACAGAGAGCAGACAGATAGAAGGTGCCAGACTACTCTTCATGGCCTTTGGGAGATACGTATGTTTATCTTATTTATGGATCACCAGTTGGTCTAACAGGCATGACTTAGGACTGTGGAGGAAGCTGGAGTACCTGGAGAGCACTCGCACAGGGAGAGCATTCAAGTCCACACAGAAAGGTGCCAGGTGGTGGATTTGAATCTTCTTGCTATGTGTCAACAGTGTTGACCGCTGTTCTGTCTCTGATTTTGTCCACCTCTTATTTCCACCTTTGCAAACAACAGACAACAAGTGCTTGCTTCTCATTAGCTCCCAGCTGACTTTGATGTATGTCTTTCCCCTGCAGATAGCATTGAGGCGAATGTGGAGACTGCAGAAGTTCATGTAGAACGAGGAAACAGAGCCGCTCCAGAGAGCTGCTTACTCTCAGGTGAGAGCCCATCAGTCATTCTTAGTGTTGTCATTCAGAGCACTCCCTGATGATAACCCTCCTGCCCCTGCTTTCTTCATCACAGCAAAAGTCCTGCAAGAAGATGTGCATCCTTGCTATGGTTTGCTCCATTGTACTTGTCATACTTGCCATTATTATCTGGCAAGCTGCTAAGTGAGCTGATTTCACACATCCAACGCTTCTGTACCTGATTTTGCTCAGTCCCCTCCCACCTGCAAGTACCTGCTTGGAATCACAAGAAGAGCAAGAAAAGGCTCATCCCTGTACCAAGATCAGCAGAGCACAGCTCTACAGAGGGCGAGTCACTGTGTGAAATGTAGTTATGTGAACTAATAAAGCCTGCTTTATTTGTTTCAAAAAAACTGAATCAAGTGATTAAAGAGAAAGTGGAGGTCTGGGTTGGTGCAGGGGAGCAATTTAAGAACAGAGATTCCTAAATTAGTCTCACTCATACATTTCTTCTTATTAACTGCACTAACACTAGCTGTCACTGTTTTGCAAATGTACAAATACTGTTGGAAATTATATTATACATACACAAACACAACTTGTTTAGTTAATTGGTGATATTTAGGATTGTACTGATTTTTCTTTAACATGTTGTTGTGGCCCCTTCTGATGTCTGGTGTGTGGAGAGAGCTGTATGTCCAGCTATGGCTCCTCGCCTAAACAGGGAGCTCAGTGTTCTGGTTGGTAATGACAACAGTGGTGAAAGCACACATGTTGTAAACTGAAAGCTAAAAATATTACCAATACAAGTCAAATTCAAGTCTGCAAAAAATCAGTTAAAAAACTGAGAATCATAAATAATGACACTTTTGAATGAAATGTTTACATTGATTTCTATAAATTGTGAGAGTATGCATAATAAATGTCTTAAACATTTCCTCTTTTTCTGATGTTTTATCCTCCTACTCTGTACATGTTGACTTTAAGTTTAAAATGTTGGGAAAGTAAAGAAAAAAAGACCATTATTATGATTCTGGCTATTAAATCTGTCATCAACACTAATCTCACTGCAGGAAATGTGGGTCTGATTGTCTTTAATCAATTTTTAATGATGATGCCAATTGGTCAAGAAGTGGAAGAAGACAGATGCTCGTATGAATCCTTTAATTTTGCCCAAGTTATTAAAATTAAGTTGGGAGCATGTGCGTGCTGTTCCCAAAGTTAGACAAATCTGAAACTTAATGTAGGAAAATATATAATGGAAATCGTTTTTAACTCTAGTACAGACCTAGGGCCGATTCCAGGAAGCAGGCTTTGCTAACCCTAAAATGAGGGAAACCCGGGTTTTCTGCTCCAGAATGAAGGCAAACTGCAACTCTGAGTCAGTTACCGGGTTAACAGACTGTGTTTCAATTAACGGTGTGAGCTCTGCTTCCTGTTTTCTTTCTAGAGCAGCTATTGCTTCAGTGAGTAGCATGTGTGTAGTGGATTCATTATCATGATGTGTGGACTGTTTGTCTCTGTACGTCTGTAGAAGGAAACAGGTCCTCCCTCTTCTTTTTCCGCTTTGTGTGGTCACTACGACCATCTGCCCAGTCTCATGGTTATTCTCAAGTTTTCATCCGGTTACACAAGAGACACCTTTATCCAGTCTGGTCCAGTCTGAGTTGCCACCTCAGCTCTAATGTGGTCAGTCTGAAGTCTCCACAGACTGTGCAGAGCTCAGTTGCAAATCTCTGCAACTCCCACAATGTCCCTGTTTGCCCCAAAGTCTGTGGACTAATACTGGCTCCACAGCTGCCATCTCTGAGGGTCATTCCCGCTGCTTCTGTGGCCTTGTCCTATCCCTCTGTTTGACCCCAGCGCAGAGCTCTGGGAGGTCTGACAGTCATCACAGAGCAGTAGTAGTTGATGTGGTGTGCTCTGTGAAGACCCCTCTGTCCCTTGGCCTCGCTGCTCCTGCTCTTGCTGCTGTTGTTCCTCTGATTTCCCTCATAGTCTTCTGGGAGGTGGGAGACAGTCGAGGTCTGAATCCTGAGATACAGAAGAAACTTTTTTCAGTCTTCTAGTAAATCCATTTATTTTAGTATTTATTACTCCTCTCTCTTTTCTTTTATAAATACATTTTTCTTAAGTTCAGATCAGCAGGCTCATCGTCCTATTGCCAAGTTTCTACTAAACCTCAATGAAAAATATGTCGAGACATCTCTCAAGATGGGAGTCAACCCAGTTAACTCTGTGACGCAAAATCAAGACAAGAAGTCTGAGATGATTCAACTTTTCGGGACCACTTAATATGATTATTAAAATTATGCAGTGACAAGTCAACTGACCTAATCAGGCCAATCACAGAAAAAAGAAATAAGAGAAACCATCCAGAAACTTAAAAATAACAAGTCTTTATAAATGGGCTCACCTGAAGTTTATGTAAAACGATACACAAGAAACAGGAGAACTTGTGTTGTTTCCCCCTGGACATGCTTGGTCTGAGCTCCTCACTCTGACACCGTGTCCTGGACTTTTTATCACCTCTTCCCCCATCACCCTCAGCACCGGCTCCCCTCAGGGATGTGTCCTCAGCCCTCTGCTGTACACGCTGCTTACTTATGACCGCTCATCCACATTCCCGAGCACCCACATCATTAGGTTTGCAGATGACACAGCAGTGGTTGGACGCATCTCGAATAACAATGAGACGGAGTACAGACTGGAACACTTGGAGACCTGGTGCAAGCATAACAACCTTTGCATCAACGTGGCCAAGACCAAGGAGATGGTCGTGGATTTCAGGAGGAACATCATCTGCCGTCCTGCCCCACTGTGCATCGGAGGAGCATCACTAACACCCTCACCTAGAACACAAACTCTGTGTTTGTCTTATCAAGAAAGCCCACTAAAGACTCTACTTCCTGAAGAAGTTAAAGAAGGCTGGCCTGGGGACCAAAATCCTCACCTCGTTCTACAGGTGTGTGATTGAGAGCATCGTAACATCATGCTCTACACAACTATTAGATTCAAATTATAAACAGCTAATAAAATAAATAAAAGAAGATTTAACAAGAAGAGAGATTCTTCCACCTTCTCTCTTTGGAAGAATAGAAACAGTGAAAATGAACATACTGCTGAGGCTCCTATACCTGTTTCACTTCAATCCTGTATGCGTACCAATGTCTACTTTTGCCTTGTTAGATAAACTCATATCCATTTTTTTGACAGAATAATAAACCCAGAGTAAGATTAAAAAGACTGTGCTCAGCTCAGCTTTCTGCCCTAACTTAGTTCACAATGAGATCAAAAGAGATAAAGAGATTAAAAACGTTGGATTCAGATAAAAATACCTTGTACTGAATTACATTCTCAGCCCCGCCCTTCCTGAATGAAAAACACTGGAATAAACTCAAAATAAGAAAAAAATAGATCACGTATATCCTATGGCAGAGGTGTCCAATTAAAAAATAAAAAAATAAATCATTGAATTCAGGTGTTCCAATCACTGCCACGGCAGCAGGTGTATAAATCAAGCACCTAGGCATGCAAGCTGCTGCTACAAACATTTGTGAAAGAATGGGTTGCTCTCACAGTGTGGTACAGTGATGGGATGCCACCTGTGCAACAAGCCCTGTTGTGAAATTTCCTTGCTAATTAATATTCCACCATAAACTCTTAGTGGTATTATAATAAAGTGGAAGTGACTGGGAATGACAGCAACTCTGCATAAAGCCGCATAAAATCCCAGAGCAGGCTCAGTAGATGCCAAGGTGCATAGTCCACAGCGGTCGCCAGCTTTCTTCCAGCTTCGTGGAACTGAAAGAGGCAAATCCAGAGCCACAACCTGTACATCATTTAGTTTTGGTGGATTTATATTGTTAAGAAATTCTTTAATGGCAGCATCAGATGGATTAATCTGTGATTATAAAGCTTCATAAAAGTCTTTGAAAGATTTATTCATTTGTTGTGGCTCATGAGTAATATTCCCCCTTTAGGCTTTATTATAATAAATACTTGTTTTCTCTTTATTTAGATTGAACTGGTTACTGCGTACCAGCTTTGTTGCTTCCAAATGCAGTGTTGGCACTGAAAATCACCTTCCCATCAATTATTTATTTTAATTTCAGTTTCAGGCAGCACAGGCAGCTTCTAATGATTAGATTTTTTTTGTTCTAACACAAAAAATGTTTTTTCTTTAGTTTTCTTCTGTGAACGGTAAAATATTACCGCATTACTACCTTTCCTGCTTTCCAAAGAACACGTGATGATGTTCCTGGCAGGTAATTTCTTTTTCAATATGCTGCCCAAGCCTTTTGGAATGAATTAATAATCTTATTAATTAAGTAATGATGTATTATTAATTTTTTTCTGTGTCAGAGATAGATGATGATCACTGATCTATAGGATGCTAGGAAATGACTTGGCAGAAAACACCCTCAGTATAAAAGTGGACGTTTAAATTAAATGTGATGTTTGAGGACACTACCTGGGAGCACATGTGCGTTAATAGTCACAGAGATATTAATAGTCATCTATGGAAGGAATTTGATGAGGTGAAGGAGGTCTTTAGGACCTCACGATTATTCTCAACATTTTAAAAAGACTCTGCATCATCCTTGTGTTGGAGGAACTGTGCATTCATAGGTGATAATTCACATCACAACAGCCAGGGATATTGGCAAGACATAAGAAGGGAAATTGAAAAAACTTTGAATATTGTTATTCGGATGGACCTCGTGGTGTTTGTACTTGGAGAACCTCCTCAGAACCCTATAGGACAAGAGCAGAGATGCATACTTCTGTTAACTATCAAGAAGATCATGCCTGTTTACTGCAGTAAAACATCCCCAACTCTAATCCAGTAGACAGATAGACTGAAACAAATATAAATAATAGAATAAAAGCTGCAAATGAGTATAGATACATTTCTCTCAAGATGGACTCCAGTCATAATGTACTTGAATCCCTGACCCCCTTAATGTAACTGTATCCTCAAAACAACAAACCAAACAGATGTGCAGCACCAGTTGTTTTTTGTGTAGTGATAGTATTAATCGTATATCAGTTATTTAATAAACATTTTTTATTGGCTCTCACTTCATAATGTATTCTTAATATTAAAATTAAAAATTTGCAAAGTGAAAAGATGTCTATGGTTTTCCTGAACCTAAAAAAAATGTTTGTGTCAGGACATTTATCTTGACCACCTGCCTCAGGGTTTAAGATAGATTTAGGTAGACATCTGTATATACCGGTCCCACCAACACACTGTGTCAGGTCACACTAGATTTGGTCTGCCCTCTTCCAGTGGTAACACAGTGATTCTTACTGATATCAATAGATTTTCCCAAACTGCTCATTTTATTACAAATAGCGTCTTTCAGCTTCTCCCTTCTCCCACAGCAGCCACTCCAGAAGGATCTGTGTTCCCTCCTGGGGCTGAACCAACAATCCTTCACTCGTCACATGAATGTCTAAACCACTAAACTACAGAACCACTGAGGCTCTCCCCTCTCTCACTTACTGCTCTCCCCAAATTACCAGCTGCTCTTGAAACTGCAAATCTCCTAACATATCATATCTTTCACCTTCACAGCATTTCCTGTAACAGTTTCTGACAGAAGCCCACAATCCACATCGCGGGTCTAGAAAACTTTTTGCAAGTCTTTAGGTGCTCAAGTCAGTTTACCTTCCAGATTTCACGCACTAAGTAATGGCCAAACTGAGCAGGCAAACCAAGAACTGCATGGCATCATCTACCCCAGTCTCCTCAAGTACACAGCTGTCTTGGATCAAATATGCACATAACACCATTACCTAATCAGCCATCAGACTGACCCTTTTTGAGACCTTCCCTGTTTCCAGCCCAGGAAGATGAAATTGCTGTTCAGCACCACTCATGCTGATGATGCTGTATCTGGAATCAAACCAGGGCAGCAACTTCTTCAGATGGCAGAGAAAACTACATACATGCTAAAGACATGCCATTAAAGACTGTTTATCAGTGATTATCATGTTACTGAAAAAATCTTTTCACCTGAAACTCCCTAGTTGCAAATTCACCCAGCCATCCATGTTTCTCAGCTAAAATTTGTCACTCCCAGCCTTTCATGTGAGTCCATGAGCTCTCTTTTACTCTGCCCTTTTGTAATCATAACTTATCAGCAGCTGACCTTGACTTCAGCAATCAGTAGGCTGTAGCTCACGCTTCCACACTTGAGGTAGAACAACATTCTTTTGAATTTTGAGTTTTCACACAGCAAGGTTGTTGTTACATTCTTTCAGTTTCTTTTGTAGTGATTACTGTTCATATTCCAGCTATGAACTTTTTTAGAATCCCACTCTTTCCTACAGTTCATTACTCCATAATGTACAGGGAGACAACCAAAGTCCAACAAATCCAAATACTGTTGAATGCTGCAAAAGTTGCTTTTGGATCCACATTCATTTTCTGATATTTCAGCAGGAAAGTTACCCAATGTAAGTCTGTCTGGCCCAAATGCACTAGAATTCACTTCTCCACCCTTGACCATCAGCGAATCTAGCTCTAATAACATTTGGCAGCGCACTGACCAGTGAGGTCACGGCATAGGAAATACATGTCAGCTGAGATAACAGACAGGAGGCAGTGTGTAAGGTCATGACCCAGACTGTGTTTTGCTGCTCAGTGGGAGGATTAGGAAGTGGCCGATAAGCCTGTTGTGCCCTCACACATTCACACACCAGGCACTTCATTAGTTACACCTTGCTGTTACTGGGCTGGACCCACTTTTGCCTTCAGAATTGCTGCAGACATTCCTCAGAGATGTTGGTCTATATTGATGTGATAGTTTCACACATTTCCTGCAGATCTGTCAGCTGCACATCCATAATGCAAAGCTCCCTATCCACGACATCCTGAAGGTGCTCTACCAGATTGAGATCTGGAGAGTGGAGGCCATTTGACACCAGGGAATTTATTTTCATGTTCAAGATAAAAAGTTTGATGATTTGAGCTTTGTGATATCATCCGCTATTGTGCTGGAAGCAGCCATCAGAAGTCTGGTAATAAAGGGATGGATGTGGTCAGTAAAATACTGAGGTAGACTTTAGCCTTTAAATAATACTCAGTAGGTAGTACGGGGCCCAAAGTGTGCCAAGAAAAACCCCCCACAACGTAACACCACTTCCAGCAGCCTGAACTGCTATACAGCAGGATGGATCCATGCTTTCATGTTGTTTACACCAAATTGTCACCCCACCATCCGACTCATCAAACCAGGCAGAGTTTTCCCAATGTGCTGTTGTCCAATTTACGTTGCCCTTGCAAATTATAGATTCAGTTTCCTTTTCCTATTCTGCTGTAGTTCAGATTCTCAAAGTTCAGCGTGTTGTGCATTGAGAGATGCCCTTCTGTATGCACTGGTTGTACTGAGATGGTTTTTTAAATTAGTGTTACCTTCCTATCAACTCAAAGCAGTCTGGCCATTCTTCTGTGACAACAACTATTCACTTTTGCCCAGAGAGCTGCCATTCAGAGGAGTTTTTCTCCTTTTGAGACAATCCTCTATAAACCCTAGAATTAGTTGTGTGGGAGAATCCCAGTAGAGCAGCACTTTTTGAAATACTCAGACCAGTCTGTGGTGGTTTATATTATTATTATTATTATTATTCATAATGTATTTTGAGCATGCCAGATGAATTCACCTAAGAAAACCCCTGTTGTGAAACAAAGCGTGAGCCTGCCTTCTTGTAGGGGGTCAAACAGGAGCGCCACGTAAGCCGAACAGATTTTTAGTACAAAGAAAATAAAAACATCAACATTGTCATCTGGATAACCTGGTTATTTATGTGAGAAAAGCAAGGCAAGGCCCAACAGTACAGCATTAAATGTACATTTTGCAGTTCATTCAATTCTTGTCAAGCCATATATCCACAACATGACTGACTCACTTTTATATTCTTTGCTAAAATCAGCAATCAACAGTTTCAATACTTGAGCTGGACTGCCAGCTGCAGCCCAAAGCACCAAGCTAAGCTCTTATTGCTGTCAAATGCCATCACTCACTTCAGCTGTTACAGCGTAACACAGGATGTTATTAACTCTACATGCCGTGCTGCGTCTAACAAGCTGTGAAGTCAGGTGGCTTGCTCTGAAAGCTATTAGGTGGTGCTTTGAGCGTAGACCATTTTGTTGACTGTGAATATATAAAACAAACACTGAGAGTTTAGTCTTAAAAGGTATCTTGGATGATAGTTTGTACTTTTCTTCTTGTCACCATCATCCATATGCAGAAACAAACCAGCAATAAAAGGATCCCAGAGTGTTTGTCTCTCTGTTCAAAGACCCACATGGTTTATTCCTCTTTGTTGTAGAGCTTGTTTCTTCAATGAGCTACACTATTTCTATTATTACTTATCTTTGGTTACACACACACACACACACACACACACACACACACACACACACACACACACACACACTCCTGAAACTCATTTTTGAGGAAAATCCAACTTGTAAAGTCCAAAAATGACAGCTAACTAACAAAAGAATTTGCATTTTGCATTTTGTGCTGCATTCTATCATCATCATCATCATCATCATCATCATCATCATCATCATCGTCATCATCATCAGTGACCTTTGTTAAACAACAATAGATGTTACTATAGATTTACAGTGTTTCAGCATTTTAGCTCTCTGTCTCACATGTAACCAATAGAATAAAGACTTATGTTTTAATCAGTTTAGCTGCCTGCACACTCAATATAATGTCACTCTCTTCAATAACAATGCAAACTGTTAAATTTAGTCTGAAGCATCCAATTCAAGTCTGCTTCTTTTTTCTGCATGGATATAGGTATTAGCAAAATGAAGGTGACCTAGAGTTCTTTTCCTTACTGTGCTGGAATGCCTTCTGTGTAGCACAAGCTGAGGTTGCTGGACATGAAAACTGGCATCTGCAACTGGGTGCTCAGTTCCCTGCAGTCATCAGTGGGGCTGCTGTGGAGAGGGTCAAGTTTCTCAGGGTCCACCTTGTAGAGGACTTGACCTTCACCACTGATACTGCAGCCATCATCAAGAAGGTCCAGCGGCTCCACCCACTTAGAAGACTCAGTAAGGCAGGTCTCCCCACCGTCCACTTGGCCACCTTCTACAGGGACACCACTGACAGTGTTATGACCTATAGCCTCACGTCCTGGTTTGGCAGCTGTAAGAACTACGAGAACCAGGTGCCCCCTGCCCCTTGCTGCTGTACATTGAGAGCGAGCGTTTCATCTGTAGGGTGTCAGATATCGTAAAAGACCCTCACCACCCATCCCACAGCCTGTTCTCCCTGCTCCCATCTGGAAGGAAGTTCAGGAGCATCAGCTGTAGGTTCCAGAAGCTTCTTCCCACAGGCTGTGAGAGCGCTGAACAAACTGTAACCACGGACATTTGAACCTTTGCACCATCTTAATTGCACAGTACAGCATATGCACTTCAACACCTAGGCTTTCACTACTTATTGTGAATGCTGCTTATTGCTGTTTTTATATTTTAGTAACTTTATACTTTAGTTAGATTATATTTGCACCGCTTATGAAACACCATTTTGTTTCTGTTGTACGTTGTAACTGCAGAAATGACCATAAAAAATCTTGAATTTATGATCCTACTCATCACTTACTTACACCAGTGTGACAGGCTGGGTCTCAGGTCTTTTGGTTGTTTGCTTTCCCAGAGTTCATTGCAACAAGAAATGAATCTGTTGTGCTCCTGACAATAATTCTTCATCTGAACAGGATCTGTACAGCACTGTACTTGAACCATCTGAGCATTCATTTTTTTAACTGATGTACTTTTCTGTTTATAGCTTTGTCACACTGTGCAAAACTTCATAAAAACAGAATGCAATGATTTGCCAATCATTTAAATGTTTTATTTAATTGAAAAGGATGCAACACTGTGGCATGTTTGCCACGCCTTCTTTGGATGTTCATGTTACCTCAACATTAACGGCCCCAGCAGGTAGCATTCTGTCTAACACCCCTATGAACCAATGAAGTTTCTGTGTGAGCTCTTCATTTGATGTGGAGTATTTTCACCTCTTCCTCAGCCGAATGACATGGCTCTGAGTTCTCCAGCTACACCCACTGAGCTGTTACTTAAGCCAGTTTCTCCTCCCAGGCTTCATCAGTCTGCTACGGGGGAACAACAAAGCTCCTAGACTCCTAGCACAAGAACCAGTACTGCGAAGGGGACTGCAGCCTCGAGAGAAATATGTCTCTGGAAACTTTATCCAGATTCTCTGTTCTCATGCTTATCTCACTGGTAAGTTTTCTTTTAACAAACAGATAATTTCTTGAGATGTTGTGCTGACTGTGAGAAGTTTGTCTTTTAGTCACAATGCAGAATGTAGTCATGAATCACTTGTTTTACATGATCTAAAGCTGTTTTTGGTTTTTCTCTTTCAGACAGTGGCACAGGACTGTTCCCAGCCCTGTGCCTGCCCCACAGACCCTGCTCCCTGTCTGCTGGGGACCAGCCTGGTCTTGGATGGCTGCGGTTGTTGTAAGGTGTGTGCCAGACAGCTGGGGGAGCCCTGTTCCCTGCTGGAGCCCTGCGACCATCACAAGGAGCTTTACTGTGATTACACTCTGCAGAGTGACACTGAGACTGGCATCTGCATAAGTAATACTTTCTCCTTAAACACACAAACATATATTATCTTTATCTACAGAAACCGTATCATTATGTAGCCTCTACTCCCACCAAGGCTGCATTGTTCTTATACATCTCTGTCTCTACTCATGCCATTTGTGTTAATTGCCCATATTGCCTATCAGATCAAAAACTGTTTAAAAATGAGTTGCTGCACATTTTCTGAACATGTACAGCTCAGGAGGGTCAGACATGTGACCTCAGAGGTGTGATCTACCGCAGTGGAGAGTCCTTCCAGCCAAGCTGTAAGCACCACTGTGTGTGTATAAATGGAGAGATTGGCTGTGTGTCACTGTGTGTCAGCAAGGTCCGGCTACCTTCCCCTGACTGCCCATACCCACACCACATCCAGATCCCTGGAAAATGCTGTGAGGAGTGGATATGTTACCAGACCCCTCAGGACCAACTATTTCAGTCAGTCATCGCAGGTGTCAGCCCTGTCACATATTTCTTTCTATTCTTTATATTGCAAAGAGTTAATATTCAGTTAATGTTTGATCCCACACTCACATCCTCCCACTTTTTCTATGCATCCCTTTTTTATTCCCCCCCTTCATCTTCCTGCAGGATCATCTCAGATTCAATCTTTGCCTTCCTCATATCCCAGCTTTGTCTTCAAAAACACATCTCCTCTTGGACTCCCAGAAGAAACCCCCAGAGATAACTGTATAATCCAGACTACAGAGTGGAGCGAATGCTCAGCCAGCTGTGGCATGGGTGTCTCATTCCGCATCACCAACAATAACCAGTACTGCCAGTTGGAGAGGCAAACTAGAATCTGCATGATCAGGCCCTGCAACAGCCGCCAAGAGAAAGAAATCAAGGTCAGTGTTTCTGTTCTGCTGAGAACAGAGAGATAAATTAGCTACAGTGCAGTTTTTCATTCCTGCAGGTTCTGGACAATTCTACACAATGAACTCACTTGTATTCACATGTATTTCTGATAATTTTTTTTTTATTTGACACACCTGTCAGGCAAGAATCTTAATGTTAATATGGAAGGTAATAATTACAAGAGCATTAGAACAGTTTGTGCCCCCTGCACACCACAATCTCAGATCCTTCAGGTCAGTATGACGCCAACAAGTCATTTGTCCATGTTCCCTACAACAACACACAAAGATTTCCTGATGCCTCTGATGCCAGGATAACATTCTGTCTTTTGATGTAATATAGATCTCAATCTGGCAAAATGAGTCAGAAGGGTAATCCTTCAGCCAAATACACAGGGATCAGTGTGCTGTATTGCAGGTCATTTCTGGGTTCACGGGATGTTCTTAGCAACAAGGGAGACCAAAATGAAAATGAGTTCTTATTAGCTATAGCCAATTGAGAGCATTCAAAACATGCAAGTGAGCAGAGAGCACCAAAGACCAAAAGAACCTGGAGAACCTCCAACTTTCTGAGCGGGAAATCCGAGTTGAGGGGGTGTTCCAGAAAAAACTTCAGACTGGGAACTCATAAATTCCAACATATTCTGGAACACACCACAACAAAATAAAACAAGGAAACATCTAACAGAGAGATGGGGACTTGACAGAGGAGGGAGAGCAAGGAGAACAAAAGCTCATGGATAATTTGTAACTAAGACTAGAAACCTAACGGGAACCAAGAGTACAGAATATAAGGTAATACTTAAATAAATAACTAGAACTAAAAGACCATAGAGAATCATGAATCAAAGGAAAACAAACCCTGAGAAACAAACTAATTCTAACAGAAGTGGAACTAAAATGCTAGTGATAAAAAACACTAAGGACATGCACAAAGATAAAAATATAAACAATTAGCATGCAAAGAATCAAACAGAATATATTTAATAATGGGTCCAGGAACTCAAAACCCTGGGTCTAAGGCCCAGCAACATGGCATGTCTTCATTGTCCCCTAATAAATTACTTTTTTTGTATTTATTTTTTTGTTTATATTTACTTTTAAGAAAAAAAGCTCAGTATCAGTAATTATATTATTAAAAAATATGTTATTTTGAATGTTTGTACTTCACTTACACTGGAGATGTAAATACAAAACTATGGTAGTGAGAGATTAATTAGTACATGGAAACTAATTACTTGACTGTTCCAATTAGTCTGTTTCAACATGACAAGAAAGTAGGGAAAGCAGGTCTTATAGGTTTGGGGTCTTGGTAAAAAAAAAAAGGCAAGAACCCTTAAAAGCAGACCTTGGAACAAGAAGGAGGAAGAAGTTGTAGTGGTTCACCAATATAACCAGGGAGAAAGGAGACATCCAGAACAAGAACCAGAGCAAAATGTGTTCCAACTTCTGTCTTCTATTTATTTTATTTATTTATTTTAAAATTTAACCTTTATTTAACCAGAAAGCCCTTAAGATTAAACTCTCTTATTCACATGAGACCTCATTGTAAGTTCTTTATGTTAAATTGTTGAGTGGGAAAACTAAACCAAGTCATCTGGATTGTCAAGATTCTTTTTTCAGGATGTCCTATTTTTAAGATATACATTAAGGGTGCTCAGCTCAGCTTTCTGCCATAACTTAGTTCACAATGAGATAAAAAGAAATAGACAAGTTGGATTCAAATAGAAAGTAATTCAGTGCAAGGTATCTCTCCGCCCTTTCTGAATAAAAAACACAGTACCAAACTCAAAATAAGAAAAGAATAGATCAGGTATATCCTATGGGAGGGGTGTCCAATTGGCCCATTGTTCATTTTTAATTGGCCCACAGCAAGTTTTCAAAATACACTATACTGCCAAAAGTATTCATTCATCGATCCAAATCATTGAATTCAGGTGTTCAGTATAAACTCAAGCACCTAGGCACGCAGACTGCTTTTACAAACATTTGTGAAGGAAAGGGTCGCCCTCAGGAGCTCAGTGAGTTCCATCGATAGGATACCACCTGTGCAACAAGTCCAGAAGTGAAATTTCCTCACTGCTAAATATTCCACAGTCAACTGTTAGTGGTATCATAACAAAGTGGATGCTATTGGGAACAACAGCAACTCAGCCATGAAGTCGTAGGCCACGTAAAACGACAGAGCGAGGTCAGCAGATGCTGAGGTGCATAGTGCACAGAGGTCACCAACTTTCTGCAGAGTCAATCATTACAGACCTACAAACTTCATGTGACCTTCAGATTAGCTCAAGAACAGTGCGTAGAGAGCTTCATGGAATGGGTTTCCATGCGCCGAGCAGCTCCATCCAAGCCTTACATCACTGGACACAGTGGTGTAAAGCACGCCGCCACTGGACTCTAGAGCAGTGGAGACATGTTCTCTAGAGTGATGAATCACACTTCTCTGTCTGGCAATCTAACAGATGAGTCTGGGTTTGGCGGTTGCCAGGAGAACTGTACCTGTCTAACTGCATTGTGCCAAGTGTAAAGTTTGGTGGAGGGGGGATTATGGTGTGGGGTTGCTTTTAGGAGTTGGGTTCGGCCCCTTAGTTCCAGTGAAAGGAACTCTTAATGCTTCAGCATACCAAGACATTTTGGACAATTTGATGCTCCCAACTTTGTGAGAGCAGTTTGGGGATGGACCCTTCCTGTTCCAACATGACTGCACACCGGTGCTAAAGACATGGATGAGTGAGTTTGGTGTGGAAGAACTCTGACTGGCCTGCACAGAGTCCTGACCCCAACCTGGTAGAACACCTTTGGGATGAGTTAGAGTGGAGGCTGTGATCCAGGCCTTCTCGTCCAGCATCAGTGTCTGACCTCAAATGTGTTTCTGGAAGAATGGTCAAAAATTCCCATAAACACTCCTAAACCTTGTGGAAAGCCTTCCCAAAAGAGTTGAACGCTGTTATAACTGCAAAGGGTGGGCTGGCTTCATATTAAAATCTATGGATTAAGAATGGGAGGTCACTCATATTTGTGTCAAAGCAGACAAGTGAATACTTTTGCAATATAGTGTACATCTGACCTGGAGTGATCACTATCGAGATAAGAGCTACAGTTGTGACATGATGTGTCAATCATCAGCAATTAACAGTAGTAATGGTAACTGTATTAAACTGCAAATCTTTATAATAATGCCAACTTATCATTCATCAGTTATTCTCTCTCATCCACAGAGGGGGAAGAAATGTGTACGCACACCAAAAGCCCAACAATGGATCCATTTCAAGCTGTCAGGTTGCTCCAGCACCAGAGCCTACAAACCAAAGTTCTGTGGTGTCTGCACAGATGATCGTTGCTGTACACCACGTACAACAATCACCGCTGAGGTGGAGTTTCACTGTCCAGAGGGAGATATCTTCACTAAGAAGATGATGTTCATCAAGACCTGCTCCTGTCATTATGACTGTCCACAAGATAATGATATCTTCCTGGCCTCCAACACTCGAAGGATGACTGGGGACTATGACAACAGCATGTGATGGTTATGAACAAAAAGAAAATATTACACTATTCTAAAAACAAGCAATAACCTGTACCTACACAAGCAGGTGACAAATTAAAGGAAAAACTCAAACCCTAACCCCTGCAGTTTATGTTGGTTTTTCTTTTGATTTGTCACCTGCACTCATATGCCTATATATAAAATTATATAAGTTAGTCCATCCATCCATCCATCCATCCATCCATTCATCCATCCATCCTCTTCCGCTTATCCTATTCAGGGTCATAGGGTGAGAGGCAGGGTACCAGCCTGTTGCAGGGCCAACACAGAGAGAGACAGACAACAGTCACACTCACATTCATATCTATGGGTAATTTAGAATCACCAATTAGCCTAACCCCAGTAAGTGCATGTCTTTGAACTGTGGGAGGAAACTGGAGTACCCAGAGGAAACCCACGCAGACGCTGGGAGAACATGCAAACTCCACACAGAAAGGCCCGGGCCAAGGTGGATTTGATGTGGAATTATGTAGTAATTTTAAAAGTCTTAAAACAAAATATGTTTTAGATTTTAGATTCTTCAAGGTACGCACCTTTTGGTTTGATTACAGCTTTGAACACTCCTGGCATTTTCTCAGTCAGCATCATGAGGTAATCACCTGAAATGGTTTTCCAACAGGAGGAGTTCCCAGTGGTGCTGAGCACTTGTTGGCCGCTTTGCCTTCACTCTGTGGTCCAACTCATCCCAAACCATCTCAGCTGGGTTTAGATCAGGTGATTGTAGAGGCCAGGTCACCTAACGCAACACTCCATCACCCTCTTTCTTAGTCAAATAGCTCTTACATAGCCTGGAGGTGTGTTTGGGGTCATTGTCCTGTTGAAAAACAAATGATGGTCCCACTAAGCACAAATCAGATGGGATGGCATGTTGCTGCAGAATGCTGTGGCAGCCATGCTAGTTAAATGTGTCTTGGATTTTGAATAAATCGCCTACAGTGTCACCAGCAAAGCCCTCCCATAATATCATATTTCCTCCTCCATACTCCACAGTGGGAACTACACATGTAGGAACCATCCACTCACCTTTTCTGTGTCTGCGCGTGTTCTGGAACCAAAAATCTCAAATTTGGACTCATCAGATCACAGGACAGATTTCCACTGGTCTAATGTCCATTCCTTGTGTTCCTTGGCCCAAGCCATTCTCTTACTGTTGTTGCTCTTCCTTAGAAGTGGCTTCTTTGCAGCAATTCAACCATAAAGTCCAGATTCATACAGTCTTCTCTGAACAGTTGACGTTGAGATGTGCGTGCTACTTGAATTCTGTGAAACTTTAGGTACACTTTGAGGTACAACTCCAAGGTGGTTGAGCAGAGCCATGTCAAATTTGGTCAGGAAAGCCTTAAGGAGTTGGTGTGACAGTATTTTCAAACTGTGAGTTTTGTGAGGTTGTTTTTCTTTTCTTGGACAAAATAACCCATGTTTCAGTAGTGACTACAGCACTTTGGTAGTTACTATACTGATGTGGTAGTGACCATAACGTTGAACTTGAAAGATTATATTATTGTACCTTAATACGTACATTTTTGGAAAATTTTTAACTCATAACATAATTTATGTATGACATTCAAATGAAAAATGAAAAGAAAGTAGTAAAATTAGAATGAATGGCAATGTTAAATTAGGGGAAGTAGATTATCACAGACTCTAGATGGACAACTGGTGGCATGTCCTATGACAGCTTGGAGAGGCTGCAGCCCCCTGTAAGTCTGAACTGGACAGGCTGCTAAGGAAATTAATGGTTGGAAACCTGCTAGGAGTTCATTCTGTATCATGTAGTTAAACAAAGATAACTGGAAAACCAGCCATGATACGGTATTCTATCTGTGTGTCATTACTGATACTTTGCTAACCTTTTGTTCTGTTTTTCTAATTCTTCCATCTCCTATAACTGATGATGTTTTGTGCACTGATGTTATTGAGTAATGTCACATTTGATGTCTCACTGCCCATCATTTTGTAGACACTGAAAGTGGGGCCGCTGTGAATCTGATTGGTTGGCAGTCTAATCCCCAGCCAAATGTCGAAGTGTTCGTACTCTAGCTACTGAACCACAAATTGCCTTCCAGTGCATCTGTAAGAGTGTGAGTGTGTGGCAGTTAGTTTTTAAAGGTATAGAATATATATATATATATATATATATATATAAAAGACAGGACAGCCTGGAAAGCATCATAAAAGAAGAATGCAAAAGTTTAGAGATGTCAGTAGGTCACAGGTTTGATGCAGTTACTGCAAGCAAAGGATTTGCAACTAAATATTAGGTCGACATTCACAATAATCTTTTTCAAGTTTATCTAATTCAGTACTTTGCTCACAAGAAAAATGAATGGGTTTAAACAAAATGTGTTGTCTTCTGAACTGTGTATCAGATCCAGCTGTAAATACCTGGAAATAAAAGCTGAGATGTTGATCTTTTTGTCTCATATTTATTTTTTTGATGTCAAACCCAAATGTTCTCAGTCTACAAAAAAATAAATAAAGGGATTGTCCTCACTGTTCCAATTCTTTAGGAGGGGAGTGCATGTTTTGTAGTTCATCTGATGCTGTATTTATCTCATTTTAAGACGTGCTAAGGACCAGATTGCTTTTTATTATCTCCTGATACATAAAACCTTAGAACTGAAAGAGGATGTGCAGCAGATTAGATGATTGAGTATATAGATGGGGATATACTAACAAGTGAAGAGAGTGTGTCGAGAAGCTGGAAGGAGAGCTCATGAATGAAGAAAATGAGAGTGAGGAGGACAGATGGAGGGAAGTTAGTGAATCAGGAAGTGCAGAGGCTTAGTAAGGAGGAAGTGAGGGCAACTATGAAGAGGATGGAGAGCGTAAAGATGGCTGGTCCAGGTGACACTGTCATAGTGCAAAGCTGACGGGACCCACAAAGCACACTCAACAATCAGTGGCTTTTAATTAAGTGATTTTTTTTTCTGAAGAAAGTAAGAAGGAGCTGTGGCAGGGTAATGAGTATTGCTTCAATGTGAATGAGATTGTAGGAATTCTGCCAGAGGAGAAAATTGGTGTTAACTGGCTGCCCAGGAAGTGAATATTGCAGGTTGATGCATAAATTGAACCAGATCAAATCTTATGGTTGTGGAGGGGCAGAGTATGGAGGGAGTAGTGAGGTGGCGGGTGGGTTGGGTGAGCAGCTATGAAGAGCACAGGGATAAAAGATAAAAGGGATTACAAACCGATGGAGTTAATGGGTACAGTCTGGGAGGGAACTTTGGGACCACCTGTCCTTCTTATACTTGAAGTCTGATGCATCAGTTACCAACAGGTGAGGAGGGGCTGACCCACACTGAGAGACTCCACCCTCAGGTGGAGACCTGAGGCAGAAACAGCTCAGCAACTCCCCCTGAGAAAACTGAAAGAAAAGGATAAAGAGAAACACAAACAAAAACCCCAAACCCACCCAGACACACCTGTGGAACTATGGAGATGTTGAGGAGAGACGGCAGCGGACTTTTTACCTTACTGTTTAATGCCATTTTGGAGAGTAAGAGGATGCCTAAGGAACTGAGGAGTGTACTGGTATGAATTTTTAAGAACAAGGGTGATGTGCAGAGCTGTAATAAGTATAGAGTTGATGAGCCATACCATGAAGCTATGAAAAGTGACAATCGGTGAGCTGCACTATGGCTTCATGCCAAGTAGAAGCACTTCAGATGTGATGTTTGCCTTGACAACATTGATGGAGAAGTATAGAGAAGGTCAGAAGGAGTTGGATTGTATCTTTGTGGATCTAGAGAAAACATCTAATAGGGTGCCAAGAGAGGAACTGTGGTACTACATGAGGAAGTCAGGAGTGGCAGAGAAGTATATGAGAGTAGGTACCAGTGTTGTGCCAAAAAGGGATTTTTGGTATTTGCCAAAAAAAAAAATGACTGGCTGCATTTAAACTATTGTAAACTACCTTTTAGCCTATAATCTGTGAAACATATGTCAACTCACCCCAGCAAGGATACACACTGGTGACTTTGTTTGGTCCCATTTTCTCAACGCTGCATGTGCGATTTGCAAAATGAGCCTAGCTAAGACTGCATATTAGATTAGAAACATATGCTTTTCTTGCTTCATCAGTCTTGCAAAAATGCCACTTGGATCTTTTGACAGTACTGAAAATTTAAAAAAAAAAGAGAGAGAGAAAGATATAAAAACTTCTGTAAAACGTCTGCTCTGAGCCCCTTCTTATTCGCAGTGGTGATGGACACATGAGGTCACGAAGGAGTTTCCTTGGACTATGATGTTTGCAGACATCAGCCGGGAGCTGTTGGAAGAGAGTCTGGAGAGGTGGAGGTATGCTCTGGAGAGAAGAGGAATGAAAGACAGTAGAAGCCAGACAGATTATGTGTGTGAATGAGAGGTAGGCAGGTATAACAGTGAAACTGCAGGGAGCAGAGGTAGTGAAGGTAGATTAAATTAGATTGAATGGTCAGCCAGCCAAAGCAATGGACAGTGCACAAGAGAGGTGAAGAAGAGACTGCAGGCAGGGTGGAGTGGGTGGAGATAAGTGTCAGAGGTGATTTGTCACAGACGGGCAAGAGTGAAAGGGAAGGTTTACAAGATGGCAGGGAGACCTGCTATGATATGGATTGGAAATATGGCTCTAACAAAAAGACAGGAGGCAGTTTTCACAAGGAGTGACCAGAACAGAATTAGAAATGAGTACATCAGAGGGACAGTTTGAGCAGTTTGGAGACAAAGTTAGAAAGGAAAGACTGAGATGGTTTGGATGTGTGCAGAGGTGGGATAGTGGATATATTGGACAAAGGGTGCTGAAGTTGGAAAAGAGGAAGACCTCAGAGGAGGTTCATGGATGTAGTGAAGGACATGCAGAGGGTTGGTGTGACAGAGAAGGATGCTAAGCAAAGGGTGAGATGAAGATAGATGATCCACTGTGACAACCCTCTAAAGGGAGCTGCCAAAAGAAGAAGAGAAATGTATGACTGAGCTCATTCTTCATCATTCTTCAGCTCGCTCACTGTTGTCTTTCATCCCAGTGCTCTTTTTTGTTTTTTCTTTTCATTTTGTGTTACTTTGAATTCATTTTTATAAATCCCACTGTTATAATTTTTGTTTTACTTAAACAAAGTCAACACTACACTCAACTAAAGAAGTGTGGCTGTGGCTCAGGAGATAGATCAGGGTGTCTACCAATCAGTAGGTTGGTGACTCAATCCTAGGCTCCACCAGGCTGCACGCTCAGAGTAGAAAAGTTCTAAATAAGTATCAGTCCAGAAGGAAAAAGTCTGTTTCCATGAAATATAAATCAACTTTTCAACCAAGTTCACATTGAGTGTGGTCACATTTTTATTTGTCTGTTTCCAAAGCTAAAACTGTCATGTGTCCAGCAGAGTGCAGCAGAGAGCAAAGCATTAAAAAATAAATGAACAGGTGGCGTCTGACTATGGATGGATTATCTCCACGTTTGCATGCTGATCCAGTGGAGAAAGGATAGCAGAACGTTTAAACGGAGCAAGCTCTCAGGCAGTTTTCATGATTCTACACATCAGCCTGCTGAGATGAGGACGGCATGTTGTAGTCTGGTGGTAACAACCTTTCATATATCAACATGCACCACATTTGACAATATTTATATTTTGAGTCAAGATTTTTAAAAAAAACATAAAATGCATTCTTATTAAAGACCTTCCAGTTTGGTTATGTAAGTTAACTAGTGAGCGTGACACTACCAAATAACCGTAGGTGTGTGTATGTATACCTCTCTCCTCATATACAGAGTGGAGCAGGCAGCAGTCAGTTGATCTTAGCTACCTTGAAGCAGATGAAAGCATGTTCAGATAGACAAAGAACAGATCAACCAGTGTTCTCAAATTTTTGCCAAGGTGAGTTCAGTTTAGTGCCCTTTATTTGAATTTACAAAAGTTACAGAATAAGAAAATAATCCAAGTCACTACAAATCAGGCTCTGACCATTTTTCCTTGCTTTCTTTTTACGTTTAAATAGATAAATCACACATGGTGCAAGGCAGAGGACCCCAATACAGGACTCGAAAGGTGAAATAAATTTACATTCAAGCTTTATTAACAAGTGTAGAACAAAAAGTAGGTCTGGTCAGGGGGCCAGCGGCACAAACTTTCTACAACTTGACTAGAACTAGGCATGAGCATGAGCGCACACAGCAAGGAAATTAATGACAAGGACACCACAATGAACGGAGGAGAACTCAGGGCTTAAATACAAAAGGGATAGTGAGTGGAGTGGAGGCAGCTGGGAACACAGGTGAACAAAATGACACTAGCACAATGACACATGAGAGAAGGAAAGGAAAACTGAACACAACACACAGGGAACAGAAGACCAGCAAAATAAAACAGGAAGCCATCAGCAATCAAAGCATAACTAAATAAGCAAGAACATAACTTGTTTAAACTTTCATTTTATTTATTTTTTAGTTTAGTTTAGTTCAAGTCAAATAAGATAATAAGATAAGGCATCTCTAGAAATTCAAATTACACTGGATCACTTATGACAACAACCAAGGCACTAACCCTTATTGATCTGTACGAATACCCCTCTGTGCTCATTTTGATACCAGGTTGGTGGCTATTATTGTGCAAGCACAGAGGTAATTGAGTGGAAGAGTGGGGAGGTAATTAAAGAGCACATGCTTAGCAAGGTGCCACAAAGCACAAATGTGAATAGATGAGGGAGGGACAGTAGAATCATCTTCAGCACCACTTTGTTCAGTCAGAGTGGAGAACCCCACTTCCAGCATAGCAGACGCACTAGAGCCTGAAACAAGACTTTCTGCTTTGGACTGGAAAAAATATTCAGTAAGCTGGCACTAAAAATAGGTTAGCAGATGCTACAAAGATGTGTAGGACTGGGCGACGTTACAAACATAGGCTGGGCTGCTACTAGATGAGAATCTATAATGTCGTAAGTCCTGTTCAGCCCAAACGTCTGTCCAACTTGAGAAAAGCAAAATGATTTATTTTACAGTTTATGATTTAAAATATGTCATGTCTCGACCTTTGTCATGACACATTCTCATTGTTTCTCGTTGATTTTCTTGGTCATATCTCTCCTGGACATTCTGTGGAGAGGAAAGTTGCTGATAAGTTGATTTCGGCTGCAGTTATTACCAAGACTACGGTGGCCCTGAGAGGTCAAACACACTGCAACTTGAGAAAAAATAGCAAATAGATAACACAGCAAAAGCACACAAAACATGTGTTAAAACAGAAAAACAGATCTTAAAAAAAACACAGTAAAAGTATTTTAAAAAAACCCAAAATCTCGCAAAACACAACGGAAGCGTTTGTGGAGAGACAATAATGTGACAAACAGCTGCGGAAGTGACACAGACACACACTTAAAAGAAGATTATGTACATACATGTTTGCTATTAGCCGTTTACTGTCAGCTTGTCACTTCTGCAGCTATTCTGTGACATTGTTGTCTCCCCCAAAAACACTTCTGTTGTTTGTGAGGGTTTTTTCTATTTTCGTTGTGTTTTATTCAGCTTCTGTTCTTAGAAAGGAAAAAAGTCCAATTTTTTTCCTTGAGCTGAACTTTCTACATATTTAAGTGTTAGTGGTGGAAAAGTACTACTCGCATTAACATTGAATTTACATTTTATGATGTCATCTTATTCTTCTCTGCTCTTTTCAACTCCTTTTCAAAAGGAAAACAGTGACTTGCAGCTCAATTCCTACACCCATGGTGACATTCCTGTAACTCGCTCCTCTAGATTTAATACAATGTTCTGTCAGTTTTAAATATGCTGTGTACACAGGACTACTGTTAAAACAGCAAACTAAAGACACTGCTTATGTCTCATTTCTTTCATTTTTGCATTTTTTCCAGGGGTAGGGGCACAGACAGGGGCAGGGGCAGGGGTAGGGGTAGGGGTAGGGGCAGGGGCAGGGACAGGGATGGGGGGCATGTCAAAAGATTTTGGTGCTGCATTGTAGTTTTATGGGCTCCTCTCTTTGGGCTCCTCTCTAGGGAGCTGCTGTGCTTCATCATGTCGCTTCATCTCAGCAGACAGAACGGCTTAGCATCTGCTCCTAGATGGAAGCGGGGGGGGGGGATACAAGTGAAGCAAGGAGGGGGGTTGCAATGGTGGCCTTTTATAAAGTGATGGGGGAAGGAGCATCTGTATGAATGTGTGACAAGATCTAATTGTAGAGACTGCTGATGTAAGACTGCTGAACAGACCATTCCCCAGATATGGCGATTACAGCCATGTCGCTCTATCTGTGGAGGCCTATTTCACATGATACTTAGTATGCTTTTCTTTTGTGCTGACTGAGCTGGCATGTTTGTCCTTTTACTGAAATACATTTAAATATATTTTAAGCAGACATTTTAATGTGGCTCAGTTTCAGAAGGAAAACACTAAGGTGACTGTTGCTGTGAATTGGTACTTTATAAATAAATCTGAATTGAACTAAAATGAAGTGAAATGAATGGAGGGATTACTGATCAATCATCAGAAAATACAACAATGTTAAAAGCTCAAGTCTGTGCCATGTGTGTCTGTGTAAACTGGATCTGTTCTACAAATAGTATCACTACACACCCAGAATATCATTTATTTGAAAGCATTGTTCAGTTACCTACAATTTTGTTCCAATTTTTCAATTTGTTCAATACACTGGTACAACTCTTACACTGAGCCTTTGCATCTATAGGTGTGCTTGATCTTGTATGCCCAATGCTGGTTGATAAAGCTGCTTGTTGTTGTTATTGCTGCAATTGCTTTAATTCGCTTAGAACTGCAAACACAGACCTGGGTCCGAGGTCTCTGTTTAAACTGTCTGGGTGCTTAGCTACTTGTTTTCACCTGCATCCAAACATCATGTAGTGCAGCAATAATCCTGGTCTTCCCTCTGACCCGATGGGAAAAAAGAAACAAGAAAGAAAAAGAAAAAGTGAATCAGCATGTTTGCCTTATTCCTTGACGGATGTAAATAGTCCCGAGTGTAATTCTCATCCTCTAGCTCTAGTGGCGTTCCCGTCGCCTGCCTTAAAATTCTGAGTAATCTAAGTAATCACGGGATCTTGCTTCACTTGCAATTGTGTGAATGTACGCCTATTGCAGCTTGTTATATAACAGATAGTGTCCAAATACATGTGGGATTGCATCTGAGATCCTACCAGCACGCTACACCAGCTGTCAAACGCAAGATTGCTTTGAAATTTCACTAGAGAGACAAACTCGGGCCTCAGTTAACAACCTTGTCAATAATTTCAGGTAACTCTAGCTACACACTCTGTCTCTCTTTAACTGTTACTGTTTCCAGTCGTTCAGTGATAATGGATGCGCTGGTTTGATGGTACGGGGACCCTTGGTTACTGATGGTGGAGCTGTGCCAGGAGCAGCAGCTTTCAGAGCTGTGATTGGAGCAGGCTGCTCTCTGGTGCTCACATTGGCTTCTTCTAGTATACACTCGTCTCATTGCATACACAACTCCACCCACCTTTTCAAAGAAGGGGGAGCCAAAGGCTGCACATGGAGTGTGCTATCCCTATTTATTGTCTTACAGGCTATTTTTTTTCTTGCAGTTTAGCCTGGCTACATTGTTTCTAAGCAGTAATAGTGTTATTGTCATTTGCTTTGATAAACAGGAAATAGATCAGTGCTTAGAACTGACAAAAGATGTTAAAGCTTTTGAATACTGTTGGGTGTGGAAGTAAGAAATAGCTTGCTATTTATTAGTGGTATTCTTTTTTTCCTTCTTTTTTTTCAGAAATTATGGTATGAAGACTGACGGTTATCTGTTTTCTTTACTGTAATACTGTCACTGATATTAAAAACAGAAGGCTTAATGCAGCAGACTGGGTTCAAGTCTGACCGAGAGCCCCTTGCGGCATGAAGTTTGAATTATGAAAGGGAAAAAAATTTACTTAATAAATTATAATTTGTTCAGATATCTATTTATGTCACTCAATCAAAGCCATGCATGTCAATCTTGGGAGTAATTACAAATAAATAAATAAAGTTGAAAAAATTAAGTGGTTGACTTGGTCGTTTTATGTCTTCATCCATCCACTTAGGAAAATAGGGATTTTCTCACTTCTGCAGCGTGAACAGAAGCATGTATTGCATATCGCGCCTTTTCTGTCTGTCTGTCAGACAACACTGAGGGCAAAGGTGCACACCTCCATTCTGGTACCTAAACACATTGTTAAAAGCCGCTTGATAACGCTGATGAATTACCACTTTCTCTAACCGATGCCTCTAAGGAATACTGCGCGCTGACACTCTGCTTTCATACAGGATATTCTCTTTTGCTGGATGATCTGAAGTGAGTGGGTGAGTGATTCTCTGCATCACACGAGCGGCTCACGGAGATTTTGTTGACATTTTTCACATTCAGCGCCATTTGCAGGCAGGTACACCTACCGCCCCTTTTATTGTCCCCACTCTCAGAGCTTGGTTTTTAATGTGGGAAAAAAAATCGCCTCAGGAAAACAAACAAACGAAAAAAAAGCCTTAGTGTTAGTGCTAGCGTTAGTAGAGGCTTTAAATGAATTTTGCTTTTTTAGAGCGTCATGTGTGATAATAAAGCGATGATGTAACAGCGTGAAGGGAAGCAGATGCACTTATCTATCTGCAACCACCGCGGTACTGACATTTTTGTTACACAATCAACATACTGAGACTCAGAAATGCTTCTGGTTTTTTTTGTGAATAATTTGATACATTAGTCACCATGAGCAGAATACCTAGGCCTAGGCCTATAGCGCTACAGTCGGTCCTTATGGCAGAGCGCATCATCATTATGAGGACTTGTGACCGTGTGAAAGCGGTGCGAGAACTGGACGCTTTAATTATTGTCCTATTAAAAGAAGGAAAGTTGACTCCAGTTACGTCACTTCAGGCTCTGAAGAAGAAGAAAAAAAGATATTTAAATTTTCTTTGTAGTTTTATGGCACTGCTGTTTGCTACATGCTGTAAGCTCTGCAAAATTCATTATTATCATAGCACAGTAGACACCTGACTTATTTATTAATCAGTTCATCGACAAAATATTTAAAATAAAGCGTATTATTGTTTTATTATTATTAGCATTTAAATTTGATTCACCACATTTTATTTCTGTGCATTTTTGATGCTGTATATAGGCTATTTCAGTATCAAAAAATAAACTATTACTGTTCAGTGTAGGACTTGCTCTCAACTTCACATGGCAGCAGGTCAATACATTTAGGCATGTAGACGCGGTCAATACGACCTGCTGAAGTTCAAACTGAGCATCAGAATGGGGTTCCAGACAGGCTGAGTATTTCAGAAACTACTGATCAACTGGGATTTTCCTGCGCAAACATCTCTAGGGTTTAAAGTGAATGGTCAGAAAAAGAGAAAATACCCAGTGAGCGGCAGTTCTCTGGGCCAGCATGCCTTGTTGATGCCAGAGGTCAGAGGAGAATGGACTGCTTTGACCTGATAGGAAGGCAACACTAACCAATTACAACCAAGGCAGGCAGAAGCACATCTCTGAAAGCACAAAGCATCAAACCTTGAAGCAGATGGGTTACAGCAGCAGAAGACCACATTGAGTGCTAATCCTGTCAACTAAGAATGGGGAACTGAGGCTCCAATTTGCACGGTTCACCAAAATTAGACAATAGAAGACTAGAGAAGCGTTGCCTGGTTTGACAAGTCTCAATTTCTTTCAGATGGTCGGATTAGAATTTGGATTAAACAGCATGAAAGCGACGATCCATCCTGCCTTGTATCAGTGTTCAGGCTAGTGCTGGGGCAATGGTGTGGGGGATATTTTCTTGGGTCGCTTGGTACTATTGTTTAATCACCACAATCTTTTGATAGGGAACTCTGTCTTGGATCTAGTTCCAAGTCAGTAAAAATGTCTGCTGTTCAGCATGTTAACATAGAAAACTTTTGGATAACTTATGAAAGGCCAGTCATTCGTCTGCTGGTGTCCTGTTTTTTGTGACCCATCAAACTCTACGACCAACAGCCTCTTTGTTTCCAGGTACAGTTCATTCAATCAGCAGTACAGCAATTTAACATTAGCTGCAATGGTGGGGCTGGTATTGCCTTTTCAACAGCATTTTATTCAGCGTCTCTAGTTGTTGTGAATAGTGTGTTGTTATAGTGATTCTCTAAAATTAAATACAACTCTTACATATTTAGTCCATTGGTGGTATTTTTTCATTACATCCAGTCCTGTGAAAAAACCTACAATTCAGCAAACACCTCAGGATTCAGTAGTTTGGAGAACCAGGTCTTCAACAGGTCATTCACTCCACCAGTTTCAGTACAGGTCCACATTTTCACAATAAAGGTCTTATAGAGAATTTACTTAAGCAATCAGTTATGAGATTCCACCCACTCTCTGCACCAATCAGGAGACTCTGCTCATGTTTCGCTTAAGTAGACCGGCTAACTCGGAGAGCATCTGGTCCTAACTGCTCCAGAAAATTTTTTCACTACCTTATATACTCCTGTGAATCCTGAGCATAAGCACACACACACACACACACACACACACACACACACACACACACACACACACACACACACACACACACACACATACATGTGCATTCAAAGAGGAATATCCTTCACATTCATGAGTGATCAACAGATGTATTTCCTGAACAGCCTTTACTGGCATCATGGTCATTACGCTTCTTACTGGCCAACCTGTGGAGACTGCATATCTATAGATGCAGCACCTTAGATTTCATTCGCTCATCATCTTGAGGTCACATTGGTAACCCGTAACCTGACACCTCACTTAGTATGGTCCTTCAAGCCAGAACTGCAGTTTCCACAGCACAAGATGGCGTTCTCTCATGGCACTCATTTTTGCTGTGATGTTCCTTGACCTTGTTATTGACAGCTGCTTGGTGAATCTTCCACAGTCACACAGTCACATATACTCCATGGCTACTCCACACGGTGGCCTGCATTAAAACAAGTAGGCAGTGTTGGAGATATGGAAGTGATCACCAAGTGATTCAGTGACACCAGTCCAACCAGATAAACCTGAAAGAACTTCATGATGTTAATTCACCGTAACCCATTAACCCAGAGAGACCAGCCTTAGAGGCCTTTCAGTTGGTGACATTTTAGCTAGTTCCTGCTTGTAGTTGTGTGCTACTGACGATGGTTAAGGTGTACCTCTACAATGGCAAAAAGAGGACGGAGACATATGCCAACCTGGATGGTGGGTGTGAGTGCACAATCCTTCTCCACAGCACTACTGAGCACTACTTAGTGTCTTTAGAGATTGAGTGAGGATTTGGCACTCAGAACTGGCCATTAAGATATCAGAAGTGTGTCAGGGAAATCGGTTTCTTTCTCAGTATGCTCCTCCATTCACCCACAAAAATGGTTCTGGATCCACAGAGCATTATTGCTGTAGAGCTCGGCCTCTCTAAACATTAATATTCTGTTGATGCTTTGCAGAAGATTGATTATCACTTGAGAGATCTGCTTCTCAAATTGTCCAGTCAAGTTCCACAAATGTTGCTCATTGATTAAGACTATCCCTGTCTCCTTACGCCATTCAAGCCTGTACATTTGGGTCCAGAAGGGGGTAAGCTGCCCTTAAAAGTGTGATTTGGTTGGACACTTCAAGGTCTTGCTAAAGTTCTCCAGTCCTCCACCCATCAGTGCTTGCTTACAAACACTCTGACTCCCTCCGCCAAACTCCTTAGCCATGTGACTAAACTCTGGGAAATGTCCTACCATACCCAAAAGTTCATCACATGCTCAAAGCAAGACACAGCTGCAGTCAGAATGCCAGAAGAGAAGCCTATCAGAGTAGAGTTGGATGGTGTTAACAGATATGCTACATTTCTACTATGGAAAGAGGAGCCCATCCCTCTCCATTCAACTAAGAAAACAGTGTTCGGCCATCTATGTGGAACTGAAAATCATCGCTCAAAGGATCTCACTAAATTAGATGCCTACAGCCATGATATTAAAAAGTTGTTGGAAGCAGGGTGCATCAGCAAGCTCACCTCAGCTGAGGAAGAGGCCTGTGTTAGCTCGTGGTACATACCTCATCACATGGTTCATCATAATGGCAAGGATTGCTTAGTTTTTAGTTGGTACTCGCATGCCAAGGTACTGAGTGAACACCTCCTCCCAGGGTCCACTCTACTGTTGAGTATTTCATCAATCGAGCCACTTTGACCTCTGACCTTTTGACCCATTGCATTTTGAAACATTAAGTTTTAAATAGTTAGTTATTTGGCAAATTATAGTTAGTAGTTAATCAGTGTCTTTGTTAGCTTATGCTTATTCCTCAATTACACTAAAGAAAATACAGGAAAGTAGTTAGCACAAGCCACCTCAAGTGTGAACTTACAGCAGACATTATTAAACACTGGAATATCACATAGACTAGCACTAGATGGCATTCTATTATAGTTATCAATTATAATTCTCATAGAATTATAAATTTAGATTTAGCTTGATGTCATATAGAATAGCAGAGGCATAAGATAGGGGAGTATTACAACCCAGAGTAACCTGCTAATGGTAAAAAACAACAATTTTTCCAACAATTCGAACACCAGCAGGGTTGGAGTGGAAATTTACAGTAAGGATGGGTTTAATAGATTTCTTGCTATAAAAGTGAGAGCTCCAGTAAGCCTAGGGCGGTTCCTTTTCTGTTGTGCCTGAGTCGGCATGCTTACACCCTCTGTACCAATCAGGAGACTCCTGACTGGCTAACTCCAACACCTTGTGGTCCAAACTGCATCTGTAGACTTTTCAAGGTTCAGGATTATTCAGTTACAGTTTGGACTTTTCCCCCCTTGTTTTCACTACTTTCTGGTGTATTGATCCAACTTATTGGCTTTGGCAGTTTCCAGGACCTGTTTCTCATGATGCATTTCTGCAGTTAACAAACTAACATCCTTCTGGACTTTTCTGATTTTGGCTTCCAGCCTTCTTCTCCACGGGGTACTTCCTCTATATGCATTCTTGATCTTATACCCAACTGCTTCTCCTCTCTGGCAGTGGCACATATGAGTTCACTGGTTTCAGTGATTACATATAGTGGGTATTGTGAGTAGAGCAGTGTTCACATCTGTTAGCATCTCCTCTGATGGGATTTTGTCACTGAGCTGAGGATGTCATGCTCAGTGGTTGGGTGACTACCTTCAGTCTGGCCACAGTCTTCGTCCTCAGCTCAGTAGATGCATCCATCATTGCAGGTGGTCAAAAGTTTGGACACACCAAACTTTTAACTGGTACTGTATGTCCATCCTGCTCGGTGTTGTTCCCATTGTGCTGTAGCCTCTGGATCTCCGATAATAGCTGAACTTTGTGTATTGAGCTGGTCTCTGTGATCCTGTATGGGATTATTTAAAAATTTTCCAATATCACAATTTCAGAGTGGCATGTGTTTCCTTAGAGTTCTAAATTCTCATTTGCGTTTTCCTAATTTAATATTTGTAAACTTAAATGCTCACTTAAAAAGAGAGCTGCATGTTATTTTGATGTTGATTGCTTCATTACTGCCACTGATGCCTGCAGTATACACTGTCTTTATTCTTGAGGCCTAGCTAGCAGTGTAACCCCATACTGCCCTCTTATCTCACAGATGCTATGTTAGGTTTCACATGATTGTGTGTTTTGGGACTTGTTTCTCCTTCTCCTGACAAATCCCTGCCACACATTCATCTGGGTCAGGCTGATTTCCCCCCCCTTCTCTCTCTCTCTCTCTCTTTCTCTTTCTCTCTTCCCAGTGGCGCTATGTGGATCAAGAGTGTGTGAGGGAGGGTCATCCAGTAGTTAGTGACAGACATCAGCTTCCTCTGTGCTCCACATCTGCACACTGCAGCCTTTAATCCCACACAGGGCCAGATTAATTTTAAAGCCGCTTTTAGTACTTAAGCTCATTTTCAGCACTCTGACACAGGCTACCATGCAGTCAGAAATACAGATATGCTTAAGTATGTTTTACTCTCAACGAAGAATTTCAGCTTTAGACTGCGAACTAGGCCTTACTCTGAGCCTAAATACTGGGACCTCCTTGAAACTGGTTGGCCTGTATCATGTAGTGGTGTTGCATAATTTGAGCTCAGAAATCCATTTCTGGGCTCAATACAATAAGCATTACCTTGGCATCCAGAATACTTATAGGCATCATCTGTGGCAACATTTGACAAAATTTGTACGGTACTGTTACAGCATAGTGTAGTGTGCAGTACACCAACTGGTGGCTTTGATGAAAGCATTACCAACAGACTTAAAAAATTACAAGAAAGTTGAGCTCCTTGGAAGCAAAATGTAAAGAGGGGTGGCTCAAGACTTTTGCATGGTAATGTATAACATACATTAAAAATAATAGTAAATGTAGAAAGCTATATTTAATAAGAAGATGCCAATTAAATCTGCAGACTTGTCCTTTATGGCACCTACAACAAACTGCCATCAGACCAAAACTGTCAGCCATGGAAATGTCAAATATGGTGTTTTGTTCTCATTATGCTCCTCAGTGTACCTGGAGCTGTGGAATTCTGCCCTGTCAGCACTTGTGCAGCTAGGCCTGTGTCCACTCAGCAGTGTGGGCTGCCAGCAGCTTCTGGAACTTCATGTGCAAGTCGTGATGGCTTTCCACCTTTAATTTGCGAGCATACCTTAAAATAGTATGAGGGGCTAGAAGCATATCAAAAATTGGAGGCTGCATAGCAGCTGGAAATGATATGCATTTTTAAATATATTTGTTTGCAGTTGTTACAGGTACAAGTTTTGTTATCTATTTTCAACATCACACCAGTGCTGTCTGTTTTCAATTATATGTCAGAATCAGTGCAATCATTGTGAGAGTATACTTTTCTGAATCATGTTAAATGTCACTGCTGTTGCTATAAATTGTATCAGTCAGCTGTTAAATAATATTGCATATCAAAGAGTTTGACAAATTTTTAAGGGTCTGAAGTGAATATGGTAACTGGCCTTTAATCGTTTTAATTTAGCATTTTCTGGTCATTCTTGTGGTCAGAGTGTCAAGTTATTGAATAATGCCAGCATACACAGTACAGAGATGGTAACACGTGAAACGTTTTCTATTGGTTCTCTATTGGTGGATATAAATATCGTTTCTCCGGTTGTCTACTGGGTCCTGGTCAGTGACTTTTGACCTCTTTCCACTAGATGCTGAGTGATTTTGTGTGTGTGTGTGGGGCGGTGTTTTAATGTTCATTCAGTCTTTCCAGTTCTCTCTCAGGGGAGATTCTATACTGTTTAAGGATAGATGTGAAGATGATGTAAAGACTCACATTACTTAAATTACTTAAAGTGCCCGTCCCTCTTTGATGTCTGAGCTGTCCAGTGACTTTGACGTGTTGGTCCTGGTATTAAGGAAAGGCTTCCCATCATCCACTTTGTCTACCTAACAGCTCTTTGTGTAAAAACCTCTATCTGTCCTAATCTTAACTTGCATTTTATATACTAGAGACTAATATTCCAGTTGATGTGTATTTCCATTACATTAAATAAACAATGTAACAGCGGAAACTGGTGCCAAGGAGCAGTTTATATTAGGTATAAATAAAACATTTTTAAGGAGATTGGGATTTACATCTGGTGTCACAACCAGGCAGAAAAAAAATTAAATGTAGAATAAAAACAGAATAAAATTTTTTAAAAAAAATCTTGTATCACTTTATTGTGAACCACAATCTTTAAGTAAATTTCTCAGGGTTCTAGCCGGCGGCGGGTGATCGGGCGCCGACTAGAACCCTGTTTCTGTGCCTAAATGTAGTCATAAAGTATCATTAAATTGTAAAACAACCTTAGTAAAGATTAGCAAACATTACAAATGAGCTTAATAGAAAATGTAATCCTATTGTAATTATGCTTCCATCAAAGCATACTGTTATTAATTGTATATTTTATATAAATGTAATTTATAGTGGACAGGGTTGATTGGTTTGGGGTCAACCCTGTGACCATGGTCTTATCCATAGACTATGATAAAAGATTCTGTCACACTGTGCTGTTGTGCATTTGAGGACTTTCACTGGTATTTTAGCAAATTTATTTTTTGAAACCAGACATGATCAGTTGGTGGTGGATGCGACTGAGAACCCAGCACTCAATCACAAAATATCTACAGCTTAAAGCATACTTTTTACTCAACATGACCACATTTTATCCTGTGAACACGATGCTGTATGAAGTAATTGACTGAGACTATAAACCCTTTTATGGATGTAATAAATCAAGTGAGCAGTAAAGTCATTTTCTCATAGACTTTTTTTGGAAAATCTAAGTTGTTTTTACAACCACAGCAGTAACATCCTGCTGCCCATTAGGGAGAATTTAAGTTAAAGTCACTTCCATATCCTGTACTTTTCAAACTTGGAGGTTTTCTGATATACTCCTTTTGGCTGGTGCTAAAAAAAATTGAATAGGGGATGGAAACCTCCAGTAATGTGGAAACACAAGGACTGAATCCACCTGTAAAAATCTAGCAAGCACTAACAAAAAGCTTTTTGGAGCTCGGGTTCCAGCTGAACTGGCCCCTCTGCTGTGGCAGTCAGGAACCTGTTCAGTGGGGCAACATTCGGAGGCCCGAGTTAATGGAGGGTGTGGGCAAGAGATGTAGTGTCTAGAATTGTCTAAGCACATGAGGTAAAGACCGATACAGTAGCAATGAAATGAGAAATGTCTGTGTGGAATCTGAAGAAGTCAACTAGATGCAAGTCATTTAAAAACAGTTCAGTTTTCTATCACATAATTATTTTTGTGGTTTAACTCATTAATGTTCAACATGATTAAGTAGCTGTTCATCTCTTGATCATGAATATGGTGCCCATATCCATCAGCCATCACTGGCCAGCATTTGCATGAAGAAGTGATCGCCTGTCTTTGCTTGAAGGCTGTAAAGCTGCTCCCTGCTGCACAGATTATTTTTTTGAACATTACTGTCTCTCTTTTTGTTTAATCTTCTCTTCCTCTGTGATATGGTTGTTGTTGCTGTAGCAACAACATTTCTGACTGTTGTGCTTCATCTATGTTCGTGCAGCCACCCACCTTCACTGGTGTAATGAAATCCCTCTGTGCATCACATTGGAATGTAAATGTGAACAGATAATACTCCCAGGGCCACATTAATCACAATCCAGGCCCTGCTGCTTCTTTTGAAGGGATGGTATGATTATGACAGGCACACAAGAAAACAGATGTTCTGTGAGAAGTGGGAGGGTCACTGAAAGTTTCATGTCGCCACTAGCATCAAGTGAAAGTGAGACAGTAGTTTTCATCCCTGTGGTAATAGAGACACGAGTGTGAAGTGTAAAAAACATTGTAGACAAATGACTTTAGAAGATGTTTTTTTTTATGTTCTCTTTCTACAATGGGGATTATTTTTACATGGTTTCCAAGTGATGAAAAATTGTACTGTGATTCAAATCTAGCTGTACTCGGTCTCAAAGCCAAAACACAACCTAATCATATTGTTAATTGTATTGTAATATGAGCTGTTAATATTCAGGGGTTTTGTAACACTTTTTTATTACATTCCTGACTAATAAAGTGTCATCTCATTCAGTTGAACTCAGGGTTAGTTTTCTAATTTGTGAAAAAAAAAAACAGGTTTCTTTTCGGCACTGTAGCCAGTCTCACCGAGTCAGAGCTCTGTTGAGCCGAGTATTCCTTCAACTATAACTAGTAATGACTTCATTCATTTCTTCACAAATACAATTTTAATCATTAGAGGAAAAAAATATTCACGGCCATTCCACAGACTTATCATTAAGTACAACAACAACTTAACATCTTTCTAAGTTAACTTCAATAGTTACTTCCGCCAAACCATCAGCGTTTCTATCAGACCCCATTCCTACAAGACTGCTCAAAGCAACCCTATCATTAATGCTTCGATCTTAAATATAATCAATCTATTAATGAGCTACGTACCACAGGCCTTTCAGGTGGCAGTAATTAAACCATTACTTAAAAAGCCATCACTTGATCCAGCTGTCTTATAGACCAATCTCCAACCTTCTTTTTATTGCTCAAATATTTGAAAGAGTAGTTGTATAACAGCTAACTGATGATCTGAAGAGGAATGGTTTATTTGAAGATTTTCAGTCAGGTTTCAGAATTCCTCACAGTACAGAAACAGCGCCAATGAAGGTTACCAGTGAGCTTCCTATGGCTTCTGACAGTGGACTCCTCTCTGTACTTGTCCTGGTAGATCTCAGTGCAGTGTTAGATACCACTGACCACAATATTTTACTGCAGAGATTAGAACATACTGTTTATATTAAAGGAATTACACTGCAATGGTGTGAATCGTCTCTGTCTGATAGATTCCAATTTGTGCAAGTGTTTGCCGTACAAAAGTTATTCACAGAGCTCTGTCCTGGGACCGATACTATTTGAGCACTCAAAGCACTTTGTACAACATGCTTTACTCTCCAACTGCAACTGTCGGAGTATGAATGTGTGTGAATGTTAGATAGAAAGCACTTAGCTGTAGCAGGAAGTGTTTGTATGAATGGATAAATGCAAAATGTGTTGTGTAAAGCACTTTGAGTGCTCAGCTAGAATAGAAAAGTGCTATATAAGAACTAGTCCATTTACCATTGCTATGCAGATGATATCCAGCTAGTTTTATCCATAAAGCCAGATGATACAAATCAACTAGTTAAACTACAGTCATGTCTTAAAGACATAAAGGCCTGGGTGACCTCTGGTTTCCTACTTATAAATTCATACTTGGCCCTAAAAATCTTAGAAACATGGTATCTAACAAGATACTTACTCTGAATGCATTGCCTTAGCCTCCAGTAACACTGTGAGGAACCTTCCCCATCAGAGAAGTGGGGGTCCATGTCTCAATCACCCAGCCTTGATGGCTGAGGATCGGTCCCCTACGGTGCCTCCTACTGTTGGTGGGCCTACAGGATGGCAGGCCCATCTCTCGTCTTAGGGCTCCAGGAATGCTCTAAAAATAATGTTTAAACAAACAGCATGGCACAGTACTTCACTAAGTATATCACTGTTTTTATATCTGCAAAATGTTTTTTCTTTTTTTTTTCTTTTTTCTTTAATTTTGTGATCTACCTCAACAGCTGCTGACATGACAACAGACGAGGCAGAAAGTCACCAGAAAAAGCCAAGGCAGCAGGAGGAAGCTGGCCAGGACGCCAGACCTACAACTCCAGAGGACGAGCAGCTCCGACCTCGAAACCGGAACTCTGCTGGCCGTGGCCTCACACGCCTCTTTTCCTCCTTCCTTAAAAGGCGTTCACAGTGTGAGAGCGAGGGTGGAGAGAAGGGGAACAAGGAGGATGAAGCTAAAGCACCCATCGCTGACCCTGAGCCTGAACTGAAGACAGAGGGAGAGGTCGCCCTTGACCAGCACTCAGTAAGCAGTGCAGAGGCTCAGGTCAGCCTACATTGGTGACTGTGTGTATATCTGTTTAGGTTTTAGATTATGCAAGGCAGAAAAATATGTCAAGGTTTACGTTGCAAATTATTTATCAACAGGAGGCATTAAAATATATAGATTAGCAGTAAATTATTTGGCAAACATGAGACTCGACTGAAGAATGCATGTGAAACCTCTGTAGTCAGGGTAGAAGGAAAACATTACAATGACTGTTTTAAGCTCCTTTAATTAACTGTAATACTTAATTCATATTTCTTCAGTAAACCTATGTCGTTGCATGATGTTGCCTCCAGTAACACTGTGAGGAATGACAGAAAGGCAACTGCAGATTGTGGTGACACAAAACTGAGGAACTGTGAAAGGCCTGTTAGCTGGCAATATGCTGTGTATACCAGTATATTGATTAGTAAAGGATGAAACTAAATGTAATAGACTGTTTAGCTTGTTCATAATAAAATGTCCTGCGAGTATAGACAAATGCAGTGTATCTTTGTCTGACTGTATGTATGAGCAAGTATATCCCAATTACAAATTTTTAAATTATTACATTACTTCTTTATCATCAAAGTGTCTTTGTCAGGCTACCCAGGTAGAGAAGAAAGACGCTGAGGTGGAAAAAGTTGAAAAGGAAACAGAGAAGCACATGGACAAGGAAGGGGAGGCTGCCTTGGAGAAAGAAGAGGAGAAGGACAAAGAGAAAGAGAAAGAGGAGAAGGAGTCTGGCCCTGAAGAAGATATTAAGGGAGAAAAAGAAGAAAAGACGGCAGAAGAAGAAGCCAAAGCCCCCAGAGTTCCACGCCGACCCAAGACCATGCAGATCAAAGTCACACTGCTGGATGACACTCTGTATGAGTGTGAGTTGGATGTAAGAGTGGTTTTGATTCTCATTTAAACTACATATATCATAACTCATATATCACACACACACACACACACACACACACAAAAAGAAAATTACATTTAAATTCAGTTTCGTATATATAGCACTAAATTAGAACAACAGTCATCTTGAGATGCTTTTCATTATAAGACCCTACAATAAGTACAGAGAAAACCCCCCAAATCAGACAGCCCCCTATAAGCAAACACTTGGCAACAGTGGGAAGGAAAAACTCCCTTTTAACAAGAAAAAACCTCCAGTCAGAGCCAGAACTCAGGAAGGGGCAGCCATGTGCTGCGATCTGCTGTTGGAGAGGGGAAAGAGAAAGGACAAAAGACACACTGTGGAAGAAAGCCAGAGTTTAATGATTAAATGCAGAGTGGTGTATAAACACATAGAGACTGAAAAGAGGTGAATGAAGAAGAAACACTCAGTGCACCATGGGAAACCCCAGGAGTCTAGGCCTATTGCAGCATAACTTAGGGAGGGTTCAGGCTATGGCTGTGCACTTCATCGAATTTCAATTTTGATTTCAATTTTGGCTCCAAACGATCACAAAAACAGTAAAAAAAAAGAAAAAGATTATTATTAAAATTCTTTTGTCACATTACGCTCTGCAAGTTTACTCTTCTATCTTTGTCATGAGCTAATTTAAAATGGACTCGGGCAACGTGGAAAACTGTTCCATAATCATACAATTAGAAATTCTGTTTGTTTTGGTTTTTAAATAAATTCTGTTTTCAGATGAGGAGTAGGACCACCCAGCTTGTTATGAGCGCTCAACTCAAAACCTCAAAAACCTGCATCTTTAATGGCATGGGTTTTTTTTTTTTTTTTTTTTGCCCTGCCTCCATGATTAATTCTCCAAATGGGGCTTAGGACGACATATTGTTATGTCCAAACACCACTGACATGTAAAACGCTGCACATTTTATGAGCACTAGTGAGATCCAAACCTCCCTCTTTCACCCACGGTGAAATTGGAAAGCGGATTCTGTAGATTCAACTGAGGGAAATCTTATTCTTAAAAGGAGAAAAGAAATATAGATGAAATCACAAAATCATAATGGACCTTGAACAGAATACCTCTGCTGTCAGCAAGCCATCAGACAAAGGTGGTTTAGTTGGAAAGAAGACTTATAGCGGCATCAGTCCAGTCCAAGAGAAGTTGTGGAGTCCTTGTTTAGTCCCTGCTTGAGTTTGCACCTGCTCTGTGGGAGATTTAACTGCTGTCTCTGAGTTTCTCCACTGCTTAGTTGTTACTGAACACATTATCCTGCATGTGATGTCAGATGTGTTACATTAGCAGGTAAATGTTGAATGTGATGCATTCTTTCCTGTGTGTGTGTGTGTGTGTGTTAGAAACATGCTAAGGGCCAGGAGCTGTTCATGAAGGTGTGTGATCACCTCAACTTGCTGGAAAAAGACTACTATGGCCTGGCCATCTGGGAAACACCAACTATGAAGGTGAGCTCAGAGTCTGATGGCAGTAGCTCCATTCATAAAGTCCAACCTCAAATGTTCCATTAGGCAACATAAAAGGCAGCTTGTTATATGTAAGTGTTGATGGTCAGATTAACCCATGGCCCCATTACTGAAGGATTTGATGGTTTGATGACACTCAAACTTATACTGCATCTGAAATTTTCTTGATCAGACTTGGATGGACCTGAACAAGGACATTCGCAGGCAGGTACAAGGTGAGCCTGACTCTTATCACAAATAAAATTTCTGTTCTCTTTTGTAACAATGGGCCTCGTTCATAAACAGTGCGTACAAATAAATCTGTACATAAACTGTGTACAAATGTTTCTTGCACAAGTCTGGGATTCGTCAGTATTTTCGTATCTGAATTTGTTCTCTACAAATGGATCAAGAACTTCCTCAACCATGTGTATGATCAAGTGATGACCACCTGGCTGTCTTAGAAAATGTACTCACATATCTTTAGTGTATTTCTAGTAATAATAATGATAAAACCCCATTACAAATTACTTCCATCCTTGCTGGATGTCATCACTATCAGGTATTCCTTGTTGTCCACCTGCTCTCTTTTTTTTGTTATGGTTTGTTACTGCTTTTTTCATCAACTTTGATCTCAAAAGTTTTCTTTTTTACTGGAGTCACAGTGCATGTCTCTGGGAAACAATAATCAGCATCTCCATTGATTTGTTTTTTTAACCATGCCTTCTATGCAAAGGTGCAACTTTTTGTCTTCCTCTTGGACACCATTGTTTCAGTTTCTTCAGTCATCCTTCCTTATGAAGAGAAGTGTGGGTGTGGCCGCGTGCAGATTGCAAGTAACAATCACGAGCCTGTTGCTTTAGAATGGTTCTGATTTAGTAACAAACATGGCAGCAAGAAAAAAATTGGCAGTGCGCACATTACACAAATCCAATGGTAGTTTTACATGGGCATTTATAATTGTGCACAGGGTAAGAATATTTTTGTACATATAGTAGTGAATGAGGCCCAGTGCAATCTTTTCATCACACTCTTTTTTCCCTCAAGGTGCCAACTATAATTTCACTTTCAATGTAAAATTCTATCCACCGGACCCAGCCCAGCTATCAGAAGACATAACAAGGTACTGCACATATTCCAGTGTTGTTCCTTTGTCTGTCTGCAATGATGATTGTGTAGATTTTATACAGTGAGGAGAGTACCATACGTAATTGAAGTGTTACCTGCACGTGCATTGCAGATACTACCTTTGTCTCCAACTGCGAAAGGACATCCTGCAAGGCCGCCTTCCCTGCTCCTTCGTTACTTTAGCTCTGCTGGGTTCTTACGCCCTGCAGTCAGAGCTAGGTGAATATGACCCCGAGGTTCATGGCAGTGACTATGCTAAAGAGATGAAAATGGCCCAAGGTCAAACCAAGGAGCTGGAGGACAAAATGATGGAACTGCACCACACATATAGGTCAGTCAACCAATGGTGGTAGAGGTTTTCATTTCATTAGCTAACTGCAGATAATTTATAAGTAAGTAAAGTTAATTTACATATCGCTTTACACAGACAAAAAGTCACAAAGTGCTCATCAAAAAAGAACCATGTTAAAACAGAAGGCCTGATTAAACAGAAAAGTTTAAGAAATCTGTAACTTTCATAATACAGAATTGAGTTTCAACAACTTTTTCTAATAATTTGCTAATAAAAGGTCATTTTGAAAAAGGGTGGTAATTGCTGGGAGAGCTGACATCAAGATTAGACTTTTTAAGTAAAGGAATCAGCTCAGCATGCTTAAAACAGGAGGGGACACAACCTTGCCTCAATAATAGACAGCAATGAAGGACCAATTCTTGTAAGAGGTCCAAACAGGACAGAAGGAGGAATGATCTCTAATGAGGATGATGAGGGTTTCATCTTATCCATTATACTAGTTAAGTCATTTAATGTAATTGGAGAGAATAAAGTACATGGTTCAGGGCATTGAAGGTCATCTTCAAAAGGGGAAGAACCTAAGGAGACTTTGGATTTTAAGTCCATCACCTTCATTTACAAAAAAGAAAAATAAATTTATGTAAAGTTCATTAGGGGGACTGCACTTTCTGAATCCCCGTTTTAATATTCTTCAGCTTCTACTTCCGGCAGATGCACCTTTCTTTAGCAGTGATTTCTAAACATACACATTTCTGTCACGAGGTTGTCAGTTCTTCTCCGTCACCGCATTTGAGCATTCTCCTGTGTTTAGCCCTGATAAAACAGAGCAAATCATTTAATTAAATGGAAACAGCGGTGCACTGAACCAGATGTTATCTTGCACAAGTCTTGCAGTGAATTGGATTACAGCTGATCCACGTGTTCACTGTCTTCTAATATGGCAAGGCGTGCATATGAATTACTGCTGGTTGTGCCCAGCATGCACATTCGACTTGGACAGAACACCAGGATCCAGGAGTTTGGTTCTTACACATTAGTGACTTTCAATCCGTGATGACCTAACAGTGTTACTGCATCCTTCTTTTTTTCCCACTATCTGCCTACATTGCAGCTCCCAGTACTGCTTGCTATGCTACCAGGGCCAGTTCTTTCAGTACAGCAACCCTAAAATCTTGTCCATATGCCAAGTATCAACAGGTTAATCTTATCTACAACCCTAATTACAAAAAAGTTGGGACACTGTGTGAAATGTAAATTAAAACAGAATGAAATGATTTGCAAATCTCACCAACTCGTTTATTATGAGCAGAAAATAGAAATCTGCTCATTTTGAATTTGATAGCAACGTGCTTCAAAAAAGTTTGGACAGGGTCAAGTTCACCACTGTGCAGCATCCCCTCTTCCTTTAACAACAGTCTGTAAACATGTGTGAACTGAGGAGAGCAGCTTTTGGGAGAGCCATGTCGGCCCACTCTTGTCTGATAGAGGATTTTAGCTGCTCAACAGTCCTGGGCCTTCCTTCCTGTATTTTTGAACTGCAGGCAGGCCAGATCAACAGCTGGAGTCTTCTATGAAGCCATGCTGTTATAATAGATGCAGTTTAGCATAGTTTTGCTGAAATATGCAAGGCCTTCCCTGAAAAAGCCATAATCCAGATGGCAGAATATGTTGCTCTAAAGTCTGTATATACCTCTCAGCAGTGATGGAGCCTTTCCAGATGTGCAAGCTGCCAATTCCTGATCCACTGATGCCCCCCCCCAAACCATCAGGCTTTAGAACTGAAAACAACCCAGATGGTCCCTCCCCTTTTTAGTCCAGAGGAGGCGGCATCCGTGCTTTCCAAAAAGAAAACACATTTGTTTTGTCTGACCACAGAGCATCTTTGCATCATAGAGCTTTGACCTGCATTTGTGAATGGTGTCGTGAACTGGTCACAGACCATGATTTCTGTAAGTGTTCCTGACCCATGCAGCAATTTCTGACAGAATAAGGTCTATTTTTAATGCAGTGCCACCTAATGGTCCAAAGATAATGGGTATGCAATAATGATTTTAACCGTTGTCCCTGCGCACACAGTCCTTTAGATTCTCAGATCCTGCTGATGATATTATACACTGTAGATGATCAGATATTCAGTCAGATATTAAGATATAATTTGCAATTTTATGCTGAGGAACATTATTCTAAGTTTGTTCCAAAATTTGCCCCAACTATGTTGCTGCCATTAAATTCAAAACGAGCTAATGTTGTTCATGTTAAAATGTCTCAGTTTAAAAATTTCATATTTTTTCTTTTATATGTTGACTAAAATATGGGTTTATGAGATTTGCAATGGAAAAACAATATTTTTAACTTTATTTTCCATGAACGTTTAATTTGACGATATCAAACTGCATCCACTCTTTGAATTATTATTTATTAATGACACAAATAAAGAAATCAGTTGCAGCTTGTTTGTAAACCACTAGGTTTACAAGAAACTTTTGATGGATCGCAATCCACACCATAGGCGATAGAAAGTCACCGAAGCCAAGAAGATTATTGGATATGGATTTGGGGAAAAAAAATATTGTTGTTTATTTACAGTTTAGTGTTCAAAAACCTATGTTTTTCAGACTTAATTTTGAGAGATATTTGCAGACGGTGAAGTTAAGATAAAAATCACTGGACATAAATTAACGGTTGTTCTTGATTGCGTGATTGCTCGACCGTTCTTGCATCCAGCCAGGATTCTCAGTCTGTCGGTTTGTCGCATGCTGCATCGCAAATCCTTGAATGAGTAGGTGCGGGGGCTGCAAAGAAATACTTGCTTCTAAAATGAAAGACACGTATTAAAGCAGCTTAAACCATTACACATTTAAAATGCGTGTGTATCTAAATTAGTGTCACAGAAAATGTCACGGATTCCTTTGGATGTCATGGCAGGTCGATGAGCCCGGCACAGGCAGATCTGATGTTCCTAGAGAATGCCAAGAAACTCTCCATGTACGGAGTGGACCTCCACCAGGCCAAGGTGAGCACAGGAGCTACAAATCGTCAGCTGATCTCTATTATTAAATGTTCAAATAACTCATTAGTAAGTTTTGATTCACCCTTGTCTTCCATCCTTACTTTAGAAACAGGTAGCCCACACACTTCATTTAACATCTATGCTCTTAATGTTGGTGTGGATGTCATGTAGCTTGTGGTGCTCCATGTAAAAAAAAAAAAAAAAAAAAGGGAATGATTTTTGAAGTCTGCATTTTTTGTCAGAAAGTGTCTGTCCAGTGTAACAGTGTGAAGATCAGAAATCAGGTCATTCTCTTCATATCAGGGCAGGGATTAAAAATAAATGTAGGGGAGCATTTTGAAGATGATACTGCCCCCCTGTGGTTGACTGGAGCAGCACAAGTAGGCTGCACCTTATTCAAAACAAAACAAAACAAACAATCAAAAAAAACAAATCAATCAACAAACAAAACAATCATGTCAGCAGTCTTTGATGTTGTAAGTTTAGTCTGAACTCGACTGCCCCAGGAAACAGTCTTTGGTTAGCTTTCATTGATAGCTTAACAACCAATGAAAAGAACCGAACAGGCAAATGCAGCACAGTTTAACTAAACCCACAGCGGCCAGGTGTGTTGATTGAGGAAGGATCACCCTTTAGACTTCCTATCATTTGGTGTGCCCTGTTTATGATTTTCTTTTTTTCTTTCATTCTGAATATCAGGATCTGGATGGTGTTGACATCATGCTAGGAGTTTGCTCCAGTGGTCTGATGGTTTACAAAGATAAACTGAGGATCAACCGTTTCCCCTGGCCCAAAGTCCTCAAGGTGTCATACAAACGAAGCAGCTTCTTCATTAAAATAAGACCATCTGAGGTAAACTGACACAAAAAGCCTTTGACTCTTTTATTTTTCTCACTCTTAAGTTTGTTAGTCCTGTTTATAGCAGGTTTGTGTTTGTTTTAACAGGTGGAACATTATGAGAGCGCAATTGGCTTCAAGCTTCCCAATTACAAGGCAGCCAAAAAGCTGTGGAAAGTGTGTGTAGAGCATCACACCTTCTTCAGGTGTGGTATTGTATTGTCGTTTTGCTGTATTTTTTTGAAAGGAAGCTGTGGCGATTCGGAAGGATCAAAAGAATCAGTATTATTCTTTGTGCCCAGGCTGACCTCTTCTGAGATGGCCACCACCCCTAAGAAGTTCCTAGCGTTGGGCTCTGAAGTTTCGGTACAGCGGTCGGACTCCAGGCTCAGACCAGACAGGCGAGCTCTTTGATCGACAGACCGGCTCCTCTCTTCCAGCGCTCCTCCAGCAAGAGGAACTCACGCAGCCTGGATGGAGGTAGACCTTCAATAAGAACCTGACTCTGCGTTGCAGTCATGTTTTCAGTCTGTCCCACGGCTCCTCGGCTGAACAGATATGCCTCTGTTTTAATCAGTCCATTTACAAACCGACAAGAGCAACCTTTTTACACTTTAAAATTTGTGTTTTGTTATTTCATGCATCTGAATGAGAACTAATGAGCCCCAGCATATTAAATATAGTAAATACAGTCTAATATGTGATGTCCATAATACTTCCTCACAGGTCAGTATGATTAGCTCTCTTACAAAAGAGCTCTCAGGGAAACTAAACCTCTGTTCATTTTATTTGAGCAGTCACCTCAAGGTGCTTTTATATTGTCAGTGTAAAGATCCTACAAAATAAAAGAGAAAACCCCAACAACTTTAAGCTGTCAGGAAACGGCTGCTAGGAAGCTTACGATGTAATGGCATGTAATGTACTTGCATTTATATACAGTGCTTTTCCAGTCTTACTTCAAAGCACTCTAAGTCACAACTCACGTAGATCTGCAGTTCATCAAGTTTATCAGTAAACACATATTTATTTACATTTTTGTGAAAGCCTTTCTTAAAGTGTTTACATCTGAGTATAGACATAAATGAGAAGATGAACATAAAAGGGCCTCTTTCACATTCATTTACATGTGATCGGTTCTACATTCACAGGTCTAAGTAATGTTTATTGATTAATTACAGCATAAAGAATTATTGCTTCATACATCTGAAGGGCCAGAAAAATCTGACATAATTGTTAAAAAAAAAAACTTCAGGTGAGACTTTTAACTCTTCTCTTTCCGCTCTAGCAATGGCGTCGACTCCTGACAACAGGTCTAGTCGTCCTGTCAGTGCCCCTATTATGTCACCGGTGTCACCTGGGGAGGCATCCCCGTCACCACTGCTGCCCGCCCTGCTTCATTCTCACCACCATGATGGCTCCACACCCAGAGGGCACCGCTATGCAGACAGAAAGGCAGAGTTAAAGGCAGAGTGCCTGCCAGCTGACTGCTCCAAAAGCCACAGCCCCAGGTCGACTCCAGACATTAAGGTAGGGGGGCATACTCCTTTGTGTCACATCATGTGTTTTAGGTACCACGAAGCTTTCATTCTACTTTTTATAAAAAACTACATTTCAGCATTTCCAGTCAAGCCTTTTTAAAAATGCTTTAAATTTTGCCCACAATGAAGGTTTTAAAAGCTTTTCCCCTGGAAGTTATCCCTGACTATCACCTTTGCATACATTTATCTTTAACACAGTCCATTTCTGTAAACTGTACCACAGTAATTCAAACCTGTTTGCCTACATTTACTGTCCTGTGTAACATTTGCTATCGTGAAATTATCTTTAAATTTGTTATAAAGACATTCCACAATATGATATATCGCCTTCAGCGGCACATCGTGTACAGGTCCAGTATCTGATGAAAAAATAAACCTATTTGAATCATAAGCTTACAGATAAGCTTTAAATTTCCAGTTTATCAAATCTCACTTGCTGAGCAGTACTTTTAAAACTAATCTGAACTTCCTCTCCTCTCCTTTCTTTCTTACATCTTTCTTTATCTCTCAGAGTGATGTTGTCACCCAATATTTTTTTCTCTCCCTGTAAAATACAGCCCTATACAGACTCTGATCCAGCCCTAACTATAAGCTTGATCATAAAGGAAAGTTTTAAGCCTAATCTTAAAACTAGAGAGGGTGTCTGTCTCCTGAATCCAAGCTGGGAGCTGGTTCCACAGAAGAGGGGCCTGAAAGCTCCCATTCTACTCTTGAGTATCCTGAAGCTGAAGGCTTTTCAGGGAGCTTTTAGGACAGCCTGATAGTAATGAACTACGGGAGAAGTAATGAAATGTGAAATTGAATCACTCATTAACTGAAAGTGCCAGGACAGCTTTTCTGGCTCACTTTAACTCCTGGTTCTAACTACATGAAGGTTGCTATCCTGTTTTTTTTGTTTTTGTTTTTTTTTCCTGAAACTGACTTTCAACATGTGAGTTTTGTTTGTGCTACCAGACAGTAGGCAGGAGAGAGCGGCGGCACTGCCCCTCTTTGGCCATCACTAATGGGGAAAAAGAAAGAAAGAGCCAGGTTTGTTTTCTCGATGCATGATCAGGCTCACCATGTTGGAATGAGTTAAACTTTTGTACATTAAAGAGGTTTAGATTAATGAATTATATAAAAATACAGTGTATAAGAAATGAGGGCAATATGTGGAAAAACAATGCTGAGATATAGTGAGAAAGGAGTTTGGGCAAATGAAGGATATAAAGCATACATATTTCTCTGAAAGGACATGTAGTACATTTCTTCTGCTGGTTATAACTTATGAAATTTTAATTTGCTGGTTTGATTTACAGTACCGTGCAAAATCCGCGCCTGCCATTTTTTAAAAATAATTTATTTCCAAGGAGACAGACTTTCCTGTAATTTTTAAAGTGGTCTTTCCCAGGCTTTCTGAAGGTCTTTCGAAGTGTCTGAAAAACACGGCTCTGACGGTTTGCATTTCAGCCCATGGTGTTGGGGATTCTGTCAATACAGAAAGTACAGTCGGATTTTGATCCACCGTGCAATACCATCCACCGAGTGTCTGATTGGCAGTGGCGTCATTCTACAGCGTGACAATGATGCCAAACACGCTGCCAGTGCAATCAAAGCATACAATGGAACACTATCAGTCATGGATTGGCCTCCCCTGAGCCCAGATGTCAGCATTATTGAAGCAGTGTGGGACCATTTTTATACAGAACAAAAGGCTGCCGACATCCAAAGAAGAGATTTGAGTGTCCTTCAGGAAGCCAGGGGAACTATTCCTGAAGACTACTTTAGAAACTAGAAGACTACTGCCTGAGAAAGTTAAGGCTATATTGAAGAATAAAGTTGGCCATAACAAATATTGCAAACTTCCAAGCTCATTAAAATTGGACAAACTCTGTTTCTGCATTATGTTTGTTCGCACCTGCTCCAATTTTCCCAGTAAAATATAAAGAAATTGGAGGTGACACAAAATTTTTGCACAGTACTGTACTGTTAATGCAGTCTCACTACACCTTCTACATTAACCAAGGATATTATGGTGATTACCATAATAAAAACAGTATGGGAAAAGCACTATTAAGGCATTAATGACCTGTACTGAGTTTAGCACAATACAAAAGAATGGCAAAGTCAAACTAGTTCTTCTAGTCAGCTGTAGTCGTTGCAGTCGTGTCACTGTCAGAAGTTTTACGTCACTTAAAAATCTTTCACACATGTCGTGTTTTTGGGTTGAAATTGTTTTGCTGAGTTAGAAGTCATAAATATGACTGTAACGTGTCTTTCCTCTGATGGGGAAGCAGCACTCTCTTCAGGACAAAAAGATGGAGCTGGTGCGAGTGAGGAAGGTCAGCATGCTTTGGATCGAGTATTCTCGCTGACCCGCGACCCCTGCATCAGTTACACATCTTTTTTTCTCTCCCGCTGTTTGTTTTTCTGTGAACGCTTTTACATTTCCTCTAAGCTGTACATGAATCCTCTTTGCTGAACTCAAATCATAAATTGTTCCATTTTATAACTCTTTATTTTATATTTGTCATTCCCTGGAGCTCTTGGGAAAAGTGGCTCCCTTCTATAAGACCTGGGTTTCACCTATTTGTAGTTGTATTAATACTAGTATTTCTTTCTTTTATATCCATAACCACTGGATGTGTAAATGAGCCTGAGCCTGTTTTTTAAAAAAAAAAAAATTTTTTTTAATGGGCTGCTGTAACCAGTCTGAGCCAGTGTGGAGTTTCGGGAAAGCACCACCCCAATTCCCAAACTTTTGGGATTCTGTGTAAAATGTAAATAAAAACAGAATGCAATCATTTGCACATTTCATAATCCCATATTTTATTCACAGTGGAACAGAAAACTTATCAAATGTTTAAACTGAGATATTTTACCATTTTCATGAAAAACTATTTGCTCATTTTGAATTTGATGGCAGCGAGACGTCTCAAAAAAGTTGGAACAGGGATCATGCTTCACCGCTGTGTAGCATCTGCTCTTCTTTTAACAACAGTCCATAAACGTTAGAGGAATCTGAGGAGAGCAGCTGCTGGACTTTTGAGAGAGGAATGCTGTTCCATTCTTATCCAATAGAGGATTCTAGCTGCTCAACAGTCCTGAGTCTTCCTTGTTGTATTTTGCATTTTATGATGCCCCAAAGGTTTCCAGTTGGTCAAAGGTCTGGGCTACAGGCAGGCCAGTTCAGCACATGGCCTCTTCTACTGCAAAATCGTACTGTTGCAGCAGCTGTAGCGTGTGGTTTAACATAGTCTTTCACTGAAATATGCAAGGCCTTCCCTGAAAAGAAATCATCTGAATGAGAGCATGTGTTGCTCTGAAACTTTGATGCTGCCTTTCCGGATGTGCAAGCTGCCAATTCCATAGGCACTAATGCACCCCCCGTAACATCACGAGATGCAGGCTTTTGAACTGCGTGCTGAAAACAACCCAGATGGTCCCCCTTCCTCTTTAGCCCAGAGGACGCAGCATTCATTTTTTCCAAAAAGAAAAACACATTTGTTTTGTCTGACCACAGAACAGCTTTCCACTTTGCCTCAGTCCATTTTAAATGAGCTTTAACGCAGAGACGGTGGTGTTTCTGGATCATGATCATGATCATATATGGCTTCTTCTTTTGCAGCATAGAGCTTTTACCTGCAGCTGCAGCTGCCACGGTGAACTGTGTTCACATACAGAGATTTCTGAAAGTGTTCCTAAGCCCATGCAGGGATTTTCACGACAGAATCATATCATGTTTTTAATGCAGGGCCCAAAGATCACAGGCATCCAATCATGATTTATGGCCTTGTCGCTTACCCACAGAGATTACTCCAGATTCTCAGAATCTGTTGATGATGACGATAATGCACTGGAGATGAGCACACAGTCTTTTCAATTTTATGTTGAGGAACATTATTCTGAAATATTTCTGCAATTTGTAGCCACAGTTTTTTGCAGATTGGTGACCATCTTTACAAAAAACTTCTACCCAATCATCTTACTGACCTGTTACCAATTAACCTGATTAGCTGCAAAATATTCCTCCAGCTGTTTCTTTACACCAATTAATTTTTAAGCCTTTTATTGCCCTGTCTCATCTTTTGTGAGCTGTGTTGCTCCAATCAAGGCCAAAGTTAGCTAAAATTTTTGACATGAAATGGTAAAGTGTCTGTTTAAAATTTGATATGGTTTCTGAAATATGTCGTATTGTGAATAAAATATGTCTTTATGAGATTTGCAAATCATTATATCCTATTTTCATTTACATTTTGCCCGATGTCCTTACACTTTTGGAATTGGGATCGAAAATTAAAACATGAAATATCATGAGCAATCCAGGCCAAGCAGTTTCAGCTTTTATTTTTAGCTTCCTTTCTTCAATTAATTTGAATTAAATGCATTTAGTATGTGTACAGATATGTATTTAAATTGAACTGGGTAGGCTTATGGCATGGTGAGGCATCCTTCCATCCTTCTCCCCGTGCCTTTCATGCTCATTTCACAGCAATAGCTACTCCTCCTCTAGTAATCGCACTTAATCAAAGCACAATGATCACCCAATGGGTCTTCACCCAGGTTGTGCTCAAGGTCAACGGACAGTAGCCTGTGAACTGTGATGGATGATGAGCTGGATGAGCTACTGACGTTCTAGTTTTAAATATTGTAGAATTTATCATTCAGCAACTTTCATCAATCCACAAGACACTTGAAATTGTTATGAATGATTTTTTTTCTTTTTTTAAATCTGCAAATTTCAGAAGTGACCCCAGCATATAGGAAAAGACACCATCATGCTGCCCCTCCTGTATGCTGCACTGCCAGTGCAGTAGTCTTTGCATGCCCAGAATATGCTTTTCATAAACATGCAGCAACTGTGTGACCCAATTCTACTGACATCCCCATACACTCCACACAATTTGGTGTGGACAGTCCACCACATCAAGTGCTGTTCCAAATCACCCGGAAGCAGATAAAGACTTCCAACAGCAAATCTTCACAAACTCTGCTCTAGAAGGTGCAACACATTTTCCATCCAATATCTTTCAGACTGACCGTGCCAGAAATAATCAAAATAAAATAGCTTTGGGTATTTTGTGCTTCATAAATATTTTATGCTATTTCAGTTGAATTAAGGAAGAAGAAAAAGCTTATGAGAAGCATCGGTGCATTTTCCAAAAGGTGATGAATAGGATCTTAATCCATTTACTTAATACTATAAATCACTGCAGATGCTGATTACAAGTTCCTATTTTACTTGTAGAAAGGTGAGGTTGTTCAAAATTGTGCTGCTGGATTTCTATTCTAACCCATAATTAAGAGACCACGTGTGTGACTCCCCACTGAGTGCAGAGGATGGATTGGACTTGGGTCTCAATCAGCCTGGTATATCATATGCATGACTCATGCTTCTGTTGCTGAATTCCTCCACTGAGCTGGGCTGCAGCCTGGATTATTGTTTGTTGTCCCATATCACATTTGTTGTTTTGTTTGTGTCATTGCCGTGGTCAGTTCTGCTCGTGGGACACTATTGCAAATTAAGTATGAAAATGTTCAAATCGGTTATGGATTATTTTCAACCTGTTTTTCCCTTTTCCTCATTTTCCACAGAAGAGAGCTAAGAAACTTGAGGGTGAAACAATTTATATCAGACATAGTAATTTAATGTTGGAGGTTTGTATCTTAAGTGTTAAAATAACTGTACTAGTTGTTTGGCATCACATTTTGGCTGCTTTTGTTTTCTGTTATTTATTTTTTGCTTGTTTTCTTTCCTTCCTTCCTTCTTTCTTTGTTTTTAGCTTAACCCTAAAGGGTTAGCATGCACCATTTTCCTCTCTGACTCTCATGCAAGTAGCTTCATTTTATTTTGATACTGTGTTTGTCATTTGACATTTGTATTTCATTTAATAGATGACTGGGAAACATCTCCAGGGCAAACTGCTACTGCAACTGCAGCATGTCCTGCAGCTCTTGACCATAGGTGAGGGTAGGGACGTAGATTGACCGGTAAATCAACAGCTTTGCTTTCACGCTCAGCTCCCTCTTCACCACGACATGCATCACTGCAGACGCAGCCCCGATCTGTCTGTCAGTCTCCTGCTCCCTTCTCCCATCACCCGTGAGCAAGATCCCGAGATACTTAAACTCCTCCACCCTGAGCCAGAGTGGGCACTCCGCCCTTTTGCGGCTGGAGGACCATGGCCTCAGACTTGGAGGTGGCTACTCCTAGAAATTCTGTCCATTTAAAAAGGGCAGCCCCGGGGAAGTCCAACACCCACAGTATTGCCAGCAATACAGACCAAGCTCTCGCTGCGGTTGTACAGGGACTGAATGGCCTGCAACAACGAGCCAGACACCCCATACTCCCATAGCACCCTCCACAGGATACCTCGAGGGACACAGACGAATGCCTTCTCCAAGTCCGCACAGCACATGTAGACTGGTCTGGGCACATTCCCATGCACACTTGAATATCCTCGAGAGGATAAAGAGCTGGTCCAGTATTCCACATTGTTCCTCTTGAATCTAAGGTTAAATTAAAGGACAGACCCTTCTTTCCAGCACCCTTTTCATAGACCTTACTGGGGAGGCTGCGGAGTGTGATCCCCCGATAGCTGGAACACACCCTTCGGTCTCCTTTCTTAAAGATGGGGACCACCACCCCAGTCTGCCAAATCCAGTTTCGCCACCCCAGATCTCCACGCAACGTTGCAGAGGCGTGCCAACCAAGACAGCCCTAAACATCCAGAGCCTTCAGGAACTCAGGGCGAATCTCGTCCATTCCAGGAGGCCGGCCACCAAGTTGTTTAACCACCTCAGTGAGCTCACCCCCAGTAATGGGCAAGTCGTCCCCCTCATCCCCAGACGTGTCCATGGGATTCAAGAGTCATATGGAAAAATATCATTAGCAGTGTTTCCATGTAATCAAGTGTGTCAGAAAGCTTTTATAAGGCCTGGGCATCCATAATTGGCTTATCTAAATAATGTACACCTGATATTACCATTAATAATTAATTAATTAATTGTGCTTCCTTCTTTTAGTAGTTCGGATGTTTGCTGTAAACGGGCTCTACTGACTATACTTTCTTTCCCAGTCATTTATACTCAGAATCTGATTCTGGTCTTTGCTGTTGTCATCATTAGTTCTCATGGTTATTTAGGACTTTCATTAGGCATTTCTTCCATGCTCCTAACACAGTGCTCATGCTGAATGTACTGTCTGTCTGTGCCTCTGATTTTCTGTTGTTATGTTTACTGTGACCACTGTGCTGTATGAGCCTCTGTTTACATCATTTCAGAAGAAAGGGATGACCGTTACGTCAAGAACCACTGATATTAGTTCATTTCACCTGCAAATAAAGCATTACGATGTGTAAAAGGTGTCAGTTTTTACAAACTAAAGTTCTAAAGTTCTGTTGTGCTTCCTCGCCTGAGCTTACAGTTTTTTGTTTTATAGCAACAGATGACTTTTAAAATTTTAGCCTAGAGATTTTATAATGTGTCATCCCTTTCTACAGTTTTCTGTACTATGTGGAAAAAGTATATATATGTCTCAAACAGTGCTAAATAATAAAGGTCAATCTAGTCAAACACACTCATCCATTCATATAAATGGGTGAGTGTGTGCAAACTTTTGACCGGTACTGTATATATTTTTATTGCTCTTAGTCTTTCCCTGTCATTAACCTACTCTTAATTTTACCTTCTTGTTGAAGGACCTGGACAAGACCCAGACTGAAATTATGCGGCACCATACTAGCATCAGTGAGCTAAAGAGGAGTTTCATGGAATCTGTGCCAGAGCCTCGGCCCAGTGAGTGGGATAAGCGTCTTTCTACCAACTCACCTTTCCGCACAGCGAGCATCAACGGTCAGCTGCAACAAGCGGTACGTCTTGTAACCTGGGTACAAAATGCACTGCAGATATTGTTTAGTTAATTTTACTCATGCTAACTTATTATAAAGCTTCCAAGCTGTTTTCAGCTGACAAAGTTATGCAAGCAGCCTACTCAGTCTCTATACTATAATACTCTCATCCAACTCTAGTTGATGGAACATGTCAAACTAGAGGAATTTTCATACATGTATTCAAATAAGTTTCCTTCAAAGAAGTGTTTTGATGCAGAGCTTTGTTCCTCATTATAGTGCACTAATTAAACAGCTTTTGCCCTAGGTGACTCAAACGCAATAAGATTTTGAAAGAAAGTCAGAGCTGTGTGACATCACCAAGGAATCATAAACCTCCCTAATAGCAAGGCTGTTAATTAAAGCTAAATGGAAACTTCAGCTGTTGCACCAAGTTGAAACTGAAACCCACAGTAGTTTATTTGAGCCAGGAATAATTCTTTTTTTTTAAAGCCAGTCAGCATATTATGTCATTTTATGTTTTTGGACCAACATTAGAAATCACAAATTTGCCTCTGAACAATTTTTCACCTGCTGAGATATCAAGATAAAAAAATGTAACTTTAACTAATCAAGCAATGGAAGGGTGAACTCAGTTTAGCTGCTTCATTTTCAGAGTTACTGTACTGACTTACTGGGATGGTGGGACATAACAGAAATATGACTAATGTGTTCGGTGACATGGCATGGTTTTCCCTGCCATGACAAATCAGAATGTCTGCTCCACTGATGCAACGCTCATTTATTTATTTATTTATTTATTTATTTATTGGGTGGGGGTGCGAGTCAGTGGTGCATTAGCATATAAATTAAAATAAATTAACACGAAGTAATCACCACAAAGATGGCCCAAAGGTCTGCTGAAAATCAGTCTCCGGAAGTCACTCTGTGTATGGATATTTATGTGTCATGTCAGTTTTTTCCCCTTCCTCATGTTCCTCGGCCAACAGACGACAGAAAAAACTTTTTAAGGAGCATCGATCTCAGACAGATAACTGTAGATGGAAACATGGTTTTCCAAACTTGTGGGAACAGGCCCGTGGTCAGGATTTTCTTGCTGTCTGCATCTTTCCTTCTTCTCTCTTTTTTTCCTTTCTTCCCCTGACGCACATCTGTCACAGAGGCCTGGTCTGAGCTGATGACCTTGTGTTTAGGATTTTCCAGCTCTCCACTTTCCATCTTCTGTCTTTTTTTCTTTTTCTTTTTTCTTGTGACCTCTCCTGAAAACCATCTGTTGGAGAGACCAAAGATGTAGTGCTAGAGAGCTCCTGAGATAACTCAGAGGGATTTGTCTCAGGCTCAGAGGTCAGTTGGTCGTCCATCTTCTGACTTTCACTCTGCTGCTCCAAGACTCTGGTCTCAGGAAAATCATCCCCTAACTCAGCTCGAGTTGGATCATATTTTGCCTGCAGTAACTCAGAGGGATTTATCTCTGGAGCAGAGGTGGTGGGTTCAGCTGCTTTCTCCTGAATTTCGAACAGGGTCTCCAATTCTTGTCCAAGATTTGGTGACTGAGAGTCTCTCAGGTTGGAGCTGATGACCTGTCGAACTCTTCTAAAAACCCAGAGTAGCACGTGTTGAGTCAGTAGTAAGAGTGGCATCTTCTTGTCTCAAGAACGTCCAGATGATAGCGTAAACCAACTCTGTAATCAACTTCTCTACACCTTACAAGACTGCTGTGTGAGACACGAAACAGTTTGTGGATGTATTGTTAAGACTCCGCCCTATTTATAGGAACCAAGATCAAAGGCAAAGTCTCTCCTTTGATGTCAGCTTAGACCTATGGGGACATTGTTGTTACCATGGCAACTGTTGCTTTGTTTTTTCTATTAAATAACAGCTGCTTCAGTTGGAAAAGAACCTGACTCTATGCTATAGCATAGGCCTGTGATAAGCCCCACCCACCCAAGTGGGCTGCGAAGGTACTGCAGGTGGGCCGCAGTAATTCCTGCTCCCAAAATTAAATTATTTGCTCCCATTATGCTTTTCTTGTGCATGACCTTTGACATAAATATCATCCCATACATCCCCTTTCCTATTGGTGGAAAAATGTGCCACATCAAACAATCAAAACATTAAATGGCAACATTTTTGGTTACTGAGCAAAAGCTGAAAGTTGTGGAAATGACAGCAGCCAATGTGAGACATCGATATTGTTACTGAGCTTTGAGAGAATTGTGACATTTTAGCATGTTTGGAGTGTGTAGTCAGAAACAAGCCCTCAAAGTTTGGATGTTTCTTTGACTTTTAAACTTTCTGGGTGCTGGTGCCGTCTGCTTTGGTCTGCACACTGTCTGACAAAGCTGGAAGCTGGCGTAGCGCTAGGTTTTATTTTCAAGTCATTCAGAAATAAATATTTAAATAAACAAGAATCAATTTGTTGTGTTAAATTTTGACTGTTCTGCCCTTTAGCACATTTTCTGTAAATGCACGGGCTGCCAGCTTTATTAGTAATGGGTGTTTCAGTCAAACATGAACAACATACACTTAACATTAAGGTACTCAGACGGGTGGCTGACGATGGGTTCAGCTGGAAGTGGGGGCTCCATATCACGTTCTGCTTGGGGTCTAATTTGGGCCGTCTCTGTGTGTGTATATTTGTGCGTTCCCCATGTCCTCCTAGATGAGTGGCCCAAGCTTGATGAAAATTTGCATATGCATTGCCTAGAACACTGTGAGGGCCAGCATCTGTATGGCCTACACAATTATTTTTGACAAATCCCACAATTGTGCATATATATTTGTACTGTTGGGAATTTTTATCACTTTTAAATTGGTATTTTCTGTTATTATTTTTATATCATGTGTTAAAGTTTATTAGTCACACACATATTGAATTAATGAACACTGAATATGTTAAGGTTACTGGGGTCAAGGTAGGGCTGGGATATATATGTAGCTTTTATGAAATGTCGATATATTTTCATATGCGATATAAGATGAGACAATATCGTTTATATCACTATAGTCACGTTACAATCATACTTGTAGATCCACCAGTTCACCTCTCTGTTCTCCCAGTCTGTCTCTGCACGGCTTCACACTGCCCCGGCTCTCTCCCTCACCGCTTCACCCGTAAATCCTGCAGGAAGCGACACCATGGCAGTATAGCCAACTTAGCGACTTTGTTGCTAGATTTACCGTCCTTTTGGAAAGCTGAAATCCTCCACTGTCGCTGTGTTTTGTGTACATACAGCCTTTGTGGTACGCTTTGACATGTGCCTGAACCCACAAGAGTACCTGGCTGTTGGTTTGTACCATAAGTCACCTTAATAGCAGTAGTGGGTCTTTTTTGTATGTTCGTGATGCAGCCATGTGGATGCAGGCCATAGATGCCGCATTGAGCGGCTGGGCCCCTTGCTGTGATACATCAGAGTCTGATTGCTTGTGTTGTTATTTGCACAGAGTACTATGTACAGGAGGAAGCACTTTTTGAATTCTTCTTCACTGCAGACTGGCTTTTTAAAGAATAAGTCAGATTTTTGATTTTTTTTTTGCTCTGTATCTTTCTAGTTTACAGCTTTGTGCACAGCTCTAAGTCTTTTGTTATGGAGGAAAGAAGCATTCATTTATCTGAATAAAATGTGCAAATTGTTGATTTTTTAGCAATTTCTCATGTACATCTACAGCTGAATGTTAATAAAAGTGTCTGTCTTTTGGGACATGTCGATTTGACTCAGAAGTGCCTTTTTGTTTATACCCTTTGGGAAGAAAAATATCGAGATATATGTCGTATATCGCCTTTCAGCTAAAAATATCAAGATATTATTTTTGGTCCGTATCGCCCAGCCCTACTCATAATAATAAGTGATGCAGAAATTTGATAGGTCTTTAAAAAAACACAATAAACACCGATGGATACAACAATTGTATTGTCTGTTATGTGGTACTGTGCCCTCCATTCAGGTTCAAATACTTGCAGGTTGGGAAGTAAGTCTACTGAAATGTCTTAAGCCTAAAGAAACCAGCCCATTTTGAAAATGTAAGGAGTGGAAAGTAGAGATATTTGCTTTTAACCCTTGTTTGTTTTTTAGCAAGGGACAACAAATGAAAAATAGCCTTTGGCTAATTCTGGCACATTTACATATTGTTTATTAATGTGCATTGTCCCTACCAAATAAATAAATTCAAAATTCAAATTATACTTGTGGGGGTTTTGTTGAAAAACAACCCTTTTCAGGATGGCAACCGCATGGCTTGAGGTGCATGGAGATAAAACCAAATGAGAGGTGACTCAAATGTGCAGAGCTCTGTCTTTCTTTTACTAACAATTATACAAAGAAAACAGTGAAACACAGTGAAGTCAAACACACACCTAGCAGTAACTCCAGTCCAACCAAAGCACAGAAAAACCCTCTATTTATAGGTTACCTTCCTTGCAACTACAGGGTAATCATTCTCAAAGTTATTTACAATTATGTACACGATATCTCATAAGATACCTGTATTAAACCCTAAAATGAATAACTTGTGCATCCCAACAAAACTAGAACACATCTAACAATGGAAAGCATTTTAACAAAATCCCCATGACAAAATATCCCCCTTCCCTGCCTTCCACACTCCATGGTTCAGTCCAATCCGTTGATTAAGAATGGAAGTCAGGTGGAGTATCCTCATGTGAGCGCTTCATGAAAACACCACCCTCCGCCAATCAGAAATGGACCTCGGAAGAGACAAGGGTTAATAAATGCCATAACTAATTACTTTAAAACCATCAACACCTTAAATACATTTAAATATGTTAAATCAATACTCAAATCATTTCATTAGTATATGGTTTAACAAAATCTTCGAGATCTCAAAATCTTCAGGCAATATCAAAGATATAAAATTATTCATCACCTATCTAGTGAAGGTTGCGGCTCAGAGCTCCTTCACAATACTGTAGGAAAACAACTATTCAATTAAAGTACAGATACCTGAACTTTCTACTTAAGTTACAGTAACAAAGCATTTGTAACCATGTGATAAATTCCCAGAACATCATCCAAAACTGTACACTGATCCTCCACTAGGTAGTGCTGTTGACTTTCCACGTGTTATTCCACTGTTTGAGGCTGACTGTAACCACAGTCATAGACACGTTTGACATTTTTCACATGTCTTTCAATTCTGCTGATCTGATGATGTGCACGTATGTCCATATCCAGTGGTAGGTGGTGTGTAGAAGTAATGGTTGTCTGATCTGGTGCTTTCTGGCCGGGCTGCAGTAGGTCAACATTGTCCAGCCTTTCTTCACGAGCAAAGAATATCATGAGCATTGGTCAACCGCCTTCACCACCTTAGTAGCTCAGTATGCCTCAAACTAACTAGCATGTAAAAAAAACAAAGTGCTGCACACTAAAGGTAAAGGTTTGTGTGCGTCTTCTGAATGCCAGTACTTGTAGATTTGAATGCGTAAAGCTTACCACCACAGAAAACAAACGTACTAAGTGAGGAATAGAAATGTTGACCAGGGCAAACAAGGCCCTTTAAGAAGACCAGAGTAGAGAAGAGCTATGCTCAGAAAAATGAAACAAACCTTATGAGTGATTTTTGGCTATGATCCTGTCTACTATCTCTCCTCTACATCACTTCAAATCAGTCATGAAACGGCATTCATGATTCCCCTTTTCATCATCCTGTGATTGCAGTACAAAACTCTGTGCCAATCACAGGACTGTGCACAGGGCATGCCGGCCAACACTGCACAGCCCGTCTAAAACGCAGCACAGACCTGTCAGTTTTTCAAGCCATGAATATTTGGATCACCTCTCAAGAGAAGAAACCCAAAGACATGTGAACCAACTGCAAATTCTGGGCTTTTGCGAACAACCTGAACAACTGAAAGTAACGGTGTGACTGCATGCCCAGAGAAAAGAAGTTAAAATCCTGAAAAAAACAAACATGATAAATAATCATGTACACCTGTGTAACTCTGGGACAACAAAGAGAGGCGGCGTAGAGCAGCAGAGGTGTCTCAGGACCAGGAAGTCTCGTACAAACACCGAAGTGTATTAATGTTGTTGTTCTTACCTGCTTGTTTGTCTGCTCAGTTCTCAGATCATTTTGGGAACTTGTAGCTAACTTGTTGTAATCATGGACTCTAGTATGGAAAAGAGTTCCTGATACAGTTTTCTTCACTGACAATTACATCACTGCAGAATTTGCTTATCACAGTTATAACATTACAAAATAAAAGGACTATTATGTATAGGTTCCTATTTGACCCATTGTTTTACAGATCATCATAGATAATTTGAGCTCTTTTGTACAGTTCTACATGATAGCTGTATGACAGAATAAACTGGGAAACATTGTCCTGTATGCAGTGCCTTTATTGCTACAGCTGTCTGCGGCTTCAGAGGGTTTCAAGTGGTAAAAGCTCTTGGTAAATAAACACACGAGGCATGGATAACCGGATATGTAGTATTCTGATGTCATTTGTCCAGGTTCATTTACTGATATGCAAAGAGGCATTGCATGGGGTTGCAAATCTTTGGTTGTTTCAGTATCTGGTTATTTGAGCATTGTTCATCAAAATAAGAAGCAGTTAGTTTGAAGCAAACCGGCATCTCTGGATCCCGTTTTCCGAGCACTGGGTAGCTTCCGCAAGCTTTGACACCCTGCCTGACCTGCCAGTTGCATGGCTCTGTTAATCCTAATACTGTGCATGTCCACTGACTCTCTCATCCTGAAGAAAAAAAAAAAAACTAAAGACCAATAATTCTTGGCCAGAGTAGTGATCACCCACCCCTCCTCATTTCATCTATCTCACTCTCAAAATCTTCACTGCATGTCTTTCCCATTTTCAGTGTCTTTGTTTTTCTGTGTCTCTCTCTTGTATCTCTGTCACCGCTGTTCTCATTTCCCTTTGCTTGTAAAGTCTGGGCTGTTTCCCCAGTTAGATCCCCACCTACTCCATCCTCTTCCCAGCAACTTCCATCATCCTTGGATCTCAGTCCAGCAAAATTCCAGTGTTCCCTTGTGGTTTTCATCTCTCTTCTACCCACAATTTGAAGACACAGTTTTTATCCCAGAAATTATATTTTTCTGAAAAGCCATAGCAGCACTTTTTTTTTTTTTGCTGAAAGCCCCAGGCAAAATTTTGATATTTTCATATTAGTGCTGAATACTTCCTGAGTTCTGAAATATAATATGGAAAAATAAAAGTAGTCTTGCATCATCTTAAGTCAATTAAAAATTTAGATTTATATTTTCTAATAAACCATGATGTACCCGTCTCTTTACCCCCCCCCGTCCTCCTCTCTGCTGTTCCTGCTTTGTCACCGTGCAGCCTGATTAGTAGTCTTTGCATCCCCTACCTACCATCGTTCAGTGACAATAAAGCAATCTAATCTAATCTAATCCAATCTAATCTAATCTAATCTAATCTAATCTTTTTTTGCAGGCTGTAAAATCTCTGTGACTGCCTACCCTACCTAGTGCTCATCACTTTTGATAATGAGTGACTTAGTGCATTTTTCCAGTAATTAATGAGTTAATATTTCTCCTCTTTCAGTCAAACTCATTATACAGAGCAGGAGAAATTCACCCTTCACTAAACCTCACAGTTACTGTGTCTGTCAGTTGTTCCATCCTAGTGCTGCATGTACACACTTACAGTTAGAAATATTTGCCTTGTTCAAAGCTCAGTAGAGCTGCTCGATTATGGAAAAAAATCTCAATTATTTTGGTCAATTTTGATATCACTAATTACTGATTGACTTTGTAAACACACTGCATTTATTACACTTAACGAATGCCTTGAAATCTAGTGCACTTCTACAATCTCTTGAAAATAAACACATACTAAATTGAAAATAAAATGCATAATGTATAATAAAATTTAAATATAATGAAAAATGTATCATGTAAAAGCTGTAGAAGTAGAGGAAGAAAGGATTATCATTGCTGACATGTGTTCAGCAACGTTATCTTGGTTATCCCAGGATACCTGAACCCCAAATCAACGCAGCACATTCTCATAAAGCAGAATTCAGAGCAGGCTCTCACGCTGTGGTTTTAACCAATGCTACTTTGTTTCCTCCATTTCTTCATCCCTCCATCATCCTTCCCTCCTCCTTCTGTCAGTTGACCATATTTCATATGTCTGTTCATTGTTGTCTGTCTCACTTTGTCTGCTGCTGATGAACACAGCGAGGGAGGCAGTCCCTCAGACAATCGAAAGACTGACTGGATTACCAAGTGCTGTTTTGTTATTAAATCTTGAACTCATAATTCTATTCTGTTCTGTTCTCAAAATAAAGAAATGTTACTTGTTCAAGCAAACCTGTGTAACATTTGCTAATAAGTCTCTAGAACCTTTCAGGTTCTTTCACAGAGGAGTGCTACAGTAGATTTTAGTAGATTTTCATAAGAAAATGTGCAGTAATTTTGGATTATTGTGTGTGGAGTAGAATCTTCCCTATAAGCACAGACAACAAAGGTACAGGTGAGGACAGAATTATCGGCCGCCCTGTGAAAATTTCATTTTTTAAAAACTAGTTCACAAATGCTTTTAAACAGAGCAAGGAAATTGTAGCACAGATTTTCCAAACATCCTAGTTTCTGTGTTGCCTTCCAAGAGGCAGGGAGACAGAGATCACTTTTCCATCATCTGGCTGTCCGTCACACTTTCAGTATGTCAGTAACTGTGCAACATATTGACTTCAAATTTCAAAAGGATATATTCAAACTCACACCTTAGACACATCTACTTGGACAAGTTCGAATCTCAGCGAACCTGATGGTCAAGGTCAAAGGCCAAGTTTTTGTTGTGTCACCTGCTGAGAGGCAGGAAAACACTTAGGGATCACTTTTCCATTGTCTGTCTGTGTCTGTCTGTCGGTTTCAGTATCTTTGTAAGCGTGCAACATATTGACTTCAGTCTTGGAGGACAGATACTTATCGAAGAGTACAGCTGCAGAGCACAAGAACCATAACCCTACCTCCTCTTATACTGGTTTAATCACTGACATCAATCTTTTCCATCATTCATTCATCTCTCAGCTGTCTCGTCTCTGTATTTCCTGTGTCTGTATCTTTATCAGTATTGAATGAAATAAACTTCGTGTATAAAATATAGACAGTTCTACGCAGTACCCGCTGAACGTTTACTGTAAAAATCTATTTGTAAATATTAACTGCTTAACCCAACACTTAATCACTTACTTTCATATGCGTGAATATAGTTTCTAAATTAATAAATAACTGAGTGTGTACATTTTTTTTGTCTGGTGCTTAAACTACTCAATTATTTGCTTTAGTACAGATGAAGATTGACTGATGCCTCTTTACCCTTTGGAGTTTAATTGTACAAAATCCCTATTAAGACACTACAAAAGTCTGTGCTCACTTTGACTTTGCCTGACTTGACTCAGCTGCTGTTGATACACTGATACATTTCTTATACATAATCATATGCTAAACTACCTGAAGTGCCTAAAGAATACTGAAGACATGATTTGGGATAGTACCACTATTGAAATTGGTAAAGTGCTTTAAGTGTTCAGTAAGATTATAGCACAGCACATAACTTCACATTACAGGGAGAATGTTCACAGGTGGATACAAGTACCAAAATTTAACAAATAAACTCTTTTATGATTGCTTTTTAAAAATAAATAACAATTCTAATTGAAAATATTTTTAGATCATATTTAAAAATACAAAAAAATGAACCCAGGGATTTAGTGTACAAATATAACACCTTGGCGGCAGCAGCAGCACAGTGGTGCATTGGTCGCTTGTCAGGCTAATTGGTGATTTTAAAGTGATTGTTGGAGGGATGGTAAATAGTTACTGTATCTTCTTATCTGCGTGAGCCTGTTAAAACTGATGCCAGAGCTCAGACCAAGGGTAAAGGAGCCTTCATGCATCAAACACACAAATTTCATTAAATTGCATGGGAATAAATTGGCACTGGATGTTAAATGTCCACACCTAATGCCTAAGCATCTTAATGCTAAAAGGTTAATCCACTGATCTGCATAGTACTGTTTGGCTGCAACAGAATCATATGAATATTGGCACAATATTGGCACTTGTATCCACATTTGAAAGATTATTTCAATGATGCATCACTGAAATAATCTGCAGTATAGAAAAGGTACAGTACTGTGCAAAAAATATTGACCTACCCCTCATTTCTTTATATTTTGCTAGAAAAATGGCAACTAGGTGCAGTGATTTAATGAAATGTGCAAACAAAAATGTAAATACACTATATGAGGCAAAACCCCAGATTGTACAGTTCTAATGAGCCTGAACTTCAGTAATTGGTATGATCACCTTTCTTCTTCAACGGCTTTTCTGTGATTTCTTTAAGAAAGAGTCACCTTATTGGTGCAAAAATGGTATTTTATGCCTGCCAAACTGTTATCTTTGGCATTTTTTTGGAGATTCAACTAAAGAAATGGGAACAGTTTGTCTTTTTCCAACAGGCTGCTAGTAACAAAGGTGTCATTTTACACTGATTCTTTCCTACATTGTCTGATTTATGTAGACACAACACTGGTTCATCCCTTGAGTTAGGTGTTTTTTCTAAGCTTGAATGATTCATTTGTCATGTGTTAAGTGGCTTTACAAACAAAAAAGTATTCCTCTGAAAATGGTCAGGGACGAGGAGTGGACTAAAAATGGGTTTAAAAGCAGCCAATGTCCAAAGAAAAACCTTGAAAGACACTGAGAAAGACTAGAGAACTCTTGACAGACCACTTTAAAAAGTACAAGAAAATCTGGCTCAATATATAAAAATATAAAAGCACAAGGGTTGGCTCAAGACTTTTGCACATGACGTCTTTTAATTGTAATGATGGATTCCTGGGTGACTTTAACAAAATCTAGTTCTAAGAACCTTGTTCAATTTTTGGTATGACCACATACCAGGCACTTCCCGTAGTAACAGATCGTTGCCTGTATTTGCACCAAACAGTCCTTTAAGAATTTGTTACCCTATATAATTGATCCTTCAGCAATATTTCAGAGCTTTCCTCATGCTCTAGATGTTCAGAGAATTTTTTTGATTGTCTGAGAACCCCAGAAATTTTCTCCAGAAGATTCTTTCCCTTTGAAATATTGGTGGTGCTGGCAAAAGAGATGCTAGAATGTGTCTCTACTACTGTTATAGCAGTATTGTCTAACTGACTGTGATACATAATATATATTTCTAAATGACTGTGCATGCTCGATGCCTGAGTATTGGCTAAATGATATGTATTTATACTGCAAATGAGTGGACAGACCTTTTTTCAAAAGAACACATCATGAAAAATATTTTATATATCAATCTAAAACTTCACAGTAATCATTATCTGTGGTCGAAGATTGGGCCATAAAATTTTTCAGCAAATCGAAGGTGGTCGAGTAGAAAATTTTCTAAAAATCTGATGATTTGAGATGGAATGACCCAGTTCTCAAAAATAAAAAAATATGCACATATTTAACAAAATTATTTCCTAAGTTACATTTAATAGTACTAAGATAGTACTAACCAGAAACTCCAGAATTATTTTCTATTTGGAAAGGACAATCTACTGATTTTTTTTTTTTTGTGGCACAGCTTGTCATAATTGCTCAATCCAGCATAAAGTTTTTTTTTTTTTTTAAATAGCATTTTTTTTTCTTTTTCATTTTGGACTAAGAATTTTATGTTAAAAAGTTTTATGATGCAGTATTGTGAAATTCAACTATATACTATTCAAAAATTGTCACTAGTCATCTTTTGCAATGTAAAATATTTTATGAGTATGTGCTCAAATATGGAACTTTGCAGGAGTGCTGGACTTTTTTTTTCATATTTTAACTAGCCAATAGTGAGACCCTTTTTATTCTATCTGTCCCAAATTACAGTTCCCATGTCCCAGCCCATGTCGATTTGAGATGGAATGACCCAGTCAAGATAGTTGAGGTGGTTCAGGCATCTGACTAGGATGCCTTGGGTAGGGTTTTCTGGGGGTGTCCTACCGGGAGGAGACCCAGGGGCAGACCCAGGACATGCTGGAGAAATTACATCTCTCAGCTGATCTAAGAACACCTTGGGGTCCCCCCGGATGAGCTGGTGGGGGTGGCTGGGGAGAAGGAGGTCTGGGCTTCTCTGCTTAGACTGCTGGCCCTGGATAAGCGGAGGAGAATGGATGGATGGATGGATTGATCGAGATATGATAATGATAATGGGAAGATATACAGTTTTTCAGCTTTAATTCAAGTGATTAACAAAAGTATTGCAGTAATTTTTTTTAGGAATTACAGTTTTGTACATAGACCCCATTTTTCAGAGGCTCAGAAGTAACTGGATGGTTGACAGGCAAGCAGCTTCATGGCCAGGTGAAGCCAGTTCCCTCAATCTGTCAGGACTAAGCAGATAAAAGATCTGTAGTTGATTTCAAGTGTTGTTGGAGTGTTGCATTTGGTAGCTGTTCATTGGCACTTATATAAGGTTATATATATAGGTGCATATATATACCTTATACATAAGTATATAAGGTTGATGTAAGTGAGGAGGGCCACTATTGGGGTGAAAAACCTAAATAAACCTATCAGAGAATAGCAACAACCTTAGGTTGGCCAACTCATCAATGAGTCTAAAATTAAGATATGTTTTCTTTGTTCTATTGTGGTATATGAGCTTTTGTAATCATTGCGTTCTATTTTTATTTACATTTTACACAATGATCAAATTGGACTGAAGGGCTAATCGGCTTGCAGAAGTGGACGAGAAAATTACTGGACCAGAGTGATTATGACAGAATTGAGTTTGACATGGGAAAGCAGAAGTGATAAAAAGACTAGATTAGTAGCTGATGCCCACGAATGCAGGCAGACAAGTGAATACAAATCTTCCTCACTGAACGTCTCTATATAAGAAACAAAGTCACAATTATAATTTAAGGAGTAGTTTACTGTATATTTTCCTTCTTTCATAACTAAAAACTTGCAAACTTCAGCTGCAGGACCTGAATCCATCCTCAGTCTTAGAAGTTGTTTGGATTTCTTTTCCTTGAGAGGTATAACAGCTACAGTGTCACAATTGTTTTGTCTTTATAAAACCCTCAGAGTTTATTGCTGTTTATCTGATTTCTGCAGTCTCCTGTGCTAAAGACCCAGACAATCACCATCTCAGATGTTACCAATTCTGTAAGAGGAACTGCGACCTACAAGGACATACCCTTAGTTCACACTGAAACCAAGACCATCACATACGAGTCAGCTCAGGTGAGGTGAATCTGGGGAATTGCACGCTTACAAAAATACACATTTTGCAAACTATTTGCTCAGATTAAACACTCCTGAACACAAGAGCTAAATGTTTCACTTTGTATTATTTTTTAACATTTTTAAGAAGGAAGGTAGGTCATCTTTTGAACATGGGGCTTGGCTATTCAATCCCAAGTTACTTGAAATATCTCTAGGGCTGCATGTCAAACTCATTTTACACTGTGGGCCACATACAGCGTACTTTGATTTTAAGTGGGCACGACCAATTCGCTTCAGTTCAGTTTCCTTTCGCATCACAACAATTGTCACCTCAAGGTGTGACCAGTGAAAGTCCGCCTTCTGTCAGTGTAAAGAAATTCAAGCACAGATTTAATCCTTGAGATATCTTAACATGAGAAAAAGAAGTTCAGTTTCAACCGCACGCCTCAGTTTTCCTACATGCTAAAGAAATGCTGCTGTAGTAAATGAATGAAATCTGTCAGCATGACTCCTTGTGTTTAATTTGTAAGAAATAAATGTGTAAAATTGCAGAAAAGGTTTTGGTAGCTTATTGCTCAGACTGTCTTGTAATTCTAAAGAAGTTTCTAATGTAGATTAATGTACATTGTGAAAAAACATGAACTTTTCTGTCATTTAATTGTTTTTCTACTAATTACTTTTGTATAGTATGAATGTAGCAAAAGCTGTAAAACTTGAGAAAATGCATTTAAAAGTCCAAAGTTTATGCTCTCCTTCACATTTTCCAAAGCCATGAAGTGGGGCCGGATTCAAGTCTTAAGCTGATTCTGGCCAAAGGCCTCATGGTTGACACACCTGGTTCTGCTGTGTTAGTCAGAATCAAGTTATAAAATGTTTTAGATGAGGTCCTATATACCTTTCAGAAGGCAAAAGGGCCACATTTTCTGTATACACTTTGCTGTGTAAAACATACTTTTATTTGGGGATTTTTTTTAACCCTTTAACACCCAGGTATTATACAGGCAGCTGGGACTTATTCTGTGATTTTGGCTGTAGAATTAAAAAGTCATTCTCACCTTTCAGGAACCAAATGCCTTATTTCAACCCGAATGGTGCTTTTCCCCTCTCTGTTGATATTCCGATTGTTACGTTCCCCTAAAGTGTCTAGGGGGTTTGGGGAAGTAACAAAATGTGACCGGGTCGACAAAAGGAGACATGAAAGCAAAACTGGTAAAATAAAGGATTTTTATTAAAGGTTATAACAAAAAGAGACAGGCATGCCGCTACCACCTTCAAACAAAGAAAAAACAAAACACAGGACTTACTTAAACGTGAACAACCTAAGCTAAGAGGCCTTACACACAAAAACAAAAGACCACCCTCCTCTCCACTGAGCAGGAGTAAGATGCTGCAGCAACACTCAGTTCCCAAGCTGTGAAACAAAGACAGTCTCTGGCAATCACTGGCCTGACCTCTCCTCTCTTCGGGCCTTTAGTACCCCAGCTTGATTGCTGAGTTTGGTCAGGTGTTCCAAAAGGGGTGGGACCCAAGGCTGGAGAGAGCAAGCCACACCCAGTGGGTCAGGAAGCCACGGCAGGCCCGGCTAGGGCCGTAACACGATGGAAAATCTTTTTTTTACACATTGTAAGAATGTTTCCACGAATGAAAGAGGCCCATTTTCTCAAGTACCACAAAGTACCTGGATCCAGATATTCCTTCAGTATTTTGGGATTCATTTTATGTGCAGTGGGAAGGGAACTTTCAGCTGTGGTATGCAGTATCGATTAGTCGCTTCTATTAAATATTACAGTTTATATATATACAAGAATTATTACAAGAAATATTACAAGAATTATGTGTACAAGTTTGGATTTATTTAGGTTTTTCTCTAATCCACAAAGGTCAGAGGTATACATACAGACTCAAATGTATCTACGTTCAGTCAATTAAATCTTTTAATAAGTGGTCACTTTTTATTAGTGATCATGATTGACAACTGGTAGTTTATTTTTGCCACCATAAAAAAGATTTGTTTGACCACACTAAATGAGTTGACCAATACTCATAACAGTGGGAAAGGTATTGTAGATGTACACAAGTTGGCAGGGTCACTTGAAGCCGTTTCTGAACAACTGCATTTCTAAACAAGATCATCAGGTCAAACAATTGTATCTAAGTACAAGCTGTTCAGATGTGTCACGACTTTGCCAAGGTCTAGAAGAACACCCAAATTGTCACCCTCACATGAGAAGAAATTGGTTAGGATTTTCAGGAACAACCCAGAGTCAAGCCTGCCATGAATTGGAAACTGCTAGAACACCAGCGTCACTGTCCACAGGACGGACTGAGAGGGTGCTAACCAAGAAAGGAACCCCCTGCTCTAAAATCAACACCTTTAAACTTGACAAAAATTTGCAGATGCCTACATGGACAAGCCAAATGCCTTCTGGGGAAAAGTTTTATGGTTAGACAAGACAAAGATTGGGCTATTTGGCCACAATGACAGGAGGTATGCTTGGAGGAGTAATGGTGAGGCTTTTAAACCTAAGAACAATGTACCAGTTATTAAACATGGTGGTGTTAGTATAATGCTCTGGGGCTGTTTTACTGTTACTGGTACATTGCACAAAGTGGATGGAATAATGATGGAGGAGGACTCCCTCCAGATTCTTCCATTTCACCTCAAATCAACAACTAGACAGTTGAAACTTGGACACAATTAAGTGCTGCAACAGGACAATGATCCCAAACACTCGTCAAAACTGGTTTTGGAATGGATCAAGTGGGCTAACATTAAGCTTCTGAAATAGTCTTCCGGAAAGCCCCAACCTTAATCTTATTGAAAATTTGTGGATTACACTTATAAGCCTGTCTGTGATGAGAAACCAGGCAATTTAAATTAACTCTACCAATTCTGCCAAGAAGAGTGCTCAAATATACAGCCAGAATTATGCCAAAAGCTTGTTGATGGCTACCATGAACATCTGGTTAAGGTGCAACTTGCTAAGGGACATCTTACCAAATATTCATAATCTAAAATAAGTGAAAACGTGTCCAAAAAAATTAAAGATGTATGCTGTACAATCATTCCACCCTGGAAAAAGAACAGTTCAAAGAAATCATTAAAAGCCCCGAAAGACTGACAATCATGCTCGTGATGATATGTGAACTTCTGACCACAAATGTATATCTATAAATTTTTGAACAAAGATGCAATTATTGTAATTATTCCTCTGTACATTGTCACACAGTATTTTAAATCAAACAATTTTTGCTGTAATTCAAGCAGTTTAAAGTGATTTTTTAAAGTATTGCATTAACTGTTTAGGAATTAGTTCATAGTACCCCTTTTCAAATGATCAAAAGAACTTGGAAAAACTAATATAATTTCAACAACGGAAGTGTGGAACAAGGTCCATTTGAACTCAGTGTCCACAGTTGTCAAAGTTCTGCCAGAGGTAGGAATTGAAGATCTTACAGACTTGGGCCTCTGCCAGGCATTGCCAGTGTATCTTACTATACGTGTAGGTGTGCCAGATCTATCCGGCATCCTCCCAGCCACCTGAACCAACTCACCACCACTGGTGATCAGTTGACAGCTTCACCCCTCTCTTCACTTAAGTGTCTAGAACATACAACCGCAGATCTAATGATATGATTACAAAATTGATCATTGACTTGTAACCTAGGGTGTCCTGTTGCCACATGCACTTATACACATCCTTATGTCAAACATGGTATTTGTTATGGACAAACTGTGATTTGCACAGAAGTCCAATAACAGAACACCACTGGGGGTTAAATTCAGACAGGTAATTCTTCCCAGTCAAGCCCCTCAGGTCTCTTTTTCTTTGCCCAAGTGAGCGTTGGAGTCTTCCAGTTGGATCGCAAAGTCACCAGATGGAGTAACTTTGAGCACCCTCAGAAAGGCTCGGTACTCTGAACTGTCATTCAATGCATAAATGAAAATGACATTCAGGACCCATTCACTCGCAGGGAAACGACCCTCTCATACACCAGTAAAATGTACAGGCTGTAAGCCGAGGGCCATACAATGATACCTACCCCAGCCCGTAACATCTCACCAAGGGTAACTCCAGATTGAAACAGAGTCCAGCCCCTCTTCAGGAGACTGGTTCCAGAGTGCAAGGCCATATGTTGAAATGAGCTCAACTATATATATAGCCAATATTGCTCAACCTGGTGCACTGGCTCATGCTCCTTCCCCACCAGCGAGGTGATGTTCTATGTCCCAGTCACCAGCCTTGATAACTGGGGAGTGATACGTCAGGGCCTCCACCCTCGGCTGCCGTTTGACACACACTGCAGCCAACCCCCACGGCGCCTCCTACAAGTGGTCAGCCTACAGGAGGGTGTGCCCAAATCTCCTCTTCGGTTCTGTGCCTGGCTGGACTCCCTTGAGCGCCCTCCCCTGGTCTGATTCCAGGGTGGGGCAACAGTAGTCATATCCCTGGCAGAATAAACTGCTCCCTTGTTCTTTCTGTCATAGAAAGGCAGCAAATGCCCCCTGACTGCATAGCTCTTGTGATCCCTGGGACACACATACCCCTCCACCGTGGTAAGGTGGCAATTTTAGAGGGGAAACTGGCTGTGTAAATATTTTATATATTTTACAATATGAAGACAAAATGTTTTTCTTCCAGGATCTCAAAAGATAATAATACAGCTTATAGTGAGACGAGAACAAAGAAACAAATAAACTATTTACTTTGGTTAATGTTTGATAGTAAAGTAACAATAAATCTTACTAAACTCACTAACCCTTTAATTACAGTATTTTCCTAACAGTAGCAAAAATCCTTTATGACAACACCCTGGTAACTTAAAGAAAATTTATCACAAAACTCTAGAATTCTTCTTTGAGTCCTTAAATAAAAGCTCAGTCTGTTCAGTACACATGATACACATATAAAAAGTTGTCTTAATTTAATGTCAGGTTCAGATGCAATAACCTTGGCTAAGCTTAAAATTAAAACATAAGCATATAGTCTCTACACCCATGCTTTCTATGCCACTTTGTCACTGATGGTGCCGATGTCTAAGCAGAACTGCGTAAACCTTCTCCTCTGCCTACACATCCAGTTTTTTCAAGTGGATGCCAATGCATTGGCGAGTCACCTGAGGAACATAACTGTTTCAGTGTATGTGACATGAAAATGAGTGAAATGAAATTGGGCAGTCAGGACACGCTGGAGAGAATATATATCTTGGCTGTTTTTGGAATACCTTCTCTGCTTAGACTGCTGTCTCCCCCCCCCTATATATATATATATATATATATATATATATATATATATATATATATATGAGAAAGAGAGATGGATGTTTGTTGAAAGCTGAGGGTCATGTGTAGTGTCACTAAACTCCTTGCACACCCCAGTTTATTTTGCTATCAAATCTCCACTCGACTTAGCCCACCGGTGTCTGTGCTTTACCAACCTACTGTTTGGACATATAGCATCCAGAGCCAGTTTAGTGCAAAGCTCTCGCTCGCTGTGGAAAACTCCGCACATGAGCCCCACCCCTGAACACTGTCACCCAGGACACCTCTCTGAGGGAGTGTTATAGATAGAGTTTCTAAAGAGACTAAATATAACAGACTAGTCATCTTATGAATAAGCTGCATGTGTCAAAGTTTATTTTCACACCAGTGACTGTTAACTTGTTGCTTACCTCTTTGGGAAAGGCTCAGCTTGCTTTGGTGCTCTGTTCAGCCAGTGATTCCAAATGCTTTTCTATTTCCCAGTTGTTAAAGCCATAATGCTCTTGCAAACACTGAAAGTGGTAGCAGAGATCTACAGAGCATTCCAGAGCCTTGATGACTTGGTTATCATCTGTATGTGCATTGTGGACATTGGAACTACGCAAGTCTACACGAGCCTTTCTGACCCATGCAATTTGCACCTGGTAGAAGTTCGACATAAAATTAAAGTAAACAGGATTCACATGACCAAAATTTCAGAGTGCCTCAGAGAAAGATTTATAAAACTTTGAAAATGAGAGGATTTGAGTTTTATTATATTATATTATATTGAGTTATTATAGTTTATATGTGGAAAATGCATTGGTAAAATGACAACTCATTTAAATTCACAACACAATAAAGTATGCAAAAACTTTATGGGTCTGCACACGTCTTAACCCTTTTCAGACATGATTAAATTCATATAATGTGTTCAAATGCTTGAATGATTTCTTGTTTAGTACTTAAAAGGTCTCTCTCCCACAGCCAGTGGACAGTCTGGCAGAGAGGGAGTCAGGAGTGCTGCTGAGTGCCCAGACTATCACTTCTGAGACCATCAGCACCACCACCACCACCCAGATCACCAAGGTCTTACACACTTCACTAACAGCTTCTCAGGCAATAGAGCTCAATACACTACTTAGTCATGAAACATTTTTAACTGTCTGCTTTCGAGCGACAAAGATTTTCAGTTGTCTCATAAGTCAGATGTAAATGTTTGCCTTAGATGAAACATCCTTGTCTGTCGCCCACAGCAACAGTGTCAGTGTTGTTTTCCCCAGTGTTGTGATTTATTAGTTTTTGCAGGAAAATTTCAGTGTAGCTGCTGGTAGCCACTTCTCTCCTCTGCACACATCATTTTTCCAGTGTTGTTGTTTTTTGAGTAATATTTTAAAGGTAAAAATGTTTCACAGCAGGCAGTTTACTGTAAATTGTGCCATAACTTAACTCTAACAAAGGCAAAAGTCTTATTTTGTGCCAAATGTAGCTTTAAACATCTCCATCAATTTGGAACAGAAGAGTTCATCCTTCTATGAAAAACATATTCTCCAGCTGCTTCCCATCGGTCTGAATTGTTATAAAAGTTAAAAAGCTTTCTAACTAACTTTCCACTCGACAATTGGTACATTTTTCTGATAGTAGCCTCATGCTAATTTGTTAATTTGGTCCTCGGGCTTTAAGAGAATCCACATTTATTTTCACTTCTGCTGAGAATTTTCTTGCTAATGTAGATTCTGTTCAGAGGGATAATAAAGACTGTTGATTGTGAATGTTGATTTTGTATGGATATATGGATATGGTTTTTAAAGCTTGTGTTTTAATTTATGTCATGTCTCTGTTGTAGACGGTAAAAGGAGGGATCTCTGAGACCCGCATTGAAAAGAGAATTGTCATCACTGGGGACACTGAAATTGATCATGACAAGGTGAAAAATGTTCATTATGGAGGCGAAGCATTTCTGGGTGCTTCATTGTTCACGCTAAATCATGTTTTCCTCAGAGGTCTTCAGTAAGCAGCTGGCATAGTTGTGTGTTCGCTCACACACTGATTTACATGAAATTTACATAAGTGATGCTGAAATTATTTGCAAGCTTAAATTGCCCCGTAGAGCAATATTTCCAGTAAATATATTCATCATGCAAGTAATTTTAATTAGACTCTACAGGAGAATTGTGTTTGCTCTTTAGGCTTTGGCCCAGGCCATTAAAGAGGCAAAGGAGCAGCACCCAGATATGTCTGTCACCAAAGTGGTTGTGCATCAGGAGACGGAGATCACCCCAGAGTAAGACAGACTGATCCTATGGAAGGTCAGTGTCCAGTCTGAACCCATCTTCATCCCTCACCATTTATTCAGTGGTCTGAGTGAAACTATGATAACACTATTAATCTCTATTATACGTGTGACAAGGATAGAAGAAGTTATTGGAAACAAAATTGAGTGCAAAAAGTAAAACTTAAACCAACCAATGACTTAAGACAGAAACTAAAGCACCCTAACCTCCACCTAACCACAAAAATGAACTAGCAGTTATGTAGTTTACAACAACAACCTTCTAAATCTACTTATTTATAGAAAAAGCCTAACGCCAAGATGTAGCTGAAGAACCTCACCAAGCATTGTTTTAAATGGCCCCTACAGAAGATAATCATATATAATAACAGTGTAGCAACACAATTGCCAGCTAGGCAACAGTATGATGTAAACATGGTGATATTTATGAAAAACTAACATTACACTAATCGGCAGCTAAATCAAAACCTGTATGCACTGTAGAAGTATAGTAGGTGTAGAAGGGATATAGCTGGTACCTCGGCAGAATGAGGTACTAGTGTCCATGTGGCTTCAATTATGGCCTTGTGTATATGATGTTAAAGAGTCTCGGCTGGGAATCTAATACTGTTTAGCTGGCTGGCAGGCTGGTATCTAAACACCCCAGTCTACCTCCTAGTCTGTCTGCACGAGGGGATGGGGATGGTCTGTCAGCTGTTAAAACCTCACAGAGACTGTGAAACTGGTAAAAGCAACAATCACAGTTTTGTAACATACTTTGTTTCAAGTTTCAAAGAGCAGAAAAACAATAGAGAATAAATTTTGGTAGTTTATTAGCAAACTCAGTACCATTGCTTGCGGTTAAGGTTGGTAGAGCAGAGTTAATCCAAAGTAAACAAAAGTTGCCTGAATTTATTGTAGCTGGTTCGCACCCAATCATTATACCTTTCATTGCTGTCCTGCATGCGAACCTTACTCAGGTTTAAATTCAGAATTTAATTTTGAAAGTGCATTTTAATCAAAGAGCTGAGAAAATGGATTCAGAAATCAAGCCTCGCTGGGGTCCCGTCGCACTGGGCTGACAATTTCCACCAGAATGGATCACTATCGTCACAGTTAGCTAGCAGTGCGGCCATTAGCACAAGCAAGTTCAAATTATTTGAAACATTTTTGAGGTTCATTTTTATTTCTGTTTTTGTTTGAGTATTGAGGGTGTTTCTCTTTGTGCTCAAATGCTTGATTTTCCTGGTGTTTTCAAGTATTGTGATCAAAAATAGTGACATTTTCATGTTACTGTAACATCCACTAAATATTCTTTTTCCCCCCTTTCATTTTCTTTCATGTCCATCTGTGTCTCTATTTTTCCTCAATCTACCTACCACTCTTTCAATCACACGTCAGCCCTCTCAGCTGCCCCTCTGTCCCTCCCTACTTGTATCTCCATCACACCATTTTACCTCAGCACACCCAGTCATACCCAGCTGCCCCATCGACAGGAACCACCAGACCTCATCAGAGTGAACAAGCTTCAACAATGAGCAATGAACTTAACTCCATGAGTGCGAAGTTTGGCCTGAAGGAGACAAGAGTCACCAGAAAATTCCCAAGAACCCTACCAGTATTCCCCACAATCCCCCTCTTGTTCCATTTACTGCCAAAAGAGCAATTGCTGGAGATGTGAATGAAAAAAAGAATCTTTTTAAAGAGGAAAAAGAAAATAAAGTACAGCATTTGTGGATTTATTCCTCTCCAATTTGTCTGGAGATTTTAAGAAAAGAAAAAAAATCTTGGGCATTTGGTCTTTTAAACTTGATATTACTGGTACTTTATTTTTCTACAGCTTTTCTTACCATCAGAATTGGTTATCAGTAATTTGAAAGTCAAGTATTTTTTAACAATGTATTCCAAGCAGCTTTGACAAAGGGATTGTGGGTGATGTTTCTTGGGATTGTACACTTTGGGACTCAAAGGATCCCTCTCAAATTTTAGTGCAGGTTTGGTGTCATTTCTTGTACAGCATATATTTTATTTTCCCTCTCAATGTGGAAAAAAAAAGAAGTATTTTTTCAATTTATGTATAGAAAAAAAAGATTGATTTTATCAAACTACTGTAGTGTGTGGGAATTGATCCTTTTATCTTAAAAAGTAAAAGTTCTGGCTTAATCATGTATTCAGTGACATCTTTTGATTGTTTAGTCGTGCTTGTGTCACTAAAACAGGGCTTAATCGGGACCACAGAAATAGCAGTGTACTGAGATGACCTTTATTTATTTCCACCTCTGTCTTCTTTTTGTGTGTTTTGTGTTTTAGATATACTCAAGTATGTGATTTTATATTGAGAACATTCCACTCATCAGATACAGTTTTACTCATTTCTGCTGAGCACATCAGCAGCTACAATGTTCTTGCATAATGTTTCTTCTTTTATCCAAATGGGCAGTGTGTACTCATCCAAGGAAAACTGAATTGCATCAGCGGTGATTTTAAGCGATGCGTCGACATTTACGGTCTATTAAATATTGAAGCTGTTGAAGAGAATAGCTGTTGCATTAATCTGCAAAATCTTTGAATTTCATTGTCTCACTTGAATTTTTATTGCAACTTATTTAGGGCAGTGATCCAAGTTATCCAAGTTATGAGCTGATTTATGATTAGTTTGTGCAGCCCGTTCACCCCAAGGTCCATGAGATGATGATGCAAGTTGTAAAAGATATTAATATTAAGGATGCAATCAAGCAGCATGTGCACATTACTCCATTAGTCCATGAAAAGGAAGATCAAACAGCTTATTAATGAAACTCAGGAATTACCAGCAGAAATAAAGGTTTCATTCACAGAAGGTGCTGAAGTGGTAAAATAAACCATAAGCTACAGCTGCTGAATTGTGGAGAAACTTGGCCATGATAATGGAAGGTTGGGTTAATCTATTAGCTCAAGAGAGAGTTCTGAATAAAATTATTTATGGATGTTAAATTTTGTGTTTCTCAGCTGAACAAAACTGAATATATCTGGGGGAAAACCCAGCATAAGAGAGTTGATTAGAGTGTTGTATAGTGTTGGTCCATGTATTCATCATTTACACTGTCAGCTATTGTATGTTTCGAGCTTGATTCAGTTCAGTTCAATTCAGATAGCTTTGAATTGGCCCTTGGAGATTAATAAAGAGCACAAGCACTAGTTCAACAAAATCACACACTAAAAAAATAAATAAGTGAATAGTATACACACACTACAGTGCAGTGTATCTCTGCAATTGATTGCTGATAAGTCTTTACAAAATTTACACTAGGATGCTACAGTGTCAGAGCTTTTAGTCAGGAGTTTCTCTATTAGCTGATGCCTGAGTTTATCCAAGTCTGTAGTCTCCTTCAGATTCTTATGTTCCTCACATCCTTTCATTCACTCTAAAATTAAAAAAGCATCAACTCTGCTCATATTGTTGCAGTAGTTTTTAGATTGTCAGCTTATTGTCATGGTAAAACAGTAACTACTAATCATTTGGCCACACATAAGGGCTCATAGCTATTAAGTTATTTAGGGATTTATCATTTAACAGGTACTTATTTTTATCTTTTGTTGTTTTAACTCTCCAGTTCATCAGCTTTGGAGCTTTAAGATGGATAACCTGCTTTCCTGCAACATTACGTTGATAATCCGCACTGTAATAAGCACTATGAAAGCTGAGTACTGCCAGATTTCTAAAAGAGGGGCAAATATTACAAGATCTAAAGAGAAAAAGAGCAAAAAAAAAACCCAATGGATTCTGAATCGGAGTTCAGAAACAAGTTCAAACTTATACTGACAGATGGTTTTTTTCTGCTAGAATATTTGCAGACAGCGGTGAAATTGTAGTATTTTTACAGCATATACTTCTTGGAGGAGAGGGTCAACCTCTTTTGTACACACTGCCCATTTGAAACACTTTAAAGTCATAATGGTGCATACACTGCCACTCAAAAAGTTTGGGGTCACTTAGGAATGTTCTTGTTTTTGATAGAGAAACATGTTTGTTTATATATATATAACGTGAAATTGATCAGAAATGACAATAAATGATTCACTAGATCATTCTTCATTAAATGATGACTTGATTTTTATTGAAATATCTGCACGACCGTATAGAGGCCAATTTTTTTAGCAATAATTACTTCTGTGTTCTGATAGCTTTGTGTGTTACCTAATGCAAGTTTAACATGTTAAAAGGCTTTGATCTTGTTTCCACAGCTTAAAAACAGCTGTGCTGATTAAATATACAGTAAATTTGGCTACTTGATTTTCTTGATCATCAACCCTTCTGGGTCCAATTACAGTCTCAAAGCGACTCTCAAAAGAGAGCTCACTTTGGAAAGTTTTGAAACATGATGGCTATTCCAAAAATAGACCAAGAAACCTTTCATGCAACAATGTAAACTACTCCCTTTTCAAAACAACACAATCTGGCTCTTTGGGTATCAGGAACTCACGGGTGAGGACCTATGAGGCCTACTCTGATGTACTTGTTCTCTTGCTCAGTTGTTTCCCACTTCTATTTTGGTAGCAGGGAGTAGTGCACACTATTGTATGAAATCTTTTTTTTTTCCATACATAAAAAGCCCTCATATCTTTAAAGAAAGTTCCTTTTTTTGAAACCAAAAACAAGTAAAATGCAGTACTTTTTTAATCCACAGGTTGTAGCTATACGAACGTAACTGGAAAAGGCTAGCCTTCGCTTTTTTAACACAATCTAATGACGTAAGGGGCAGCATGTGGTAGTTAGCAGAACATGATGGGTTTGAATCCACCATCTGCCCGGAGCCTTGCTGTGAGGCATTTGCATGTTCTCCCTGTGTCTGCGTAGGTTCTCTTTGGGTACTCCGGCTCTCTCCCACAGTCCATAGACATGCAGTTATTTGGGTTAGGTTAATTGGTGATTCTAAAATTGCCCATAGGTGTGAATGGGAGTGCAAAGGGTTGTCTGTCTCTGTATCTAACCCTGCAACAGACTGGCAACATGTCCACGGAGGAACCCCGCCTTTTGCCCTATGGCAGCTGGGATAGGCTCCAGCACCCCCGTGACCCTGACTTGGATAAGCGGAAGAAAATGGATGGATGGACTAATGACTTAATCTTGAATCTGATCTTGAATCAGTTTACCACTAGAGCACAGGACACTGTTCAATAGTTAGAAAGTTGCCCTTTGTACGTCTACATATTCTGTCAAAATCATTATTATTTATGAGCCAATTAATCATAAATTGCCACGTACAATGTTCCTGATCAAATTAATGAAAAATATTTGACATCCATCCATTTTCTTCCTCTGACAGACTTGGCCGTTGATGAATTTCTTTGCCTCTTGTGTTACCTTTGTTGCATCCATCCACCCATTTTCTTCCACATATTTGCGGCTGGGTTACAGGGACAGCAGCATAAATAGAGAAACACAGACCTCCCTTTCCTGAGTCATCTCCTCCACCAAGGTGTTATACCCGCCCTTAAGCCAGGCCTTGGGACGGTACTCGAGGGAGAGCACCTGGTGGCTGCAACTGGTGGAGCCTGTTAGGGCACAGGCTGAAGAGGAAACATGGGACCGCCCAGTGTGTGCTGGGTGGTGACCAAGGGCAAAATGTTTGACGTTTTTTAAAATTAAGAACAGAATATTTGACAGTGACCTCAATCTTTTTTAGATTAGTTTACATGATTTGCATTTAATTTTCAAACACTATACTTGTTTGTTTTTTTACAAAATGCCCTTTTAAAATCCTCTCAGATAATTGTTATTCTTTCATTGTATGATTTTCATCATGGCACTCCTTCTCTTTGTGATCAATCAAGATGTTATTTTCTATGTATTTTCTTAAATGTGAACCCTTACATGACCATCATACAAAGACATGTAAAGAGCACCATGCACAAAATAAACACTAATGTAGTCATTATATATATTTTAATATTGTGCTGTGTCTGTACACAACCAGGATTTACAGAGAATGATCTGAAAAAGAGAAAATGTCTGTTGAGCAGCAGTTCACTGGGCAAAAATGCCTTGTTGTCAGATGACAATGCCCAGTCTTCTTGGCACTGGTAGGAAGACAGCGGTTACTCAAATAACCATGTCCAACATGTCAAACCTTGAAGCAGATGGGCTACAGCAGCAGAAGACCACACCAGATGCCACTCAGCTAAGGGCAGGAAACTGATTCTACAAATTGACAATTTGTCAACAGAGGACAGGAAAAGTGCTGCCTGGTCTGATGAGTCTCAATTTCTGCTGTGACTTCCTGACGATGGGGTCAGAACTTGGCGTAAACAACATGAAAGCATGGATCCACCCTGGCTCGTATCAACAGTTCAGGTTGGTGATGTAATGGTGTGGTGGTAGGACAAATTGAGCATCATGTAAATTTATTTACATTTACTTTATTTATTTTAAATTGTATTTATTATTTCATTTAATAAGTGGACTGACAGGCATCAGTAACTGTTCACTGAAAACCACTGTTTAATAGAATATATGTATTATCCAAAGTGTTTTAAGGTTTTAAATTAAAATAAAATTATATCTCTTGGCATGTTCCTTGGTAGTATGTTTAATATTTCAAGGAATATATATAAATATAAGAGAGAGAAAAGGGTAAGAAAGAGGTCAGGAGAGGAAACAGACAGGTTATATTTAAAGGTAAGGAGTGCTCAGTAACAGAAACTTCAAAGCTTACATTTTTAAAATCAGATGTTGGATCTGTGTATGATGTTTTCCATATTGTGAACAGTCCTGCAAAACAAACTGAGGTGGACTAAATTTGTGTTATTCAAAGGTTGCATGAAAATACTGCAGTTTAGTGCAGAATAAACAGGCCAGCTTTGGTGAACTTACTGCAAAGCTCTGTGTTGGACTGGTGCACAGCAGCTGTGGTGTTCATGGTCAGAGTTACAGGTTACATCAAGTGTAACAGAGATGAGTTTGAATTTAATCTGATGATGCTGAGATTCATTCACTCAATTCAACCTTTATACCAACTGTATACTGTGTAGTGTATCGACAGCATACTGTCAGTGTAGGGGGCTTGTGAAATACTAGGTTACATCTTGTTAAATTCAACTGTGTAAATCCACAAAGAGCAGTAAACCTCAGAGCAGCAGCTGATCTCAGATCAGCTTACTTACTGGAGCTCACAGTTCTGGAGCCTCTACAATGTAGGGAACAGCAAGTAGAGCTTTTTTTAAAAGCTCTCTGCTCGTGTTCTACAGAAGTGTTCAAGCTGATGCAATCACTGGAATTAAAATTTAGATTGAAAAAAGTTTGTATTCTTATAATAATATTGATAATAATGGCAGATATTATTTTATTATTATGTTAATATAGCAAAAGGTTCAGCTGCACAAAATTAGTTGGTAGAAATGTCCTCCAAAGAGCTTCTTTTACTTTCTTACTTGGAGTACATTTCAGAGCCTGTACTTTTTCACTTTTACTTAAGTCAAGAAGTTGAATCAGTACTTCAGCTTTTACTAGAGTATTTTTTAAACACGAGTATCTGTACTTCTACTTAAATACAGAATGTCTGTACTTTTGCCACCTCTGCATATACTAACTATATGCTAAGGTAGTAGAGCCCAACAAATTTTACAGTGGCCTCACATCCTCTCCATATCAAGCCTATAAATGTTCAAAATAGTAAAATGATCCTTTTTACTTTTCCTAACCTAACTGCTTTATTAAAAATAAGAGATTAATGCTGCAGAAAATTGCTCATCTTAGGATTTAGCACACAAAGCAGTAAATTAAAAAACATCTTAATTCAAATTAAATATTTTATTACTGAGGGCACTCTCTGTGCTGCTGTTTATTTCTAAGGTGACGGCTGCACATTAGAGCTCTGAAACTTTAAAGTGGATCCATTTAAACATTAAAGGTTACTGTGCCATAATAATAGGAGACATGGAAATCGCTGTAGTTCATCAAAGTGAAAATAATTTTACTCATTGAACAGGTATTCTACCCTCAGGTAAACCTAAAATTTTCTTGAAAGCTTTGAAACCTTTTAATGGTGTGGAGATGAGAGAGCCCAAATGTGGGACACGAGCAGACAGAATAACAAAAGCCAAGCTGTTTTATTGAGGCAAACACTTCCAACTTGTCCTCTTGTCTTTTTGTTTGTGCCACCATCTCCAAACCATACAGTACATCAGTGCAGGTCTCACTACCATCTTGCTACCATCTTGTAAACCTTCCCTTTCACTCTGGTTTACAAACTGCCGTACATCTCATAATAGACAGCCTCCTCGCACATTAATACACATTCACTGGAGTGCGCATGAAATGTAAGTTCAGTTTGCAAAGAATTAGTTTCTTTAGTTTGTTAAGTCTGTTGGGTCAATATAACTCTTACGCTGAAAAACACATTCAAAATACATTATTACATGTTATTTACATATTTATCAATGTCTGTTCATTGTGTTCATTTCCAGTTCCAGTTATTAATTTAAGCTACTTATACTCTCTCACCCTCACTGTACATTTTAATTCAGATCAGTTCAGTTTAAAGGTGCTTTACTGCCAAAGCATCAAAATACAATTTAATGTAGCCTCACAATATATTTTTAAAGAGATCAATTAAAATAACACAAAGATTAATACATATATTAAATAATTCAGTTAATTTTAATCTAATTGAGTATGCATAATAAATAATTTCTCTATTCTGATACTTTCAAAATACAACCATTATCAGCAAAATCATCATATTCAGTCCTTCTATTAGTCTGTGTCTTTGCTTACTCTTCTGCTCTCACTTTGCCTTTTGTTCTCTGGCTCTCCTTCCCACCGGCTGTTGTTACCCAGCACGCTGATTAATACTGACATGTTTCCTGGAGCTATGATGTTTCGGGTTAGGGGTAGCACTGGTAAATGGTAAATGCACAGGTACTTATATAGAGCTTTTCTACTCTAATTGGACACTAAAGTGGATTGGCCATACTAGTTTCCCCTCCTGCAGTTATCTCGCTTGCCTCCACTTGACAACTTTTGTCAGCACAAGTAATATAGGCCTTATTGTTATTTTTAATCACTAAAGTGAGCATTAGAAGACCAGCATCCAGTTCTTGCCTAAGGTAATGAAGCAGGTAGCACTGGAACTCCAGCTCTTGGTGTTGGCGGTCAGAGATCTGCAGTTCACTGTTATGGTCCCTGGATTTTATGCCCAAGTTCTTGGATTCTGTATTCATGGTGTTTTGAGTTATTATTGAGTTTATATTTTTATTTTAAGAATTATTTCCAGGTTGGTTTCTTTCTGGTTGTCTCAGTTTTGTCTGTCTTTCTTTTTGTCTCCTCAAAAGGGAGTCCACAGCGCTGTCTTATGTGAAATTATGGTTCAGCAGTGGTAGCAAACTGGCAGTCCGCTGGCAGTACATGGATGGCCTTTCTACCTGCAGAGAGTATCTGCTGTCAATGGAGGGAATACACAATGTGTGAGGTATAACTGGTCTGTGGGATACTTTTGCTTGTGCTGTTGGTTCATTACCCAGCTGTGGAGAACAGTTGAAATAGTTTGAGCTGAAATAAAACCAAGTGTTAAAAGTAATTTGTCCACGGTGTGTGTGTGTGTGTTTTTTTTACTGGAGAACTCCAGTGTCACTCCCTTACCTGTTCTGGCCCACTTGTCCACCAATCAGCATTCAACAACGGTGTCATTCATATCCAGCAACATGTAGATGGGATTTTGGAGGACTGCACAGGAGCACGTTTGCAGTGGGTGGAAACCCCTCTCCATATACTGTCATATAGAAATCTGTACACAACACAACCATGTCCTAAATCAACCACTGAGAAATTCCCCTGGTGGTGTCTCTTTCTGTGTGATTCTTTTCATTCTTCATTGACCTATGATAGAGGTCATAGCAGGTTTGGCGGGTGTAGAACAAATAGAACCCATAATTCTTGTGACCTTCATCTTATGGGTATTATTAACCAACCCTCCTACATCCATGGCTCTACAAGCATCTGCTGTCACAGTCAAGCTTTATCAAAGGACACAACATTGAAGTAACACAGAGCTCAGGCCACAGCTCTATCATTCAGATAATAAAGACAAATTCTCCCCCTCCTTCTTATTTTAGACTGAGTCAAAGCAGCTCCCCAGGCTTTAAAAACTGCACTGTGGGATAACACTGAAAATAGCAACTGCAAGGCATGACAGGATACAGTATGTGACATAATATGTTTCACCCCGTAAAGCTGCCAGCAGTCTGTGCACAATGTCACACGACTCAGGAAACATGCTTTAGTTACCGATGGAAGTAAGACCCAAAGCATCCGTGCTCTATAGTGGATCAATGTAATTATTTTTTTCAATTTCATAGAGCACCCAGTCACAACAGCAGTTACCTCAAAGTGCTTTATATTGTAAGGTAAAGAGCCAACAATAGTAGAAAAATACTCAACAATCACACAACTCCCTATGAGCATCTGCAGCAACCGTTTGGGAGTTAGGGAAAAGAGAAGAGAGAGAGACATATGTTGCTGTAGTAGGAGAAAGAGTTATAAGATTAATTAAAGCTGCAAGCAGGGATAATAGGGCTCTCGCACCTGGGCGCATGTTGAGCCGTGGCGCGGTTCGCAGTGGTTACAATCAGGAATGTCATGTTTTTAGCCCAGTAGGCTACTAGGATGTTGTGTTGTCCGGCCACTGAATGTCTCTTACGCCCACTAGGTGGTGCTGGCAAGTGCCCATTAATTACATGTCATGCTGCTGTATTTAATGCTTGCACCCAACAATTTTCACACTCATGGGATGACGATGATCAGTCTACTGCTGATTTCCTGTTCCCACTAGGTGGTGTTATGGGTGTGGCCATAACAAAAACTAACATTTTTCACAATGAATCATCATGAAGGTGTAATGTTTATTCAGACCACTTTTGAGGTGGATTGGGTAAAAATGGGAGGAGCAGTACAGCAAAGTATGAAATATGATATTTCCAGTTCCCACTAGGTGGCGCTCTACTAATTTCTAACAACTGGCATATCAATGCGTTTAGGGCGGGACTCTTATCAAACCACTGAAGTTTGGTGCAGATTGAAGAATGTATGTTTGATTTACAGCAATTTCATGCTGGCAAAACATCGAAACATCGAAATTCACCATGCCGCCAGGGTCACATCCTTCAATGAAAACTCACCGTGTTCAAAACATTATCACACCAACCTAAAATGAATGTGTTCAGGGGTGAACTCTTACCCTACTGTAGAAGTTTGGTCCAGATTGGATAATGTATGGGTGAATGACAGCCAATCAAAGTTTCATGGCGAATGATCAAAATTCACCGTGGCGCTACAGCCACACCCTCCAGTGCAAACTCGCAAGTTTCACAATTTAGATTAACCCATGTCCGCAGTTTAGACTGACCAAATATGAAGTTGATCCCATTAAAAACCTACGAGTAGTTTGAAAATGTATGAGGGCTGGAAATTGCCAAAATCACCTAATAAATTCAAAATGGCAGACTTCCTGTTGGGTGTAGGGCTTCCTCCAAAAGGATTTTTTTATGCATTTGACATGTTACAAATTTCATAAATGTACATGAACTGCAACAGCAGTTATTGCAATGCTTCTTTGTGACTATTACGCACTCATGGATATAATAACACTGGGACACCCAGTGTTTCACTTGCTTTTCTCCATACTCTGTTTTAATCATTTTAATTCCCAACACAGTCATCTTTACCCTTTATTTCATCCTTGTCACAGAAGGAGTGCTCATTCATAATGTTCTGACCTTGAACTGTACATATAAATACTCACTCAAGGTTAGTTCTGGCGCGTTATAGGCTCATCAGGGATTTAGGGAGCTTAGGGCAGTCTCAGGTTTTAGGTAGATCTGCCCAGGGATCCAGGATGTATTTTCTTAATTGATCATTATTATTATTATTACTATTGTTATTATTACTATTTCTATACTATTACTATCTATTTTATTTTCTTTGATGGTGCCACCTGGAGGGGATGTGTGGGAGGGTGGAGCAATGATGTTATTGCCATGAGTATTTCTTCATGTAGATGAATCTTTTATGTGGAAAAATCTATAAATAAAGTCGGGAAAAAGTGCTTATCATTCATCACTCAAGGTAGGCTTGGAAAAGTAATAAAAGCCCTTAATGGTACAGGGCTAAAGGCGTTAAAAATAAACCAATGCATATTCACTTGTATAGACAGGCAGTTGCAGTTTCCATATGTACTTCTCTGCACTTAAATGCAGTTACCACTTTCTAACAAAAATAGTGTTGACACAAAAAGCTAAAATCTATCAACAATAAAATAATAAATTCAAATAAAGAAAATAAATACACTCAACAATTACAACAGTAGTGACCTTAATATAAGACAAAGATACAGAGTATAGAATTCATGAGAGGTCTAAGTTGTCATTAATGGTTGGTTGGATTACTGGTGGCTTTAAGGTCATAAATCCAATACACCTCTCATTGTTTGAGGCATTTGATTTCATTCTCACCCCTGGCATCTAGATTAAGAGGTAAAATTACCAAGTTGCATGATTGTAGCACTGGGACCATATATAACTGGAGCAAAGAATAACACAAGATCGAAGCTCATGAGGGGGCACCATGGGCAGCCCACTGTGGGCCTCAGTACAGATATGAAATGCAGGGCACATTTGGGCCCCACACCGTGGGCCTTTGCTGGGGCCCCAGTAAGCCAAACCAAACTTAGAGTGATAGCGTGGCGACATGACATGACAGTACCGAGCTTGGCCCACAGTGGGCTGCCCACCCGGACCTTACATTTCATACCAGTACCTGGACCAACAATGGAAATGTGGAAAGTTGCTCAAAAACAAAAAAACCCACAAAAAAATGCCACTCCCTTATTCACAAGGGGTCACCACATAGTTGATTTGTCAGATTTTTACACCAGATGCCCTTCCTGAGACAACCCTCAAGGACTTTATATCTCCTCCCAAGGTTGAACCAGGGATCTTTTATTTATAATCAAACATGTAAACCACTACAGCATGGAACCACTTCCCCTCAGAGAAAAAAAAATAAGAAAAAATTAAAATCCTCTCAAACAAGTTAGTCCATATTAGAAATATGTTTTTTAAAAAAAAGAAAAGATCCAATTTAAATTCCATTTTACTGAGCTTTTGAATCAATCACCTTCTCTCATTTTTGACAGTGCAATAAAACAAGTTCTATGGTTGTATCACTTCCACAATAGCCACATTTACATGTGTATTGTTTCCTTATTATAAATAATGTGCCGGCATACATGCCTGTGCAGGTCTACAGTTTGGTAGGTGTTGGCAAACTGTGGTACTGTGTGGGCAGGGCAAACCCACACTTATCCCACGCAGGCCCCAAGTGGCTGTGCCATGACGATATGTTTGCTGGAGTGATGGTGGATGGTTTAATAGATGGGGTCTCCGTGTACTATCATATTCACATGACATTGTGATCTGTAGTAAGTGGGAAGCGGTTGGAAAAGAACCTATAAAGGTAGAGGTATGCACTGGAGAGACGAGGAATGAAAGACAGTGGAAGCGCAACAGAATACATGTGTGTGAATGGCAGGGAGACAGGTTGAATGGTGCAGTTGCAAGGCACAGAGGCACTGAAGGTGGGTGAGGTTAAATACCTGTAGTTAATCATCAAGCTACAGACAGTGCACAAGAGAGATGGGGAAGAGAGTGCAGGCAGGGTGGAGTGGGTGGAGATGAATATCAGTAATTTGTGACAGAAGAATAACAGCAAGAGATAAAGGGAAGGTTTCCAAGCCTTTAGTAAGACTTGCTATGATGTATAGTTTCAAACCACTGGCACTCATAAAAAGGCAGGAGGCTAAAAATGTTGACCAGTGACCAGAATGCACAGGATTAGAAAAGAGTACATCAGAGGAACGGCTCAGGTTGAGAGGTTTGTAGACAAATGTAACCAAGCTGAAGAAATTAGTTAAAATAAGAAATAATTTGTCTAGTTGTGGAGTCATCACTTTAATTCTTTTCATTTTATTGTTACACACATATAGCGAGGGTCTGACAGAATTTGTTTTGTTTGCTGTACTCAACTGCTGGGTATAGCAGGAGCTTTTATTTTGAAGGTCAGCAGGAAGTTCTATGTCATGTTATTGTGAGTAACTTTGAAAAAAAGTCTCAAGGTGGTCTTGATTAGTAGCAGAAACTGCCTCATCTGCTGAAGCTCAGCTGCAGAAAATTTGTTAAAAGCTGTCTGTAAGACTGTTGCAGAAGCTTCTTAGTCACTGCCATAATAGTGAGATGAATGTTGCTGAAGTCCACAGGAGTGCTGGGTTAATTAATGATGCTCTGTGTGTCTCAGTAAGCTAACTGTCTTGAGTGTTAAATGTTAGCAATAAGCGTATTTACATTTACACTCACTTTCTTCTTGGGTTGCAGATGTTTACTGTCTAGAAAGAGATACATGTGATACACAAAGTATTATTTTACTACCATATTTACTATATCAATAAGGAAAGACTCTCATGTGCATTAATCACTTATTATGTTAAGAGTCATTGGGCCTGAGGGTTGTAGTGTATGGTCTAATGAAACAAGCTGTAACACTCATTATTTCTTTCATTTCTTCTCTCTCCCCTCAGCTCCAACCTGTCATGGCAGATGACTGCCCCTCCCTGAGCCTGGTTCTGCCGGAGGTTTCTTCCTGCTAAAAAGGAGTTTTTCCTTCCCACTGTTGCCAAGTGCTTGCTCATAGGGGATTGTTTGATTGTTGGGTTTTCTCTGTAATTATTGTAGGGTCTTTACCTTATGACTGTTTGTTGTAATTTGGCGCCAGTGATTTGTTCCCTGACTTAACTAACCTTGACTAGGCTAAGATGGTTTGGACATGTGCAGAGGAGGGAAAGGAAACATCTCGGGCAAAGGATGTTAAAGATGGAGCAGCCAGGCAGGAGGAAAAGAGGCCACAGCGAAGATTTATGGATGAAGTGAAGGAGGCCATGCAAATGGTTGGCGTGACAGAAGAGTGTGCGAGTGACAGGGTGAGATGGAGGCAGATGATCTGCTTTGGCATGATTTGAAGATTACTAAAAACATCCTGGCCCAGAGTGATACTGAAGAAGTAGTTTGTATGTTAGTTCTCAGCTGGACTATAGTAATTCTATATTTGCTGTTCTACAGACTTTCTGAAAACCCTTCAGTTGATCCAAAAAACACCACAGCAACTATACTAACAGGGACTAGAAAGAGAGATCATATTACTCCCATATTAGGTTCTCTTCATTGGCACCCTGTCCATCTTTGAATTTATACTCCTTTTCCTCACATACAAAGTCTTACATACTGTAATAAGACCCCATCTTATTTTAAAGACCTCATAGGACTATATAGTCCCAGTAGATATTTATTTAATGTTTTCATGAATCATGGGAGGATGTCCCCATCAGTGATGGGTTTTGTTTATTTTCTTTTGGGGCTCTGTCTTATTATCGCCTCTGTTCACTTTCCAGCAGGTGGACTCAAACCAATCCATGCTAATGCCAGTTAAAATGATGACTGAAGTTATTACTGATTAAAACCTCAACACACACACATTGGTGGCTTAGATGTTTGGCCATCTATCTTGTCCTCTGTCTCTTCCTACAAACTGAACTTACACAGATTCTATTCCTGGCAATGCAGTTCCAGTCTGCACCTGTCTACTCAGTGGGTGATGCCACTTTTGCCTTAAAGCAGAGATAACAACAGCCACAGTTAAGCACAGCATTGTTTATGTTATGTTACGTTATGAGCTCTTTCCCAATAAAAATGCAGAACTATTACATATTTAGCCACCATATAACTAGATATAAAGTGGTCACACTCAACACAAAGTAGAGCTGCAGCTAGCAGACACACCTCTGGCCATTTGCAGAACTGTTTCTTGCTATATGAATGTCTAAATGTTTAGTGGCTAAGTGCAATTATGTATAGGGGGAAACACTGCACGTAAACTTCTTTAATCCTCAACTCACTGATTTAATTGTGAGTGTGTGCGTGTGCCTGGCTTTGTGCGTGTATGTGTGCATATGTGCATGTGTTTCTGCCACCTGGTGTTTTATTTCCTCTCAGCGCATTGGCAGTGCAGTGGAACAGATTGTTAGCTTTGCATCCCCCTTTGATAATGCAGCATTTGCAGTATATTTTTATCAGTAACAGTACAAACTCTGGCACTGTAGCTCTGGTGGTGTCAGCAGAGCCTGACCATTGCGCAACTGGATTTACTGTAGTTCACCGTGCTCAGAATTTGGGGAGAAAGTGGTAGAGCTGCAAGTGCAGACCAATATTCTGCAACCACAAGAATGAAGGTCTGTTCAAAGCTCTTTTAAAAGCTTAACCTACTTCCTCTTATACTAATAATGAAAGTATGTACAAATAGTGTTTCATAACATACTTTTTGCAACATTTGACTGGATAAAAATCCAGTTTAAAAAAGCAATCAGATCCTCTAATTGGCAGAAATATGATCTACACAGTGGGGTTCATTCTGGTATGTGCATGGGAATGATCTTACCCTGTGCACACTGATTCAGCATATGTGCACTCTAGCCAATATCACCAACACAGTTAAGGCAATACAGATAGGACCAGTACAGTTATTTGACAATATTTGGACAGTGAATTTCTCATTTACCTCTATATCATGGATTACAAATGAAACAGGATGTGATTGACATGCAGATTTTCAGCTGTAGCTCAAGGTGTTTAACAAAAGTGTTTCATTGACTGTAGGAGGGATATTCCCTCTGAGGTAATCTGTTTAATCTCCTATTACCTTGTTTTAATTTACAGATCGCCAGGCGGCTGCTTTGCTGGTGTAGATTTCAGGAAGTCAAGCCAAAAGTCATTACACGCCTGTGATTATGTGTTTTAAATGGTTTTAACCTGTCAGCTTAGTGCTGAAGACTTTTTTGTGCTCTTATATTTTTATGTTTGTCAGTGCTTGTTTATGCAGACTGTGAGTTGGAGATTAATTAACAAACCCTGGTTTGTGTGTGTGTGTCAGACAGTGAAAGCACTGCGGGGAAGTTTGTGTGATTGTTTTCTCGGTGGTGGGATTTGAACACTGTATGGATTTTGCACCTTGTGGTTGCAGTGCAGGTTGCTGTGCATTTGATCTGTAACACATTGGGGTTTCTTGTTTTATGGGGGTTTTCTTCCTTTTTTTAAAGTATTCCCCGCAGCGAATATCCTGTCTGATTTTATGTGTTGGGCCAATTACTGCAGTTTTTATTGTAGCATTTGACCTATTTAATAAAGTTTCTTAACTGATACACATGTAACTGAATGCATGCCTATGTCTTTTCCTTATATTTAAGTGGTGTGTGTATTAGGTACGGTGTTGGTTGGAGCGGGCGATGCATTAACTGCAAGGTGGGTGTTTGTGCACACCCACCAGCTTGGTGCCATGGGGCCACATTAAGAGCCCTTTCTGGAGAAGGATTTTCATTTCTTTTGTGTTAGCTCATTCAGTCCATGCCCAAACTAAAGCCTCACCTGTTAAGACCCCTGCCTGTCCTCAGAGTAGCATTTTGTTTCTGGCCTACCTATTCCCAAAGAGAATTTAGTCATACTCACCACTGTGGGCCAATTTTCTAAAATAGCCCACTTCTTTCCCCTCCCAAAACTGCCCACAGCTCTTCAGACGGCTAAATTTATGGTTCAACATGTCTTCAGTTCCATGACATTCCTGTAGATGCTGTGGTTTAAGGCCACAAAAGAGCCCACATAGTGTATGTAATGTGTAAATTATATATTGTAACTGAGGACTGTTGCACTGTTATACTTAATACTCTAATAGTGTTTAATCTTTTGAGATTCCTGCCAGATCATTGTCATATCACATGACCAGATAGTGTCATCAATTCATAAGTGTTGTGATATGTTGCTTTGCTGCTCAGAAACATAGTATATTTAAAAGGCAAACTGATTGCATGTTTCACATACATATCTTGTGAAAGATGTGAGTAAAACTTAAGTGTCATGAACCGCTGTGGCAGGAAGTTTGAGGACCCCAAAACAAAACTTCAGACAGAACTTAACTTTAACTTTTATTGCTGGAACACTCGGCAAACAGAACTTGACGCAGCATAAACTAGGAAACTAACAGACAACGATGACGTTGTGACAAAGGACACGAGAAAACTGAAACAATATATACACACACCTGTAAAAAGACAAAGGGAAACAGCTGGGAAGGAAACACAGGAAGTAAAACTAAACACAATGTACACAGAACAGGGAAATTAGGAAAATAAAACAGGAAGAGAGGATGGGTAAACAGAAACGCAGACGTGACACAATACTGGGAAAAAACTAAAAAAACACACAAGACAAGGGACAAAGACACAGAGGGACAAAACACACACACACACAGGGACCCAGGGATGACCACAAGGACCAAGGGAAACAGGAACTCAATAGAAGTAACCATAATTATAACAAACCAAGGATCAAAATCAAACTCAGAACACAGAAGAAAAACAACAATAACAGGAGAAAAGTTCACCATATCATCATTCAATGAAGGGAATCTCATCTAGAATTAAGTTTACTTAAATTTGTGTAACCAATATATTTAGCATCAAATACATTTACAAATATTTTGTGAAGGGAATGTTTTCTTTAAACTTACTGTATACCCAAGATAAACACCGGTGTCTACACGCTCACCCCATTCTTCCTGCTCTGTTTCTTCATCCTGACTCTCACTCCACCCTTCTCTCACCCTAGTTTCAGTGAAAATCATCCCCAAATGTAACAAATATGTAATAAGACGTAAGATAAGATAATGTAAGATGTAAGTATATCTTCAACAATCCACATTTCACACAGTGTTTTGATACAATGATCTGGTTTTTATAAACCCTATAAGATTTAAACCACAGAACTTGGGGAACTCAAAGGAGGACATGACAAAGACAGTTTTGTGAAACAGAGGTTTCAGCCATAACTTTAGCTGCTTTCAAGGTGAGAAGAGGATAAGATCTGAAGAAGTTAACACTTATACTTGACGAAGTCATACTTATAGTATAAAGAACAACTTTATTGCCAGACCGACGTGTTTTGGCTTTTGCCTTCATCGGGGTTATCATCAAAATCTGACAATTTAACAGATTAATTCATTAATTAAAATAACGGAGTGGAAGAATGGAGTGGTGGAGAATAAGCAAAGCAGATATCACAACTTGGGGAACAGCCTGAGACATAATGCCATGAAGAGTGACAGAACAGTCCGGTGCAAAGTGGGTGGAAGAGCTAATATTTAAATGCAGCCTCTAAGAGTGACACACAGTGAGAGAGAGAGAGAGGGGAAAGAAAGATAAAGCTGAGAAAAACAGAAAGTGGCAGATCAGCACTGGAAGTAAAGGGAACTACAACAACTGACGCACAGGGTGCAGGATTGCACGCTACAGTCAAATCTGTCCAGACAGCACTTGATACTGATGGTACTATTAGCTCTAATAAAGCTGAAACACATATTGACGGAGTAATCCTTAAACAACAGAAATTTTTTCTTGGTGAGAAGGTTTAGAAGAGCGCTGTCTTCTTCATATTTGTGTTGGTGTGTTCTGGAAATCTTACTGTAAGGGTTGCAGTAGAAGGGCCATTTATTCCCTGAGGTTGTCCTTAAGAGAGCATTCAGACTCGGACTGCAGTTTTAACAGGGCATTTATGAAGCCTGGCCATGCAGGCAAACCTTGACAGGCACTAATTATGATGCTTAAACAAGTGAGGTAGAAAATTATACATATGTATATTATACATATAAGCAGATACTTTGATTATATGGACTATGAAATGCCCAGAGGGGTCCCAGCAAGGTTTTTAGTCAAGATTTTAGTTCAACATTTAATATATAGTCAGACTGCTGGCTTACTTGTGGTTCCTAGGATACTTAAGAGTAGAATGGGAGGCAGAGCCTTCAGCTTTCAGGCCCCTCTTCTGTGGAACCAGCTCCCAGCTTGGATTTGAGACACCCTCTCTATTTTTAAGATTAGGCTTAAAACTTTCCATTTTGATCACGCTTATAGTTAGGGCTGGATCAGGTGACCCTGAACCACCCTTAGTTATGCTGCAACAGGCCTAGGCTGCTGGGGGGTTCCCATAATGCACTGAGTGTTTCTTTTCATTCACCTCTTTTACTCTGCTTATACCCCACTCTGCATTTAATCATTTGTTATTACTAATCTCTGGCTCTCTTCCACTGCATGTCTTTTGTCCTGTCTCTCTCCCCTCAGCCCCAAGAGTATCTTATTGCCCCCACTGCTAATAGCATGGACTTACTATACAACAAGATCTCTTGTGCTCATGTACAATGAACCCTCATTGCATGAATAAATATAAACATTGAATATACATTGCCCTCTGCAAGAAGCAACACATCCACTGCCGGAACAATGGCCTCCCAGCAAAATTGATGCGATAGTTTTGATCCAAGACCAGATTTTGTATACAGATGTTTACTCTTTTTTTTTTTACTGCACTTTTTTTTTTTTTAAACTGCACTTTTAACTTGACTTCATAAAATAAGTGTAGTATTTATGTGCATCCATTTTTTTGGCATCCAGTTTTTCTGTCCGTATTCAGTATTTTCTGTGTGGTTAAATTATCTTTTTCATTCCCTCCCACCTGAGAGCTGAGGTAACAGCAGGTGGTGTTTTAAAGTCTAAGCAAAAGCAGAACAACCTAAAACCCAAATCTAAAAAAGACAGATGGGCAATATTGTATTATGATTAGTCACGCTGGATCTATGCCTGAAGAGTTCAAGGATTCTATTCTTAGCTGCTGGGAAAAGAAAAAAAATTAGTTTGTACAGTTATAATTTGGGTAAAATGGTTCGCATTAAGTACCAGTTTAGTATACCGACATGACCTACTACTTAAAAACACAACACAGGTTATTTGTGTCTGCTTGCTGATGAACAGGACCCACACAGGCGTGAGAAATGATGTAGATATTCTCCAACAAATTCATTAAATTGAGGGGAAAATCAGTTTGCATATAAAAGGCCAGATTTACTAAGTGGGTCTCAGCCGCTAAAAGTCTGAATTCAGTGTGGTTTTTTTGTTTGATTTCATTCATTCATTTTCATTAAAGCAAAGAAAAAGTCCTAAAAGATGTAGAATGTATTGTTTTATTTTTATTTATTCAATTTTTTTCTTTTTACTATTTGAGCACAACCATTATTATTGTGGGAAATAACGTAAAAAACATGTGGACTGTTTAAAAATGTTATTACTGCCTAAAGAAAGTCAAAAAATGTTAACATTCAGTTAACTGAAAGTCTTTTACTTGTTTTTGAGTAGAAATGTTTATAAACAGTACCATAAGCAACAATTTTGTTATATCCATTTAAAATAATAATACTATATCAATGGCATTTTAGCACCTTGGTCTTGTATTGTTATTTAATAAAAAACAATCATAAAAATTTGAATGTGTGGTAAGGTGTATCTCATCCACTGGTTGGAAGACAGAAGCTTAGAAAGGAATAATGGTTCAAAGAGCTCGGCTGCAGGCGCTGTATCAAGTCTCATTGTCCACTGAAGTCAGCTGTACTCAGGGGAGCTACAGTCACAGCAATATACTTTAGCTATAATAAATCAAAGGCATATTTCAGTAGATTGAAATATGCCTGTGTGCATATGTAATCTATAATATCCACCTAGGCCTCCTGGCTGCATGAGGTTACTGGTTGCAGCAGTTTGGATCTTTCTTCTTGTCAACTTGAATTATATAAACCTTTCTCCTGCATTGATTCAGTCATTTTCTGCTTGCCTTGCTTGAATTTAATTGGCTCCGGAAAGCCTTTTTTTTTTTTTTATAAACCCTCACCCCACTCAGACTTGGTTTAGTAAAGGCTTGGACAGAAGATACCCTCGCGGTTGTGAATGTAAACATGCGGATTGTCCCACATCTTTTGTTTTTCACATTGATGCAGTTCAACTGCAGCTTTGCTGTCTATGAAAATAAGTCATCTGCCTTTCTTATTTCATTAGAGAGTTTCCGGTCACAGCTGTCTTCCATCTGTTCCTCTGAGAAAAAGCTCCATTTAAAAACTAAATACCAGGACAGCTACTCACAAAGTAGCCTTTGAAGCATTTAAAGTTGAAATGACTCAGTCTTTTGGCTCCACTGTAAGCATCGGGGAAGAATCATGGTGGTTTATTTACCGGTGTGTTGATATGTGAAAGCATCAAGCCTCAGAATGCTTGGCAGCTGAGTGCAGCTTTTCAATTTGTGTTTTTTATTTCCACTTGATTCATTCTAAACTCACAGAGACCCACACTTTGCACATTTTGAGTTACTTTGGAGGCCAAAAATGTCCTGCAGGATCATTGCAGTGTCACAGATCATGCAATGGGAGAGTGGTCAATGGCCTTTCTGGTCTTGATTTGGATTCTTTTTCTACTTTGCATCCACACCTACGGCCAATTTAGAATCACCAGTTAACCTAAATGTAAGAGAAAACCCAAGGGAGCAACCAAATGAAACCCACACAGACAGGTTTTACTCTGGTGACAAAGAAAGTTGGGTGATATGGTCCCAAGGCACTGCACCCTGCTGGGTTATGACCTTGGAGATGGGAAAGGGGTCCACAAACTAGGGTGTGAATTTGCAGGACTTTACTCTTTACTTACAGCTGGGATAGGCTCCGTGCCACCACCACGGAACAGCCTCACTTTCACAAACTGTCAAAGCATCTGCTAGTTTTTCTTAAAGGTATCAGAAAGGCTGCAGACCCAGAAATGTTTGTAAGCCTAACATTTTCACAGTTTTCAGCACCTTGCACAAAAATGCAGGAAAAAGGTGTGAAAATTTGAACTTCATGCATTTCCATTAAGTCTGTGAAGAAAACACGAAATTAAAAGGTCACTTAATCTGAACAGGTCAATAATAGCTCATTTTAGGCACATATTTATTTACCTTCTATGCTTTATGATGAATATTGTATGCTTCTGATCCAGGTAGTAGGGCTATTAGATTTATAGACCCCCATTATAGAACCATTAAAAATTATTGGATTACCCCAATTTTAAATGCCTATAAAATCCTCAGACAGTGTCTTTTGCCTGACTGACAAACCAAAATCCTGAACAAAATTATGGGAAAATTGGACCTACTGAACAGCATAAATAAGGTGAGGCAAATCTGTCCAGTCTTTAAATAGCTGCACTCATCAAAGGCCGCTGAAAAAACACTACAGCACTGGTGTTACTGTTGGACCAGGATGTTAGCATTGTCTTAAATGCCCTACTTCATAGAAACTAGGTGATTAACAACAACTTTGTAAGATTATGATCAGATAATTTCAGCATCAGAAAAAGGTAATCCTGGAAGGAAGTGATGCAACAAATTCTCATATGTTAAAACTAGGAGAGTGCAGTTACATGTACATGTACAAAATGCAGATAAAAAAGAGTGAACATGAATAGAGTTAATTTTAACTATTTCTTATGGAATGCCAACACATTTTTAATAGAAACTAAAATAGGACATATCGATGTATTTTTACATGGTTTAAGTTAAGTGGGTGTGGCCTAAAGTTCAGTGACACTCTCTGACCGAACTTTGAGGACCTTTTTTTTTTAATCTGCTGAAGGTACATATAATTCTTTTGATGATTTGTAATACCCATCTAGTATAAATTAAGTGGCAATGAAGAAATCTGTGGGATCTGTAAGAAGACGTGAGATACTGCTCTCCTTGCAGTACCAAAATCAATGAATGGAGCAAATCCAGGTGGCAGTGCTGCAGGTCTGCATGAAGGACCCACAAATGTTTTTTTTTTGCTAGTTGCATAGAAAACCCATATATAAACCATGGGATCTTCAGTCAGATTCTATATAATCAGGGGTAAAGGTACTTTAGTGCTCAGCCCTCCCAAAATGTCAGCATAAATGGACTAGTTCTCATATAGCGCTTTTCTACTCTGACTGAGCACTCAAAGCGCTTATACAACACGTTTACATTTACCCATTCACACCCATTCATACAAGCACTTCCATGTGTAAGTAAGCTAAGTGCTTTTATTGTCTAACACATTCACACACATACATACTCCAACGTTTGCGTCGGAGAGCAACTTGGGGTTCAGTATCTTGCCCAAGGATACTTTGGCACGCAGCCTGGAGCAGGAATTGAACCGCTGACCTTCTGATCAGTAGGTGACCTGCTCTACCCTCTGTAGCTCAGGGGGTACAGCAGGGGTTTAACCCATAAAAGGGGTTAATCTGAAAATGAGACATAACATTTTATTTTCCTATCACCTAACACCATTATCATGTAATATAATCAGATTTGGACATGGTGATTTCATGCTGTGATTTAAGCTACATAGAGTGATTATGTCCTGGTGTGCCTGCCTAGCTTCTGGAGAAACCTTGCTCCTTGGATGAATACTTACCCAGGTTGTTGTCTGTGGAAAGCAGAGAGCACATCCCTGAACTCAAGCCTCTAGACAAACACCAAGTCCCTACCTACATCCATGCCTGCGAAAAATAACCTTTGACCCGACCTGTGTTAAAACCTGTGAAAGCAATAATCATTTCCCTGGTCTGCAGCCTGCAAAATCAGAAAACACTCACTTGCCTAAGAACTTTGTGATGCCTTGGTCTTGTGGATAAAAGAGTCTCCTTGCTTGAATCCTACCCATTAATCTGAATGTGTTTGTTAAAAATCACTGAACTTTTTCCATTTTTTCCTTTCCTGCAGCTGAGTCTTTTGCACAGACCTTGACAAACCTTGATGTTGGCAGCAAAGGCAGATGTCACAGATGGAGGTTTATGTATAAACTATGACATGATTACGTTATAATAGGAAGTTACTAAAAATGAGACAATCGCTGATCCTGATGACGCAATACTTGAGAAACTACAGTTACTCAGCTTTCTAGAAATTTCAGAGTTTGCAGTAAATTGAATTAATAGTTTAGATATGCAAATAACAAACAGATACCCCTGCCTGAGCCTGGTTCTGCTGGAGGTTTCTTCCAGTTAAAAGGGAGTTTTTCCTTCCAAATGTCGCCAAGTGCTTGCTCACAGGGGGGTCATTTCAGCTGTTGGGTTTTCTCTGTAATTATTCTAGGGTCTTTATCTTACAATATAAAGCACCTTGAGGCAACTGTTTGCTGTAATTTGGCCCTATATAAATAAAATTGAATTAGATTGAATATACTGACTTATTAGCAAGATGTCTGATAGCACAACAAATAGTGTAGGGGCACATTACAGACTGTATGTGAGAACAATATGAATATCCCTTTTGGCCAATGAACATTCATAACTTTTGATGCTGTGCCATTTATGGATAAATAAGCTTAATATCTGGACATAGCTGCCCAGGGAAATTAATTCAGTGAATCTCAAAGGGGACATCTGGGTAATCAAAGACACTTGTTAATCCTCCATTCTTCTTTTCTGTATGAAAGGTAGTGGAACGCGGAAACAGTGCAGGATTTGTGCAACTTGTGTTTTGAATTACTGAGCTGAGATATCTTTTGATCAGTGTTTTGGATGTGAGAAATAGGCCAAACTGATATCTGACTGAGTCAATTTACACAGCAAGGCTCGTCAGTAGTCAGTGCTTGTCTGTGCTCAGTCAAGCACTGTCTATTGACACGGTCTGTGAATGAACAAACTGTGAGATGAGCTCTTGGGCCTGTAGCTATGTTGGTCCAGACATATTAATTTATTAATAAAGGCTCAATATTTGTGAGAAGCCTATATTATTTTGGTGCATTATTTTGTCTCTCCTGCTTAACACTCTTGTGACTGTCAAGTTTCTTTTTCTTCACAGACAGAAGGATCGATATGTCTGCAATGGGAGGATGAACATGTGATGGTGGCATAAGTCACTGATTTCTCTCGCTCTATGCTCAGGTTGAGGCAACAAAAGCAATTAGTTCCAATTAGAAAAAGAACATCATTTGGGGTAAGATACGGTAGATCCTTTCAAACTGTTAACCTTTGGAACATGTTACAAAGGTCTGTTTTTCTTTATGTAAGGTTGCCATGATGACAATTCCTGCCCCAACGATATGCCAAAAAATAAAGAAGAATCTCTGTTAGGATTTGTGGCCGAAGGACTCAAAACCGATGCTTTGAAAGAGTTAAAGTTTTTAATAAACAGAAGGTGATTTTAACAATCCAGAAAGATGCAAAAAAAAAAAAAATTTCTCAGGGGTCGGGCTAGGTTCAGTCCACAGGGTCTGTGAGTTAGACTCCACTCCTCTCCTCAGTTTGTTCTCCAGAAACTCCTCTCAAAATGCTGATTCTCAACACACACATGTTGGAAACTCTCCTGCAACTCTGCTCTCCAACTGACCTCCCTGCACACCGTCAGGTCCAGGTCACTGCCAGACCTGTCACTCTCCAGGGACAAGTCTGAGGTAACAGGGTGCAAAACACAGGTAAGTAAACCCTAGGTTCTAACAGATAATTTTATTAAGCACGGGGTGCAACAATCTGGTGGTGAATGATGAGGAGAGCTGGACTTAAGTACTGTAAATGAAATGAGGACCAGGTGAGCTGACACAGGTTCAGGTGCTCCAAGCCACTTCTGAGAGGAGGTAAGCAGAGTTATTTTACACACACACACACACACATACACAGCAGATAGAGAAAGACAGAGCAGCAGAGGAGAGACAGAGACAGAGAGAAGATAGGTCCACACCTGGAGGCCAAGAGGGACCATAATAATCTCACAATTTTCCAGCCTTTATTGTAAAGATACTAGTTTTGTGCTGTGGAGTAATAGTTGCTGGTCTCTTGAAAATAGTGCTAATGCTGTTTAATGTTTGGTACTAATAGATAATATAAGCACTTTGTCACTTTGTTTTGAAATGTGATATATGCTAAATGTGCTATTTATTGAGAAGATTCCCTCCCTTTGGCTTATGTAAGACTCTCATGAGATATTTTAATTGCGATTTCTACTTAATTTTCCAGCAAATAGGACTATTTTGAAATATTCTTTCATGGCATAATAATTTTTTCCATTTTCCATTATGAATAAATGATATCATTTGGATAGAATTTGTTGAAACACTGTAGGGGTGAAGCTTGACATGTTACGTAACATTTCAACAGTCTCAACACAAATCAAAACACTGCTAACAGAGAGAGGCAAAGAAGCAACATCAGCATCATTAGAGGCAAATGTCAGAAGAATATCTGTAGGCACCCACACGCACATTCACATGCATCCAGTTAACAGCCCACACACGCATTAAATCCAGTTGCCTTTTTTGTTTTTTGCACAACTATTTTTCAGTGTAGTAAATTAACAAAGTCGAGATCCTTTTTGCTGCCGACATCCCCTAATACAGTCCCTACAGTTCTGGCCAGCACTTTCCTCCCCGCTAATGTTGGGCTAAAAATCTAAAAGATTTCTGAAAGATTTCTAAAAGAAAGATGTTTTCAGATCAAATGTAACTCTTAACTGGATACAATGATCATAAACTCTTTTCAAGGAGGTCCGGTCTATTTTAACCACTTGGATGGCTGTTGTATTTATTCTGGCTCTGTAAGGCTCCCAGCTGCTTTATAAATCACTGATAATGTAAATAGTAAGGCTGAGGCCTAAGGCTGAAATTAGGAAGAGGTTAAAGTGTTTTGGGAGGATCCGGATTGATGGGGTTTGTTGGAGGGAAATGTACGGATGACGCAGTTCTTTATTCTCTTTCTGAAAATGTTGTGAAATAATGATTTTGTGTGTGTGTGTGGGTGTGTGTGTGTGTATGTGTGTGCACTTTTACACTACCGTACTACAGCTGGGTATGGTGATACTGTCCAGTTATCTTTTTAGATTTATTTTGTGTCATCAGAGTGCCAAGCCTAATTTTTTCAAGGTACCTAAAACTAAAATAGGTGTTAACACATATTGTTGTTAATTAATTAAACAAAATGCTATACTTTACATGTTGGACTGTTTTGGCTGCACAGAGTGAAGGATTTTAGGTATCCGACCAGTGCAGATGTGCCTGTGTGCAGTCCTTCAGCCACTGCAGCCACTGTCTGAGTTTAAACACTCAGTTTCATTTCACTATAAAGAAGCTCTTTGTTTATCATGACTTCTGTGTTCTCTGCAACAGACAACAGGTGAAAGATAAAAAAAAAAACTGCACAAACACAAAAATAGTAACCCACATTTTTGGCAGACAACAGAACAACAGTTCACTAAATGCATTAAGTTCATGTCAATTAATTAGTTCTAAAAATAACTACATATCTAAATCAAGAGCCAAATAAATTAAAAATAGTCTGCTTGGGGTAAATAATCCTGGCCCGCTCTCCTCAGCCTTACACTGTGGCAGTATCTGCCACAGTGTAAGGCTAAATGGTGCTTCAGCTTTTTAGCACAGCCCATCTTTGACCCGTTCCTGACCAAATGACTTCAGCAGCAACATAATTTAAAAGTGCTGAGTGTGCAAAAGTGAACTAAATGCACACAGTACAAAGAGTACAGAATAGTTCCTTCAAATGCTAGATAAACCTTATTATATTTGATAAAATACAAGATAATGTGTCTTGCTTAGTGCACAGGGGTGCTGCCATTACACTGAGTCTTTGAGAATAGTTTCATGCTGTGGTGGTTAAGTCAGGGTAAGATGCTGATGAGAATAAGTTACTGCGCTTCAATAGGATCTGTCATGTCCTCTGACTCATCGCCATGGTGCTGCTGATCCTCTCCTCCGAATATATGCACTGCATGATAGGCTGGCACAGTCACTACTCACTTCCCCATAAAGACCATTAGCTCAACATTGCTCTGACACAAGGATTATGCTGGCATTGAATTTTTGACAGCAGAAACATCAACATGTGTCATAAAACCAAATCTCTGAATACTGCAGTCAGACTTTACTGCAGCAGATTTACTGCTGGAAAACCCAGAGCTGCTGCTGTTTTATATATTAATATCTTTTTCCTCAGCCTGTGCAGAGAATGAGTTTGCCCTTAAATTGTAACCGTGTTTTTTTTTCCCCTCCATCTTTCAAGAGAGCCTGTACAACCTCGCAGCTCACAGAGGTTGTGCACATTACTTCAGCCATTACTCCGAAATCTTTTACTGGAGCAACATAGTGATAACAAAGGGTTCTGCTGTGGCTTGACTAAACAGAAGAATTCAATAATGGCTGGCTGTGTGCAGCAGTTGGATTTTTGGACAATAACCACAAGCAAAGCATCCTCTGATCTATTCCCTGCAGGGACGCTTCTCCACTCTTGGTATTAAAAAGCCATTCAATTACTTTCATCACATTTAATGCCTGCAGTTTTGGTTGAAAAGTAGCATTCTGGTATCCAGTTGCAAGAGAAATAATGCGATCTTAAATAATATTATTGTGCTGCACCCCTGCAAAAAACCCACCAACATTAATTTCAGTCAACACACTTTTTGTCATGGTCATGGTCCTCCTGTGTGTTCCTGCCATTTTCTCTCTGTCTCTCCAATCTGTGTGTTTGTGTTGTTGTTCTAACTCCAGTACTTACCCACTACTTAAGCTGGTAGTGGCCCAGTCAGTCTTTGCTGGATCGTTGATTGAACCACAGTCAGTGTTGCTGGCTCCCTGTTGTGATTACTTCTGTTCTGCTCTCGTTGCTCTACTTACCTTGCTGTTTTCCTGTTTGGTAGATTTTCTGGAGAATCGGAGCAGGAGAGGCTTAACTGTTTCTGGGGGAGACGCTGTGGCTAAAAAAATCTGTAGATTAACCCTCTTTGACTGAAACGAGAATTCTTTACTGGAGATTCTGCACATCATCTGTTTGAACTGTGAACTGTCAATAAATCCGTTTAACCTTTTCCTGGAGTCCTGCAACTGAGTCCTACCTATCTGATGGCCTCGACAGAATGATCGAGCCAAGAAATGGACTCAGTGGACTCTGAGCCAGTGGGCTGCACCCTCACCATTGAGGAAGAGAAGCTCAAAGGGCATGAGTATATGCTCTACCATATGTCCAGTGAACAGGGAGCGATAACTCAGAAACTAGCCAAACTTAAAGGTATGATCAAATGATCTGCATCAACGTTAACTTTCTGCTCTGTCACCTCCTCAACCTCAGTCTCAGTCCCAGTCTGTGAAGTCATGTCCTTCGCTGCTTCCTGATCTTCCAGGAAGGCCCCTTCCCACGCCAGAAGTCTTTACTAGTGAGTTAGAGAAATGTTGAGCTTCCTAACACAGTGTTTCCTGGTGTTTCAGCAACAAAACAGGACGTATGCCACTGATTGTTCCAAGATAGCTTTTATGGTGAATCTGCCACAAGGGAGAGCATTAAGTTGGGGCCAGGCAGTATTAAAATCTAACCCCAATCTTTCTTTTATTTTTAAAAGATGTGATAAATAAAGCTGTAAATCCAGATATGGCAGCTCACAACCATTTAAATGCGAAGCAAGTTAAGAGGAGTGTGGCTGATTTTTCCGGTGGATATTTGGATTTTGGCAGAAGAGACAGGCTGGGAGAAGGCCCTTGCATCGTTTATGTGATGAACTGAAATAAGAGTTAGCTGCTAAGGATTTACCTGACTCTCTTGACACCCTCATATCCATGTGTATCAGGATGGATGATCATGGGAACAGCAGAGGGTGAGGAACTACAACTCCCATGGATCCTCACATGGATACCCGCTTTCTACTTCCAGTGGAGTTACCCAGAAGAATTCAGCGGTAAAGGGAGCATGTCAGGAGAGATGGGAGAGCATCCCATTCAGCTCGGTCAGACCTGTCTGTCCCCGCCTGAACAGAAGAAACGATTGGTCACGGCTGAGTGCTTCTACTGAGGCCAGAAAGGACATTTTATTGATGCCTGTCAGATTCAACCAAAAACCAGAGCCTGCCAGTCCCTACCCAGACTTTATGTGTCAGCTAGAATAAACCCAATCAACTTGACACACTCAGTCCAGGCGTTAACTGATTCTGGTACTGAACAAAGCTTTATTGATCTTTCTCTGGCTCAAGAATCAGGTATTTCCCTGATTATATTATGTGAACCTCTTCAAGTCACTGCTTTAAATGGTTCCCAGCTCCCTGACATCACGCATAAGACTGATCCTGACTTGCTAACCCTCTCTGGAAATCACTCTGAACTGAGTAGCTTCTGTCTGTTTGAATCCCCTCACACACCCATTGTCCTTGGTCATCCCTGGTTCAGCACTCAAACATTTACTGGTCCCTTAATAGTATCTCTGGTTGGAGGCTTCAGTGTCATCAAAACTGCCTTAAATCTGCTTCACCTCAGTTACATTCATCTATCCAAACTCCATCTGAACCACCTGAGAGGGCTTTTAGGAAAGATCTAGCTTTCTCTGCCCCCCCCCCGTATGATTGTTTGATCAATCGGCTTCCTCACTAGTAGGCTCTATTGTCTGTCTAACCTGAACGCAAGGCCATAGAAAGATAACTGATTCCCTGGTGGCTGGAGTAATCAGACCCTTAGGTGTGGGGTTCTTTTTCATTTATACATAGATACTTTATTGCTCCTGCAAGGGAAATTAGTATGTTACAGCAGCAAGAAAAATAGTGGGACAAGACAAAAGAAGGACAAGTCACTTTGCCCCTGCATTGACTTTCGTGGGTTAAACAAGATCACTGTCAAAAAATAAGCATCCACTGCTTTCACTTTCATTTGCCTTTAAACCGTTACAGGGAGTGATCATCTTCTTCCTGGATATCTGCCATTTTATGCGTGATTTCAGTAAAACAGCCTTACATCTCACACATCTCCCAAGCTTGCCTTCCAGTGGACCTCAGCAGCCCAAAATGTTTTTCTAACACCCTAAAGAAACATTTCACCTCTGTCCCGGTCCTCACCCAGTTCATCGTGGAAGTCGACGCAGTGGACTCAGGAGTGGGAGCGGTACTTCTCAACAGAAAGAAGGTAAAATGCATCCATGTGCTTTCTTTTCTCACCGTCTCACTCCCACAGAATGGAACTATGATGTGGGAAATCTGGAACGCCGTAAAGTTGGCCTATTAATATACCGTCCACCTGGCCCGTGCTCCTTGTTTTTCAAAGAGTTCTCCGATTTCCTGACTTTGATCTTCATATTGTCCAAACTCCTTATTGTGGGCGATTTTAACTTCCACACTGATGATGCTACAGAGAAATCTGCAGCAAAATGAATCATTCTGATGGTAGCTTTACTCGGCATGTGTCAGACCCAACTCACAACAAGGGACGTGTTTTAGATCTTGTTTGTACTCTGGGCCTGAACATTGACTCTTTATTCTCTGGACATTTTTATTTCTGATCATGTGTATCCTTTTTAATTTATTTTCTGAATTGAATCCTGTTACTGGTCATCAGATCATTTCTTCTCGTATTTTTGATCATCTTTCAATTTCATGGCACATTCTTTTAATAATCACTGTTTGTCTGCTTCAGACAAAGTGGCTCCTTTAAAAACCAGAAGTGCCCCCTCTGCTAAATCCTTCCCATGGAACATTTGTGGAAATCCACAAAGCTCCAGGTTAATCTTTTTTTATTATTTAAGAGAGCCCTTGCATCCTTTTAATAATATGGTGAAAGATGCGAACTCTACATATTTATCAAATTTAATTTATAACTGCAGAGGGAATCCTAAACTTTTATTTGACACAATCAGAAATATTGTCACACCTGTTTCTCCTGCTCCAACTGTTCACTCAACGAAGAGTCTGAAAACTTTCTTTCCTTCTTTGTGAATAAAACCCATCATATCAGAGCGAACATCACCCCTCCCCCTTTCTCTCCGGCCTCATGCCTTAACCGGCCGTCAGTCTGAGAGAGCTTTGAACCGATATCTCTTAACGCTCTCATCAGTTTAGTGGATAAGATGACACTATCCTCCTGCCCACTTGACATTTTACCACCCTCAGTGTTTAAAGAGATGTTTCATACCACTGGATCGTGCGTTCTCAAGGTAATTAATAATTCTTCTGGCTGTGCCCCTACATATTTTAATGAGGCTGTTAGTCACCCTCTTTTTTAAAAAAAAAAAAAAGAAAAAGAAAAAAAAAGCTGACCCTTCCTGCCTTCAGAATTTTAGGCCAATTTCAAAACTGCCTTTTATGTCCAAAATTTCAGAAAAAGTGGTGGCCTACCAACTAACAGAAGTTTCAACAGCTCTCAACATTTTAGAGAAAATTCAGTCTGGGTTTCTCCAGATGCTCTCTACTGAAACAGCGCTTCTTAAAGTTTCAAATGATTTTAATGTTTAGAGATGCAAGAGAATATTCACTCATCATTTTGGATCTCTCAGCTCCCTTTGACACAATTGATCATGGTACTGTACCGTGATTGAGACACTTAGAACTTGTGTGGGTATCTCTGGGTCAGCTCTGGTTCAATTCCTGTCTCTCTCTCTCACAGGAGCTTTTCAGCTGCTTCTGCTAATTTTGTGTCCTCCTCTGCTACCCTATCTTATGGTATGCTTCAAGGTTCGGCCCTGGGACTTATCCCGCTCAGACACATCCTGAATAACTCTGAAGGCATCTCGTACCCTTGTTCTGCAGAATAATGCAGAATGTAGCCAAATTGTCCGTTCTTCAATACTGAATAAAGAACTGGATGGCAGCAAATTATCTGTCTTTGAATACACAAAAAAACTGAAGTTCTGATCTGCGCCCCTGACAACTTTATTCCCACAGTGACTGAAAATCTTGGACCCCTTTCATCTTCAGTTTTATCACTGTGAGAAATCTGGGTGTTACTTTTGATCGGGCGTTCAGCTTGGAAAAGCATGTTGGCTGTCTTGTACAAAATCATTTTTATCATCTGTGGAGCATTGCTGATTTTAAATATATTGTGATATATATATTGTGAAATATATGAAATGGAAATAGTTATCCATGCCTTGATATCACCTCACTTTGATTATTTTAATTCATTATTCCCCTCCCTAAGCAAATCATCCCGGGATCGCTTACAGACGGTCCAGAATGCGTCTCACCAGGTCCCCTAAAAGGTCCCATGTGACACCAATTCTGGCTTCCTTACACTTTTTTTGAAACATGTTGCTGTGATGAAACTGAGAATGAGCTAATGTTTTTCATAAATATTAAATTTTTGAATTTTTATATTTTCTCACTGTGAGCATTTTATGTTTTCCTGTAGTTCTATAGGTTTTTTAATTATTGTGAATAAAATATGTGTTGAGATAGTCATAATTTTCATTTATTTATAGAAGTTTTTTGGAATTGGGGTTATTGGCTTTTTCACAGCTTCCACTACAGCAGAAAGTTGCACCTTGTAATTCTTTGTAAAGCTCTGGGTAAACCATGCAGTAAAAGTCTTATCTGTTTTTTGTTTTTTTTTATTGCTCTCCTGCTAAGTGATAGTTCCAAACTCTGTTTTAACAGCTTGGTCTCCACACTGCAGTGAAAACAAAATCCCAAGTGCCTGATGGAATATCAGGAAAACACTTCATACACTGTAAAACACTCGCAGTTGCTTCTGACATGTGTTAGCAGTAACAGGATTTGCAAGAAATTGAAGCAAAAACAAACCTTGACACTGAAAACAGACGTCGGGCAATGTGATAATAATTATCCTGCTCTTACCTCCTTGCACAGATGCTGCAGTTACACTTATCAATGCTTGCCAGATCCTAATGCATTTAGCTATATTAGCTAATGGACAGCAACAATTATGTGTTAGTACAAATGATCCCGATTGAATGCTGAATTAACAAAACCATTCATTACAGAAACCTCTTTCCTAATCTCACTGCTTTGGTTGGCAGTGTGGAGAAAGCTTTGACAGGCCAGTTGAGCAAAAGGCAGCAAGACCTGATGTCTGGCACAGAAGTTCTAAATCATGAGCCCTGATTTTTCATATCTACACCTTTTTGCTCTCCTGCAGCCATGTAATTTCCTACCTTCCTGTGCGTTTGCCACAGAGAGCAGGAGGTCCTCCCTGCTAGCTTTATGAAACCCAGAGGCCATCTTGTAAATGACCAATTAAATAAGAAGAGATCATGAGGGACTGCATACCTGCCCTAAAGGAACCATAAAAGCTAATGAGACTAATAAGAAGGGGCGGAGGGGGTGTGTGTGGAATGAAGCCATACATCAGGTTCTGCTGAGGATAATTGCAACTAGGGAATTTCTCCCTCCCACTCCACCCGAGTCCTGAGACTGCAAGAAAACATCAAACTTCTGCTGTGTAACAAGAGGGTAAAATATTCCGCTTTCATTCAGGTGATGAAGTCAGTACGGGTTTCACTTGACCAAAGCCCAGCTGGATGTTTTTGACCTAGATGATATACAAAGAGTGAGGGATGGGATTGTCAGGAATGTGTGTAGAGAGATGATTATATGCTGCATACATATACAATCAGGAGCCATTACCCTCACTGTCTGAATAAATGAGAAGACAGCAAACAAGAGTTGCTTTTGCTTTGCCTTATATTTGTAACACAGGCACGGCAATGTTGTATAACTCGGTGGCCAGCACAGGGCAAGGCAATCATTGATGGTTTTGCCAGACCGGAAATATTGCTTGGTATACATTTAGAACACAACATGTCACATATGGTGTACACAACAGGCAGCACAGACAAAAAGAAAACCAGAGGAGAGTGTTGAAACAAACATGGAGCGAGGAGGGGTGACCACTGCACATCTGCACATGGTGTAAAGGGGGGCAAGGAGCAGGAGGGCCTGTGAGACCGTGATTCATAGTCTTCTTCCTCTATGACACACACCCAGCTGTATGCAGTAACAGCAACCTTACTAAACCTATGTGGAGTTGCAGGCTTGCCTTGTCTACACAATCCCATTCTGTCCATTGATCAAAGGTTAGGAAGGTATGATGAGAGTTGAAGATGTTTTGGTTTTTTTTGTTTTTTGGGAGGGGGGAAGGGGGGCTAGGTGACCCTCCTCATAAATACTGGACACACTGTGAAAGACTGCGTTCATTACACGATAATACTGCATTCACCAGGAGAAACACAACAAAGAGAAAATCTTCTTTATTAATCTTTTTGTTAACTTGGATCTTACTGTCATAGTTTTGGTTAAAATCTTTATTCCTGATGAAAACGCTGACCAAATGGTCACCAAAATAGTAGCACTTTCACATACAATCGTTTAACACGATATTACATGATTCCAATTAGCTATAGGTAAATTTGAAGGGCTTATTACAGTATGTCAGCAAACATCTCCCACAAATACAGATGGGCAGCAAATTCAGTGAAAAACCTAAATTCTTGGCACCTACAGTGAAGGGGTCTGCTAACTCGGTTTGCTTGGCATGGTTTGGGTCCGCTTGTCCCTTTAGAGCTAGAGAGGTGGGGGTCACTCTAATGTCACTCTGGTGAAAGTGTGCTCTGAGTGTTTACATTTATCTTCTAATGAAACAGTCAGCAGTTTTTGACTGATGCATTAGACAGGGCTTTCCACAACTGTCATCAAAAAACCCAATGAGAGAATATCTTTGGGAAGATTGGAGTTATAGGACTGCAGTAGAGTTCCAGAGACTTAAATTAATAATTAATTAACTGAATCAATCAAGCTGTTCACCAATACATTAATAAAACATTATTATGTGTGTATGAACTGCTCTGAAGGTTAGTACACTGAACACTGCCATGTTTGCATTTTATGGAGCAGCTAAAATAATAGCCTTACCTAACAAAATGAGTCAACAGTCATGAATTGCAGCTCTGTGTGCTGCCTTTAACTGTCTCAGAGGGTGATGTTTTCTTTACTGTTAAAGGTAAATTATATAGAAGAATAAAATAATACCCAACTGTGCTTAATGTAACATATCAACATAATAAATATGCAGTATTGACTGGCATTGTTACTGTGTTGATATTTGGTTACAATGTTATCATGACCGATTCTTTAGAAGAAAAAAAAAAGGGACATTCATATGAAAATAAGATCCAAGTTGTTTTAAATCAGAAGAACTCTCTGATACTGCATATGCATATAAAACCAACAATGACATTACTCTGCATAAGTATTAAGATGTAACATACTGTACATCACTGCCATGCATTGCATTTGGAATAGGGACCTCATCTAAAATAAAAGTCCCATGTTTATACATTAGTTGCATTTCTCACTAAGTGTCAGCACTTCGTGGACTCAGGAGTCCAGGTAGTTTGGTTCAGAATTGACTGCACAGTGAAAACAACCTCCCGTTCTGCTGCTCTATGTCTCTTTTACTGGGTTGTGCACACTGGGTCCCCGAAAAAGGCAAACACATTTTGGCAAAATACAAATTGATTTATTGCAGTGCTGCCAACCCAAACAGCAGAAGTAAACAGTCTGATCCGCTCAGCTGCAACAGTGTTCCTCTCCTTGAATTATATAAAACATCTGCCACATCCAGCCAAGCAAGCTCTGTGTATCAATATTCCACTGAAGCTTGAGAAAGAGCTCAACTTTTGGAAAATAATGAGAAATACTGTAATCCAAATATTCCAGAGCTCGGGTTCTCTCTGCCTCACACAGAACTGAAAAACCAAAATCAGGAAGCATTATTATTCCGTGGTTATCAGTGGGTTTGCAGCCATCATTGGAAAGGCCCAGATCCAAAACTCTTATCCCACTGAGAACACTGTTGCTCTAACTGGTCCAGCAGTCTGTCCACTGAGTCTTCTTTGTTCTCCAATTTTAGGTATCGTCTGCCATTGCCCAGATCTAGCCGAGGCCAGCTTTGGTGAGTCTGCTCCTCCACAGACTCAGCAACCTGTCCAGGGATGTTTACACAAACCTGTGAACTGGCCTCCCCATGAGTGATTTCTAGCTGATTTGCCTGAATCTGATTTCTGGATATGCGTCCTTTCTCCAGACACATACGGGTTCGGGTTATGTAAGGGTTAGTCCTGTAGCTCATACTGTGGCAGCGCCTCGGTTGAGCAGCTGGGACATCCACCTCATCCACACTCAAGGTGGACATGGAGCTGGCAGATACCAGGCAGACATTGGGCTTAATGAGTGGGACAATGTGTGGACTGCAGCTGGTCCTCTCCCCGCATTTAGCACCTAGCTGTGTGTTAAAGTCAGTCTGACTGGAATTACATGAGCTGGAGTGGGAGCTATTGGTGGAAGGTGGAGATTCTGACTCCTGGTGATGAAGGGCTTCCATCTGAAGAACAGCTTGCTGGTAGATGCACTCCATACTGTGCTCCTGGTCTCTGGTGCATCTGCTCTGGAGCAGGGGCTCTGAACTGGCCAGCGGCTGCAGACAAAGAATGTTCAGATGGGCGGCAGGTAGACTGTTCACCCACTGGTAGTGCTTGCCCATCGAGTTGGCTGCTGCTATTTCTTTAAGGTCAGCTGAAGGCACAGCTGCAGACACAGAACAGATAACACTACGCATCTGGGCCAGCAGCATCTGAGTCTCTCTGTCTCTGTTCTCATATAAGACAGTGTTGGCACATATGAGGATGAAGAGACCCACTCCCATGATGACAGGTCCCAACAGCTTCATCCGATCACTGTGAATGAGGCTGGCTGTGGACAGGAGGCCCTTAGCTCCCAGACTCCAGCCAGATGTCTGTGATTCAGAAATGCTTTCCCCTTCTGCAGCTCCCAGAATGGACGACCTTGATATTCGATAGGGCCAGTATCCTGCCACAGCCAGAGCGGTGCCAACAACCACCACAATGACTCCAAGCACTAGGAATGCTCCAGGCATGGAGCGGATGCGGAGCTTGCCTCGGATCACGCCATCCTTCTTCTTTCTACTCCGTAAGGTGAAGCGAGACTTCTGTCGACCAGAAGGTGAACTTGGTGCAACTCCTCGAGATTTCTTGGTCTTCATGGCACAGGTTACTCCAGAGCGCTTGCTCTTGGTCACAGCCTGTCAGAGTGCTTCAGGAGGGAGGAAATTTCAAGAGTTAATGCCATTGTTAACATCTCTATTAACTGAAATACATGCAATGCCTAAAAGTATGTTCACTGTAGATTTATACAGTATAGAGTAACAGAAATTTGGAACAGGTCATCTGAAATTTTTCATGCCACTGTGTCAGTGAGATTTCAGTGAACACATTTATTGTCACTAGTGCCATGCTATCACTGCATAAGAATACTAGAGATAGCAGAATTAATATGTAGACAAATATCTAGGCAAATGATTGTCACAAAGCAGTAGTATTTGAAGAGACAGAAAAAAATAAAGACCTTCAAAAATATTTTGTGAGATATTTGGGAGAATTGTTCAGTTTCAATATTCTAAACTTTTTCATATGTTTAGCCTTGCCTGAGCGCACTGTGGTTACCCTTTACTGGTTAATTACCAGCATGGTTCTTATCCAGTGTTAATCATCAAAACCCTTCGAACTTTCATATCTATGAAGAAAAGCACAGAAGCGCTCACATATATGCTGTTCTTCCTAAGTTCCCATATAAACAAAGAGAAGTGAAATGGGGAAAAAAACAGCTTCAGTCACTGCAGTATGCTCCAGAGTGTAAAATGTTTTCACCATGCAGACAGCATATAGTCCTTTGTCCTTGTGTGAATGTTCATCTAGAGTGCCAAATATACAAAGTAATAAAGCACGCAGCTCTGAATCTTAAAGACATACAAGGGTGCCTGGTCTTAATAAAATATAAGACCAGGTACTTTAAACCATCTTCAAGAGAGTACGCCTTGGATGGGTCAGTGGAGAACATCCAGTTTATTCTTCTATGTTTCTGGTATACCTCTTCAAGCAGTTAGCCAAGGCTGTGAGTCTTTGTTTGGCAGTTTCTAAGGCTTCAGGTATAGACAGCTTGTTGTATTTCTTTGGTACCCTTTAGTTATCACACCTTTCTGCAACTCTGATTGCTGAGACATTCCTGAGACAATCCAGCACATAACAGGAGGATGTAAGATGATAGCAGGCAGAGCATACATGGAACGCCATAACAAAGGCTGACATAGTTTACAGGAACATCTGTGCCAAGTACGGCCTGGAGGTCCCAAGGTCAAAATGGGATGTCCCCACAAGGGTGGCTGAAAATGACCATGCTAAGATTGTGCAGGACTCCAGATACAGAGGGACAAACTGGTGACGGCTAACCATCCGGACATAGTAGTGGTGACAAGCAGACGAGGAAGGCCATAGTGATAGAAGTAGCAATACCAAGTGACAGTAAAATCAACACACCCAGAATGGCTGACTGAAGGCCAGACGATCCTGATTCCCAAGGATCCCCACAAGGGACCAGTCCCATCCAAGTACCGGCCAATAAGCTGCATCAGCACAACATAGAAACTCCTGCCAGGCATCATAGCAGCTAAGATGAGCAGGCTCAGTACATGAGTGGGGTCCAGAAAGGGGCTGGCAGAGATACCACGGGAGCAAAACACCAGCTACTGTAGATAGAGCAGTCACTCAAGACTGTAAGACCAGACTGACCAACCTGTGCACCGGCTGGATTGATTACAAGAAATGACTCGATTGACTGACTCACATGGATCCTGGAATGCCTAGAACTGTACAAGATCAACAGGACTCTCAGAGCCTTCATCAAGAACTCAGTGGGAATGTGGAGAACAACACTAAAGGCTAGCTTCAAGCCAACTGCACAAGTCACCAGGATTTAACAAGAAATGCTCTTTCACCCCTGCTGTTCTGCATAGGCCTGAACCCCCTCAGCCAGATCATCAACAAGTCTGGCTACGGAATGGAGCAAACATCAGTCACCTCCTCCACATGGATGACGTCAAGCTGTATGCCAGGAGTGAACGAGACATTGATTCACTGATTCACACCACTAGGATCTACAGCAATGGCATTGGAATGTCATTCAGACTGGAGAAGTGTAGTTGGATGGTAACAAAGAGAGGGAAGGTAGTCAGAACTGAGGGGACTGCACTACCAGAAGGCAACATTGCAGACACTGAGAACAGCTAAAAGTACCTTGGAATCCCACAGGCAAACGGGAACCATGAAGAGGCCACTAGAAACGCTGCAACCAGCAGGTACCTGCAGAGAGTGAGGCAAGTCCTGAAAAGTCACCTGAATGGGAAAAACAAGATCTGGGCAATCAACACGTATGCCCTACCGGTCATCAGATTCCCTGCTGGGATAATAAGCTGGCCAAAGGAGGAGATAGAAGCTACTGACATCAAGACAAGAAAGCTCCCCTCACCATGCATGGAGGGTTTTACCCCAAGTCCAGCACCCTGAGACTGTACGCTAAATGGAAGGAAGGAGGCCAAGGATTAGTGAGTGTCAGAACCACTATCCTAGATTAAAAAACAAAGATCCATGAGTACGTCGGGAAGGCCATAAATGATCACATGCTTAGTAAATACCTCAGGCAGCAGAAACCTGAGAAAGAGGAGAAAGAACAGACCCCTGCACGGCATGCACCACCAGCAGATAGAAGAAGTGGCCGAAATCCTACCAATGGCTGGACAAAGCCGGACTGAAGGATAGCACAGTGACAGTAATGCTGGCAGCACTGTATCATCTGGTTACGTGCTGACCATTGCTAAGGAAGACAATGAAAGTTTGTTAAACCTCCATAAAAAAAATAAAATAAAAATGGTATGCTGACCTTACATTAATATCACTTGAGAACTTAAGAATAATTTGCTACCTATTGTCACCTTTATCTCATTACAGTTTACAGACTCCACAATTAATGAAATAAATCAAAGCAATATCTGGCAGATATATATATATATATGTATATATATATATATATATATATATATATATATATATATATATATATATGTGTGTGTGTGTGTGTGTGTGTGTGTGTGTGTGTGTGTGTGTGTGTTATGAAGGCATGTTAACACTACAGTATTATGGCATTTGTATTTCCATTTGCTTTCGGATTAACACTGCAATAACACAGACATATTCACCGGAGAAAAAAAAAATGATCGGAGCAGCTGATTCACAGAAGACTGCATTCGCCAGCTCAAGTTTGTGTCCGTGAGGGTGTGATATGCAGCATGGCTGCACCTGACTGTAAATGTACGTGTGATCCGGATGATGCTCAGAACTGCGATTACCGTGATCTCGTGTAATTACACAGGAATTACCCGAGAGCTCGGTGTCTGCTGGAAAGGACTTTTATCTACACTGTCCTGCCCGGCACTGGAAGCCTGCAGTCAGTGTGTCATAGACCCACAGTCACACTGTGCATCTGCTGTTTTCCAACCAGCAGAGGAAGCTGGTCTGGAGCCAATTCAATCCCCGGGAAGCCACAAGTTGTGATGATGAGAATAAACATGATGAGAATAAACAAAGTGTAATGAGATAGCGCAGCGTGAAATCCTTGCTTGGGTAGACGGGTGGAACCATGTCTATAAAATATGTCATTTAGTGTGATGCGAAAGCTCTACAAGCTTGTGAAGCCCAGACGGGGAAATGAAGCCGCTGCAAGAATTCTATTGTGAAAATCAGTATAGCATTATCAGCTCACTGACTGATAAATTGTACTTCAGCTATGGATAGTCATGCACTTCAATCTCCACTGATACCGTGCAGACCTGCTGTGTGGAGGTTACAGACAGATAGTAATGTGTCTGCCTGACCGAGCTGCTGCATTCCTCTACGACAACACAGCAGCTTACAGCACTGTTTATGAGACACGATTCACAGAATTAAACTCGTTAATTTCACTCAGCTGCTCTGACTGCACCACCAACTCTACCCCTGACGAGTAAAACACAAAAGAGTATCACTGACAGAATCCTTTAATCTAAGTCTGGGATTCACATTCAGCCATTCAGCAGTCGGTCACTTCTGAGAACTTGCCTGGATTTCTGGGTTCCTGTTGCAGCTTGTTCATAGTTTGAGGACACCTAACATCCACATTATTTAGAATGAACAGTCTTCGGGCTGTAGTCAACCCAACCCTAAACCTGTTCCAACATAACCGCCGCAGGACAAGGACTGTAATGGAGACGGCGCTGACTTCGTCAACTCCTCCGGACCTTCTGACAGAAAGCTCATTTTAACATGCGGACAGTCAGACCCAGCAGAGCCCAGCCCCTGCGCTCCGCTCTGTGCTCTCATGCAGCCGCTTCCTTGCACCAGCACAGTGAAGTGAGCAGAAACCACCCCTGCTTCACAACACACACAAACGCACACACGGACACACACACGGAGCTTTCAAAATAAAGGCAGGCACGGGTGCGTCGTATGACAACCACGGTGTTCCTCGATAATTAAGTGCCGAAGGTCTGACTCACATGATGATTAAAGTCTCTTTTGGTTTTACCTATAGAACGAACTTTCCTCAACATTAACCCTCTACAAAACTGCAGATTGTGCTGCGCTGACTATGTTAATGCCATTATAGTCCAGTGGTTCCTAAAGTGTGGGTTGTGGCCCCATGGTGGGTCGCAAATGTACTGCAGGAAGGCCGCAGTCACATATTGGCATTAACACTTTACATATCGTCCCCTTAGAATTATAAGATTCTATCTGCATTCTGACCAGTTCTGAGATTTTAAATAATAGAACCTTATAATGCCAAGTTAAAGCTTGATTTTGCAGATAGAACCTTTCAGTCGGTTTCCCAGTCATGGATTAAGCATGCTCCTAGACTAAAAGGAAAAAGTCAGTGAAGACCACAATAGGAAAAAGTATTTAGTCCAGGATTAGACATAATCCCTGTACGGGAAACTGGGCCTTTTTGTTTTGTGAATAAAATGGCCAAAGTTGTATATAATTGAAAAAAATATCTTACATCTTGTTGATTTAGCGGTCAACGAATAAGAATATGACAACAAGTCAGTTTTGTCAGAAATGTCAGATAGAACCTTATAATACTAAAAGGACGATATGACTCGGTAGTACATAACAACTTAAAAGCACACTCAAGGGGCATCATAATGCATTTATGAACCTTTGTAAACCTGTAAATGTTTATGATGATGCACGTTGCCTCATAACAATTCAGTATTCATATTGCTTTAATACCTCGATGATAAAATGGGATCAGTGTTTGAAAAAAAATCTGAGTCCTATGTTAGACAGTACAGTAGCAGAAAATTTCTGCAAGTGAAAAAGATTATAAATATCAGCAGAGCAGCTTGGTGGGCTTTAGGTCACAGCAAAGTATAAGGTTACATCAAATGTATGAAACAGTAACACAGTTATGAGGAGAGAAAGAAGTGTAAAGACTATCAAAGCCATGCCAAGTCAATATTTTCTATTTTTATTCATATTCTAGATTTTTTTTTTTAAGTGTGCTATTTTTGTGTTTTTTGACTATGTCCATAATAAAACTTATGTTATTGGAATTTCAGTTACACTTCATGAGTCCTGACTGCTGACAATAAGAACTCCTGGCAGCACTCAGCCACTCAAACCACTCCACCACAATAAAGTTGGAATTCCTTCCTTTCATCCATTGATACATCCATCCATCCTTACAGCCATCCATACTTACATACATCTTCTTCTGCTTATCTTTTTCAGGCTCGCATGAGGGCTGGAGCCTAAAGTGGGAATTCATGCTGGGGAAATTCCAAGTAAATCCACCAGTGTAGTTCTTTTTTCTTCAGCTGGCAGCACCACATTCATGCATTTTGGGTTTTAGTTTCTCTTTGTTCTCTGCATGCAGTTTCAGTCAGCTGAAGGAACCTTCAGCACTGGTGAATAATTACACAAAGCGTATCCACGTGCCTGTATCAGTACCATTCTTAAAGATTTCTTGTTCTTGTTATTTGTTCCGTCGTCTGTTTATAAATGATCTCTTAGTGGTTAACAGTTCTCAGGTTTTCATACTAGAATTATATTTTTAGCTGTAGTTCATTTGCAGGAAAATGTAGTAATATGCAAAGTTTATTTACTCAAGTACTATACCTGGGGTTCTACAAATTTGAAGTTCTTGTACTTTGAGTCCTTTCCTTTCATACTGCTTTATATTTCTGCTCAACACACCTGTCTGTGAGGTGAGGTGAAGATCTTAAAAAAATGTATTGTTACTGAACTGTGAGTACAACCACAACAATTAATTAATCTGTTGACTGACTTGACAAAAACTATTTTGGTAATCATTTGGTGCACTAGTGATAGAGTTTCTTACCATTTTTTACAAACAATTTATCGATTGGTGGAGAAAATAATGAGCAGATTTATCCATAATTGAGCTATAAATTATGGTAAATGCTCCTAAATAGTGATTTCTACTCTGAGCACTCTATCAAGCCACATTCACACAATGCTTGATTCTGTCCCCAAACTCTGATGGAGGCACTGGGGCACAGATATGTGGCCTGGAAGATCAAACCACCAAATTCTGACTGGTGGACAACCTGCTATACCTCTGAGCCACAGCTGACAGCTTCAGCTTTTTAAATATCTGCCTTCATTTTGTTTTTATACAGGTAATATAAAATAATGAAATCAAATATATCTAAGCTCTGCACATTTCAACATTCATTCTGTGTTGTCTTAGGTCAGCAATCTTGCGCCTTTCTAAAGCTCATAAATGTCTGACCAATCGCTTATAAGAGACACAAATGGCTGCTTGATTCCACCTAGTGGCTGGAGAGTGATATTACCTCATGCAAAGCTCAGAAAAGGACAGCTGTGGAGTTCATTGTAGATTTGTTTTCATTACTGATTCCAATAAGTAGACCAATAGCATTGTTTTAGTACCTTTACTGTTTTCCCTTCATGTGCTAGGGGACAAAAAAATCTTCACAGCACACAAAGAACTCAATTGCTTTTAAGTTTTTCCATCTTTTTCCCTACAATACATCAGCTATGAATGAATACGAAATCAAAAATTTATGAAACCAGATCCCAGAAATAACTTTTTTTCTGAAGGGCTAATTACCAAGACAAATATCAGCAGATATCAATTAACATAAAAAATATATATAAATATATTAAGACGCCAAATCACATTTATTTACACGAATTCCTCAACAGAAAATTTAGTTTTAAGTGGTTCAATGTTACACTTGATTAATTTCCGACTTCTCTGAGAAGTCCCGTGTGCTCAAACTTGATTATAAAAATGTAAATTCAGACATTTTTAAACAAGTTTTTGACAGATTTCTAGAATATATTTGTGACAGGTGGCCTAATAAATGTGTTGAGCACTATACAGTGCTCCATTTTATCTAAATGGAGAAATGGCCACCATGCCAGCATGATTCACCATGGCAACGGGTAAAGAGCAGAGCCTTTATTTTAATCCAGTGGAGTTAAAAATATAAATGTGTGAAAGTGCAGAGTCTGAAATATTGTAAAGAGAAGAATTAAAGTTAAACTTTCACATTTCCTCAACTCAGGAATTCTGCTGTAAACCTACTGAATCTGACCCTAAATTACATTTTAATTTGAAATCTGTTCATTTAACCAACAAGACACAGCTTACTGATGAACCTATGACTTGTAGTAGTTACAGAGCCATTAGTAAACTGTGTCCTACCTGCTTTCCAAGAAAGTTATGAAAACGAACATCAGAAGAAACGTATGAAAGTGACTGATTAGAGTAGAGGCAGGTTGTGCACGTTTGGCTGTTTAATTTTCAGCAGGCTTATACACTTGAATAAAATCCATTAACTTATTTTCATTCTCTTCTTAGAAAAAAACATAATCCATGTGAACAAGGAGAAAAACTAGGGTGGGGGGCGGCTGTGGAAAGTTAAAATCCGCAGAAAAAAAAAAAAAGTCCAGTTTCAGCAGTAAATGGGTTCTGGGAGGCTGGATGTCACGTAGTCCTGTTCTGCAGATACCTCTGTAGACTGCCAGTGACACTCGATCAGTGCATCGTACAGCTCCTCGCTGTGCTCCATGAACTTTCTGTTGGCCTCCACCACATCCACCTCCAGACTAGGATCTACAACACAAACACATGCAGTTAGAAGGTAGATACATGTATGAACTGGACTGCATTTACACACACCAGACACTTTATTAGGTACACCTGTTCAAGCACTCATTAATGCAAATATCTAATCAGCCAATTGCAAGGCAGCAGCACACTGCATGCAGACACACATGCTACTGTGCCGGGCTGAGGTATCATGTGTATCTTTTAAGCGGCTGGCTGTCATGCTGTGCTTTGTTGTTGTTTTTTTTGGGTTTTTTTGGATTCAGTGGTATTTTTGTGGTGTTTTTCCATTAACACCACTGTTATTCTGTGGTTTCCTTACAACAATGACAAGAAAAGCAATAAGATTGTCCCAGTCTCAATGCTAACCTTCCAGTCCCTCGTCCTCCTCAACAGTTTCACTCTCCTAAATAAATAAAATAAAAACATGTTAGAATGAGTCACATTTGTCTAACAATAACTAACTGATATCAGCACTGATTGTTTAACAGAGGAAAGTTACCTGTGCAGCAGAATACTGTGTGTAATCATACTGTGGGTAGTTGTAGCCATACATTCCTCCATTCTGGTCATAGCCCCAGGAAGAATAAAACCCAGGATAGGCCTGCTGATGGTACTGGGTGTACTGGTCATAGTTCTGCCTGTATCCAGATGTGGACTGCCACGCTTTGTGCTCTGACTGCTGCTGCTGCTGCTGCTTGTTCTTTAAACTTAGAAAGGGAGGCAGAGACACACTGCTGAACTCCACCAGTCCTTTGGGCTGCACACCACAAATACACCAGCTTGCTAAAAAAAGGGGGATAAGGTTCTGAGGAGAACTCACTTGTTAGCAGCCAGGCTCAATCTCAGAGGTTTGCCACCCAGCCCCACAGCACCCTGACACTCCTCTAATGCCCGCTTCTGCAGCCGCTCATCTGGGAACTGGACAAAGCCACAGCCCCTGCAGAGATACATGGGTAACATTCAACTTATGGGGGAGGGAAGTGGACTGCAAGTGAAAATCCATAATAGAGAGAAATTATTATTCACTGAAGAATACTTTTTACACACAAAGAAAAACCTTTAATTTTATACACAAAGTCTGCAGGAATTTTTCTTAAGAACAAACCTATCCATTAAGAAGGGCCCGAGCAGTAACTGATTACAGGCCTAGGCCATAACCACTCCAATAAAAGATTCTGGCTCTAAACTGCACAACTTTTCTTACATTCACACTAATCCAGCATTTTAGGGCTCCTAACATGGAGAATAAAAAAAACACTCTTGATTCAGGTGAGTTTGAATAGTCCAGGACTAGGTTTGAGTCTGGACAGGCAGCGATAAAGACCGTCGACGCAGCCACTCAGTGATCAGTCTTTGCTACAGACAGTTTATTCATGCACAATGAATTAGAGGTGCTGTTAATCTGGTCTGCCAATGCCAGCAGCTGGCCAACCACAGGCAGCATGGTCAGTGTATAAAAAGGGTCATGATATTATTACCTGTTTTATACTCAGCTGTATAACACGAGGCAGAAAAAACACTTGCATTTATCTAGAAATGCTGTGAGCACTTGGTTTGGCTCCATCATTTGAAATCCTTTCAACACCGTGTGCAGCACATGCAGTGGAGAACATATCACAGCTGTAGAGTTACGCATTATCTTCAGCTTATGTTCCTTCATTGTCAAATTCCGTGGCACTGCAGGAGTCTTATAATTCAAGATTAAAATATACCAAGAGGCATAAAAATCATAACAGGTACCAATATTAAATACATAAAAATGAATATAGTAAAACAATTAAGAAAAAGGGATCAGCAGCTCATTTCACACGAGTAGTCTTGCACTGGATTGGAAGATTGGAGTCCAGCACTACATAATCTGCATATCTAAAGGTGTTCCATACTGTGTACTGACATGTTAATACTTACTTGGAGTTGCCCATGCTGTCCAGTACCACTTTTCCACCACGACAGGAAGGGTAACGATTGTAAAAAAACTCATAAAGCATCCCATCGTCCACATCTGGAGTTAGATCTCCAACGAATAGAGAATACATCTGACTACAGCAAGGAGAGGGAAAGTAAAAGTAGCAATCAGTGACAGTTTTGCCATTAAGACAATTCATGCTTAAACTCGTTGATAAACCTGCTTGTCCACTTGGGACTCACCCGCTGTCCTGTTTTCCAAAGGTTGCTCGGTTCAACTTGAATCTCGTGGGCTATGAAAAAGACACATTAAAGTCAATCATGCCATTTCTCTTAAATGAGATGAGGAAAACAAACAAACAAAAAAAAACCACAAGGCTGCTATTGGCAACAACTGTTCTCCATACCGGGTTGGCTCCTGGTAAAGGTTTTCCATTGATTTTACGGAGACATCTCTCAGCCGTTGCCTCGTCTGTCATCTCCACAAAACAGTAACCCAGAGCACCCCTGGGGGACGACACACTATTTAACGTCATTATAGAATAACTGCAAATATGACAACTGCATGTGGATTCAGCTCTCACCCTGTCATCTTGTTGCGTATGATCCGCACATTAACCACCTGCTCACCCATGGTGGAAAAAGCTCTGGTGATAAACTTCTCATCCATGTAGGACTCCAGCTGCAGAGCAACAAAAAGAGAGAGAGAGCTCAGGAATCACTGTAGTAGTTCCAAACAGGCAAAAGACGGATTTCAGCTAAATGTTTCTAATAAGAGAGGGAAAATAAGGGGTTGCCTTTATTGCAACATTTTTCTTCTTGCAGACAATGCTAATTCAGTCCACAGAACTGTAAGGAGGATGGTGTTTGACTGCAGCAGGTCTGGAAAGATTCATCCTTTTTCTGTTTTCATAAATACAATAAATGTTTCACAAATCTGGGTTTAAAGTAAAGCTGGTCTAGTCCAAGTCTGACTAGTATTGACCACACTGGGTGCCACTTCTGTCAGCTAAGAACAGTAAACTGAGGCCACAATCTTCACAGGCTCACCAGAACTGGACAACTGGCAAAACACCGCCTGATCTTACACATCTCAATTTGTGCTGCAATATTTGAGTGGTAGGTCAGAATTTGGCAAAAACACGAAAACATGGATCCAATCTTCCTCATATCAACAGTCCAGGCTGCTGCTGGTGTAATAGTGTGGGAGATGCTCTCTTGGTACACTCTGGTCCCCTTAATACCAAACATCACAGCTATCTGAGTGTGCCCATCTTCTGCTGGCTGCTTCAAGAAGGACAAAACTCTGATTTCTTAAACAGGACAACAAGAGAGTCACATCTAGAATGTGCAGCTGACAAATGTGCAGGAACTGCGTGATATCATGCCAATATGGCCCCAAATCTCTGAAGAACTTACACATTGTTGAATCTCTACCACGAGGAACTAAGGTAGTTAGGAAGACAAAAGGGGGGTCCAACCGGGTACTAGCAAGGGGTATCTAATAAAGTAGCCGGTGAGTGTGTTTCAGTTATATGAGCAAAGATTGGTTTAAAACAATTTCCCGGTTTAATGCACACAAGTAACCTGTGAAACACGAATGTATGCTAAATGAGAAAGCAAGTTTTGACCTCACAAAGCTAGTCCTTCAGACGCGCAGGACTCCCTCATCTCACGTATATAATAACCACAAAGAAGGAGGTCTTACAGTTAGGCCGTAGAAAGTTTCTGTGTGACAAGTCAACTTTAAATAAACTGAGATTACATTTATTTCACGTATGCGACTCATTTGCAGCTAGCTAACGCTCACGGTCAGACTAAACACGTTAACAAGATAAGAAGTTGGAAGTAACTCACGTTCCCCATCCATAACGTACTCATGCTGCTGCCAATATGAATATTCAACTACGAATGAACTTGGAATCTAAGTTGTAAACTACGTCGAAGCTACCAGCACACATACGCCGATTAGCTTAACAGAGAGCATACAACATTACGTCCTACGTCACGATACAAAAGCCACTACGTAATCACGTCAGGATACCAAACTCATAAACCTTTGCCCTCTGCTACACACATTTTGATGGGGCGTGATTAAAATGACTCTCGGCCATTTATTGGTTCATTTAGGGTCAATTTATTGTTAAAACATGATTTGGGGTGTTCCTGTGCAACCTGTATCACAAATTACTGGCCAGTGTGATGTATTGTCCAAGCAGGCATGAATCTGTTAAGTTCCCACTACCAGCAGAAACACAGCAAGAATAACCACAGTTAATAATATAATAATAATTGGCCCCTCTTTTGTATGCTGTTTGCTCTGTAAGCACACTATCAAAAGCACCTTTGATTTAGTCATGTCAATAAACTACACAAAAAATGTTTGCAGAAAACCGCTTAATATTTGACCCATATAACATCCAACAAGCCTTTATAGTAATAGGTTAATCAGAGCATTTATATAAATGTATATAAAGTAGTTCAAAAACAGACAGAAGCAATATTTAAAGTTGTTGTTTTTGGGGGTTTTTTTGATCGCTGCTCAAAGCATTTTCTGCATTCAGCTTTTCCTCACATTCATTGTTTTTGATCTCACTGCTCTTTCATTCCACAAAACACTGTTGTGTTCATTTTTTCTTTAAAAATGTGCTAAAACCCTGAAATATTGCTTTCAGTAGATTGTTATAAAGTTTTTATTGCTTTCTTGTAGGCAAAAAAAGTTTCAACAACCTGGGTTTATTTATCAATTTATTTAGCTTTTTGCTTATAAAGTGATTTATAAAAATCACATTTTCTGTATATTTTCTTATTTCAGCAGCCTAAATGCCTTCTCACAATACCTCCACACTACATGTAATTCTAGTATAACTGTTCTGATATAACTGTTATTACCTCAGTATGGTTTACATCAAACACTGGGTCCAAACAATTAAAATAATCATGCAGTGACCAACATTCACAGCAGTTACACATTTCTGTTCAAACGCTTCTGCTGGTGCTGGTTTCAAATCTATGATCTTTTTAGAGGCTGCTGATTAACTAACTGGGAGTCGTTTTCAAGATTTTGTGCACACCACTGATAGCAGTGAAGGTGCTAAATGATGGAAGCACCACCAACGTAAACTGCAACTTCTAATTAACCATAAATTTGTTGACTTTGAACAAACACTGAATACTGAAAGCCTCGTGAAAGCAGAGGTTTTGCCTTATTTATCAGTTGTAGCCCATGTTCCTATATACCTCTCAGTAAAAAGAGTGCTACAAATGCCTGAAAAGAAACAGATCCGATCTTAACTGTTAATGTGGGAAAGAAGGGCAGGTTAAAATACAGACGAGCAGGGTTGCAGTTTAGCTCACAGGTTGAGCAGGCAACCACATGCCACAAGGCTAATTGCACAGTTCAACTCTGACCCAAGGCCTGTTGTTGCACCCCCCCCCCGTCTAATCTTCTCTCTCTCTCTCTCTCTGATACAGATATATAAAGAAACTCAATCAGTCCAAAAGCACAGTGATGCCATAACATGTGTGTTCAGTTTATTAACAAAGATAAAGTCTGGTTCTGGAAGGAGAATGCTGAAGCATAAAATCATTGACATACCACACACACACAAAAATATCCTGAACAGATGAGCCATGTAGAATCTTGTTTATAGCTATACAACCCCAGTGTTCCTAATATGTGACAATTATCAGCAACATTCAGACATAAAACACCAACATCAGCTGTACTGCACAGTTATGACATTGTCTTCTATGTTTGGAAAGAACATACATGTCTGCATCTCAAAGAGATGTTTATAAAAATGCTTTATTTTATGATGTTTTATATTTTGTATTCCTTCTTTATGACAAATGTTTCTGAATTATGTTTGTCACATGTATCTATAAACTAAAAAAAAATTTTGGGAAAGAAAAGAACAAAACAAAGCAAACAAACATGTACGACCTCAACGACCTCAGAGCTAAGGCCCTGCTTCCACATGAAAATAATGTATTGTTGCAATACAATGAGGTTTGAGAGTCATCTTATACCTCACACATCCAACAGTGCACTTTTGCTGAGCGGGAGCTTCTGTTACAGTAACATGTCATTGGCTCCACTGTTGGAAAGAAAAAATAAAATGAAAAGGTGGACCCTTCAGACAGCAGCACACAGTTACAGAAAAGAAAGGGAGCTGCTTACTGTACAGCTAAAACCACCACTTACTCCCACAAATGACACTAAACAGTTATTTCTGCTGATGCAAGTCTCCATTTCAAAATATACAGTCATTCTAAGTCACTGTGTTCAGGAGACAGATTCCACAACTGTATAAGCTGCTGAAAGGAAATGAGCTGAACTGGTTACTGTACCTTACTGACAACTCTGCAAGAAATGAGGACTCTAAGATCTCGTACATACAAGGTACAATCCTGTGCCTCATTTTGGATAAAGAAGGCATTAATAAAATGTTTACCTCTTGTTCACATACATTTATCGCACACTGACTGACCATCTTGTTCATACAAGTTATCATGTGATGCACAAAAGATACTTTGACAGCCAGACCCCAGTTCCCCTTACACTATGTGGCAGCTGGGGGTAGGGTAAGGGGTCCTGTCTCTTTTGGGGAACAAAGGGGAAGGTGTCATTTAGCCCCACCAAAAAAACAAAAAAAACAATGTCACAAGGGCCATTTGATGGTTTGGATGACTATACCCTAATCCTTAAGGACCATATGCTAATTCTCAAAAGAAATGGAACGTGCAGGACATGGGACCAATTAGCAGGGACTCCACATATTATCTTCCAGACTGCAAAAGCAAAAAGCCAAAACCTCTCAAGTAACAAAAAAACTGAACAAAACTGAAAACATTACAAATGGGTGTGCAGCAGTTTATGGAACCCTCCGGAGTCTGTAGCTGCTCATAACTGATATGTCTGAAATCTCACTTCAACCCTTTAACAAATACTTCTCCCACTCAGGTTTCCCTAAAGCAGCTTTAAAGTGGTTAAAATCATCAAATTCCTCAATGGTTTGTTCCAGACATGTGGCTACAGGTCAACTTGAAACGACTGGCAGGTGAAATGTCAAACACTGATCACTTGTTACAATATAATGTTCTGGTAGAAACTTTGGTTCCTGGCATTCATTTTGATGCTACCTCGACCTGCACGACCCATCAAAACATACCTGAAGACAAAGACAAAAGGTCATGCCTGGCAGTGGCCTTCACCAGCAAGAAAATGTGACCCGCCACACTGCTAAACTGCTCAGAAACAGCTTATACCATGACAAAGAGCCCGAGGTGTTGACAGCCTCTGATCGAAGTAAATCTGAGTCATGAAACCCCACCGGACTCTAAAGATGCCAGTGTCAGGAAGCCAGACACCACAGAAAACCACCATCGTTCCTTGTCCACTGATCAATGCATTTCAGACATAATATTGTTACAAATGCTCCTAGTAACTCACGGATGAAATGAATACCATCCATCCATCCAGCCTCTTCTGCTTATCCTTGTCAGAGTCGTGGGGGATATTCAGAGGAAAACCAAATGCTTACAGGAAAATAAAAATGTGACTGAATGGTCTTAACAGGCACTGAAAACTCAAAATAAACACTTTGTTATAGTTGTTTTTTGACCAATTAGATCATCAATGATGATGCAGACCCAAAAAAATAAAGCAAGATATAGTGTAGCGTATTGTTCTGTGGTTATTCTTCTAATTTGTAGGTTGCTCAGAGATGTGGCAAGATGAGCTCCACATTCTTAACCATATATAGCCTGAAATCAGAACTGCTGAGCAAATCAAAAGTCAGGCTGCGCTGTGGAACACGCTGAACTTTTAATACTAATGGCTAGATCAGTAACATTGTATGTAGCCACAAATTTTGTGCTTCTATGAAGAATGGAAGATCATAAAGAAAGCCATTGATAAAACAGCCATCTGTAGCTTCACAGGAAGACATACCGTTCACTCAATACAGATCGCCCACATATTTACATCATTAATAAACAGCTAAGGGGCATTATGTTCAACTCCCGGAGTCCACACTTTTCATTGAAATACAACATGACTTTTAATATGTACATGTTTAATTGCCACAGCTTTGGGTGTAACTGTTGAAGGTTTAACTAAAGGTAAGTACAGATAGGACAGTAAAAATAACGCATATTGGGGGTGGGGTGGGGGTGTAGTGCAGGGAATGATTGTTTTTTTGTTTTGCTTTGTTTTTCTGGAAATGGACAACCAACATCAACAAAACCAAACTAGTGAAACCATCTAAAACAGAGTCCGAGGACCAGAAGTAATTAAATGTAAACTGTGATAAGGAGTGTGTGCAGTACAACTGAAGAAGGTAAAAAATTGTTGCACAGAGATAACAGAAAGACTGTTTTGGATGAGAAATTTTAGAGGGAAATATGGAGGCAGCAGATCAACCCACATTCCAGACCTGTGGAAGGAGATGGTGAAGATGATGAGGTATATGAGCCTGCCAGACCCAGCTATTCCTCACATACACAAACACACACTTAGTCCATCTTCTCCTTGTGAACCAACTTAGGGGCATCCACAAAGTCTTGGCCATTAAACAGGATGATAGTGGCTGTGATTGCACTTGCAGCTCCCCAGAACATCACGTAAGCCAGGGTCTCTGTCCATGTGTCACCTGGAAGGTATATAGCAGTTATTTATACAGGTTTACAAAGTAGCAGACATCACATATTATCTGGAACTTCATTTTCCAGCCGTCCCCCTCCCTTAAAGCACAGAATATTAATGGCAACAAATATTAGCAATAATATCAACTTTTTGACCTAATTCCCTTTCCCATCAGTTTCAACTGACAAATGATAAGTTATCCTTTAACAGATGATGGCATTAGTGCAATGAAACACAGCATCCAGAGTGATGCTTTAGGCAATGCGGACTGAAATCTATAATTGCCAAAACAGTCTAATCACCAATTATATTAAAGAATTTACTGTTTAAGGTATGAAAGGACTGGAACCCTAAAAAATAACTCCTGCAGTTTAGTTTGCAGACAACTTTTACTGAAGAACAGCGACACAAAGTCTGCAATGTGAAGCTGTGGCAACAGCAAAAGGTTTGGTCAGCAGTAACTGAACAACTGGGACCATTGAAAGCAATCAGTGAATTCAGCCTTACATAACAAAAAGACGGGAATTAACTAAACTTCAAAGAGATTGGAGTTTAAGCTACCAAAGTACTGAGACAGACGAAACAGGAACACATCAGCACTGGAACACAGCCATTTATGCAAAATGGGGCACGTTTGATAAGAATATTTGTACAGTGGAAGGCTGTTAAGGCACTTAAACGACCAAGATGAGCAGCCTTTGGAACCTGGTATAAAGTCAATATTATAAGAACTAGGCAATCAGACACCTGGAGGTTACATCATCACAGCTCATACATGTTTCACTGCTCTGGTTGTGCTTCTTTCCCATTGCAGCCATAGGTGTTTTGATCCTTTTAACTTCATACTTTGCGTTTGTCTGAAAATGTCAGCCTATTTAAAGACTGTAGAAATCTCTGATAAAACTAAAGGCCGTATAAAAGATGGATGTAGCTACTGTGACATCACCCACTGATTAGTGAAGTATCATTCTGATGCCTCAACAAAACGCCTTTTTCCCCACAGAAGTCTTTTTTGCAACCACGGGCCACCTGTGGCTCAGGAGAGAGACTACAATCTGAAGGTTGGTGGTTCGATCGCCAGCTCCTCTAGTCTGCATTTCGAAGTATCCAATACCAAACCCCACTCCATCAGAGTGTTAATGTGAAAAAGCTGGTGTTGTAGTAAGAAAGTGCTTCGAGTGCTCAAATAGAGTAGAAAAGCACTATATAAGTGGCAGTCCAATTTAATACATCTAATTTATTTATATTAATCTAAATATGCTAAATAATGTTACTAGCAGCACGGTGGCGTGGTGGTTAGCACTGCTGCCTCACAGCTGGAATAACTTCTAGAAGGCCTGGGTTTGATTCCACCTTGGTCTGGGTACTCTGGTTTCCTCCCACAGTCCAAACACATGCAGTTACTGGGGTTAGGTTAACTGGTCATTCTAAATTGCCCACAGGTGTGAATGTGAATGGTTGTCTAGCTCTCTGTGTTAGCCCTGTGACAGGCTGGCAACCTGTACAGGGTGTACCCTACCTCTCGCCCTATGATAGCTGGGATAGGCTCCAGCCCTCTCGCAACCCTGAACAGGATAAGCGGAAGAGAATGTATGTATGTATGTATGTATGTTACTAAAGTCTTGAAATAAATATAGTCTAGTATACCCCATGTAATCTTACTGTAAAAGTCATCCAATCACACACATTCATATAGCATGTATACCTAACATTCAGACAAATTCTTCAGTATCTTATCCAAGAATACTTAATACCACTCTACCACTTGAGCCACAAAAAGACTTTAGTGGGAAAATGGAGCTCTTCCCTGACCTCAGTAAATGCTTTCCTGATGGGTTTTTGGGTGCAATCCTTCATTTTATGTCATACTGAATAAAACATTATGAATGTTCTGTGTCCACACACAGATTAAGAATTGGGCAGTACTGGCTTGAACCAAACTAAACAGAATGAAAGATCAGTAGATGCACTTACCAGCCATGAGAAGACAAACAATGCACATGGAAAATGCCACCAGCATGATGATAGGCAGCTGGAAAAAAGAAAAAGAAAATAGAAGGATTAATCAAATGATTAATCACAATCTCTGCTGCTGGTGACAACAGAAAACAGTACTGATAGTACTGACTGTGAGGAACTTCCAGTCCTTTTGCACACGAAGTGGAGTGGGTCCATCTGAGTCATCGACAGCAAAGTTACCCAGGAACAGGTCAATGGAATCCTGAAACCAATGAGAGTGTGGCACTTTCACTCACACATGTCACAGCAAGGCTCAAAAGCATACCCCCCCCCCATCTGCAAATTTTTGTTCAGCATGCATCACACCTAAGGTTCTCAATCACTTTTGGCATGTGAGATGTAGCTCTGTGGTCTGCCCAGCAACACAAGTCCACTTTCTATGGTTGAGAGCTTGATGTGGACCCAATTGTAGAATGGTAAATGGACTGGTTCTTATACAAGCAAAGCACTTTATACAACATGTCTTCTTTCACCCATTCACATTCACACACACACATACACACACACACTCCGATGAACGTATCACGAGCAACTCGGGATTCAGTATCTTTGCCCAAGGATACTTGGACATGCAGCCAGGAATTAAACCATCAACCTTCCAATTAGCAGATGACCTGCTCTACCTCCTGAGCTACAGCCACCCCAAGAAGGCAACTTGACACACAAATTTTACAGTAAGTTAAAGCATGCCAATAAACTATGTGTCTAGCCTCTAACATAATTACTTTCATACCTTTTGCAAACTTTCTCATAATTGGGCATCAAGACTAAAACAGTGAATTGTTCCGATGCCCTACTTATTTCTTAAGTGACAAAGTGTGTAACTGTTGTCATACCTGTCTGAATCCATCAGAGAAGTTGTTTTTGTAATAGCGGATCATTGAGTTCCAGCCATCCATTAGCAGTCCCCACCTGGTCCTCTTCCCAGTCCTGATAGAGATAAACTCTGATTAAACAGCAGTTATTATAGTATTGCCAAGGGTTGAGTACATGTTAATCAGTGTGGTAGAGGATGTTACTGTACGGTACCTTGTGAAGTCTGTTTTTAAGGCTCCAGTTCCTGCATACTGTACAGCGCATGCATTGGCATTGTCAGCCCATGCTGGTTAGAGAGCACACACAAAGAAAATGAGGCCACACTCTGAAGCTACAGTTTCTACCAATCTCACAACACATGCAGTTGGGCAAACAGAGTATGTTACCGTTCTTGTAGATCTTTTCAAACTCAGCCTGCTCTTCAATGCGCTGACCCACGTTCAAAACCCCGATCCTCTGTGGAGACACAGGAAGAACACCTGTACTGATCAATAACATTCAGCCTTCTAAAAAGGATCTCAGATTCTTTAAGCTGTGTCTTTCCAAAATATCCAAATCATTGATAAAGTAAGTTTTTATCTAGCTAACTGGGAACATCATTTAAAATGTATATACAGCAAAAACTCAATGTTTGTTGATCTCCCTTTGTTCAGTATGGTTAAAGCATTACAGGACAAATGAGCAAACTCCCATCGCAGCACTGTCTTAGACACTACAGCATGAAATCCTACACCATAAAAGCACTGTATGATTGCTTTACTGCTCCAACTTGGCAGTTGTCAAGTTAAAATACCTGAAGCTGAGTCTGCAGCGAGCGTCGAGCGAGCAGGCTCTGGATGACATTGGTCCTGTCCAGGCAGTCCATGCAGTTACTGCGGAACACTCCTTTCTGCTGGGCCATCGTCTTTCCCTCCGAGTTCACCATGAAATAGCTGCATACAAAGAGAAGTCTGAATACTTCTGCACAGTAAACAGTTAAACATTAGCAAAAAAAAACAAACAGCTTCTAGTTCCATCACCCATATTCATCTTGTGTCTCAGCAACAGCATCCACTAGGATCTGAAGACGGTCCCACCTCATGTGGCTGCACTCTTTGTGGAAGTCGAAGGCTATGTATCTAGACAGAGGAGAATGTCACACTGTCATACAAATTTTAAGATTAGGTAGGAGATGACCAACAATTTTGACTGGACAGCAGGCTGTTAAAAACAAACAAACAAAAAACCCAGCTACCATTTTTGAGAGCTTGTAAATCATTCACTGGAAAGGTCTGTAGAACAATACACTGCTCAAAAAAAATTAAAGGAACACTTTGAAAACACATCAGATCTCAATGGGGAAAAAGAAAAATCATGCTGATATCTATACTGATATGGACTGGGTAATGTGTTGGGAACAAAAGGATGCCACATCATTTGATGGAAATGAAAATGATCAACCTACAGAGGGCTGAATTCAAAGACACTGAAAATCAAAGTGAAAAAAAAATGATGCAGCAGGGTAGTCCATTTTGCAGAAATGTCACTGTAACAACTTAAAATAGTACTCAGTAGTTTGCATGGCCCCCACTTGCTTGTATGCATGCCTGACAACATCGGGGCATGATCCCAGTGGGATGATTGATTGTGTCCAGGGGATACACTTTAATTAAAATTTATTTATAGTGCCAAATGACAACAGCAGTCACCTCAGAGTGCTTTATATTGTTATGATCCTACACTAATACAGAGAAAACCCCAACAATCAGACAATCCCCTATGAACAAGCACTTTGCAACAGTGGGAAGGAAAAACTCCCTTTTAACAGGAAGAAACCTCCAACAATAATAACTAATGATTAAATGCAGAGTGGAGGATGAACACAGAGTGAAAAGAGTTGAGTAAAAGGTATTGTCTTCCACCAGGGGGAACTCAGGACCCACTGCACCAGCGTAGTCTGACAACGGATCCAAGGATTTCATCCCGACACCTACTGGCAGTCAGGGTGCCGTTGCCCTGCCTATAGAGGTCTGTGCATCCCTCCATGGACGTGCCTCCCCAGTCCATCACTGACCCACCACCAAACTGGGCATGCTGAACAATGTTACAGGCAGCATAACGTTCTCCACGGCTTCACCAGACCCTTTCACATCTGTCACATGCTCAGAGTGAACCTGCACTCATCTGTGAAAAGCACAGGGTGCCAGTGGTGGACCTGCCAATTCTGGTATTCTGTGGCCACCCTCATGATGTCTGTTTCTGATTGTTTGGTTAGAGACTTTTTTTTTTTTGGCTTTATTAGACAGTTTTGTGGAGAGACAGGAAAGTGGGAGGAGAGAGATGGGGGAAGACATGCAGTAAATGGCAACAAGTTGGGAACCTGCGCCGTCTGCACCGCCACACGGCATAACATGGTCGCCTGCTCAGCCACCCTGGCGCCCCTGGAGGTCATTTTGTAGCCCTGGCAGCATTCATCCTGTTTCTCCTTGCACAAAGGAGCCAATAGTGCTCCTACTGATGGGTTAAGGACCTTTTACGGCCCTGTCCAGGTCTCCTAGAGTAACTGTCTGTCTCCTGGAATCTCTCTGGTTATTTAAGTTAATGTTAACATACTGAATGATACTATAATTACTCAATGCCCAGAAAAAAAAATAGAATAGAGTGACACTTACTTGAGCATATCATTATTCATGCCAGACACCATCTTAGCGAAGGCCTGCTCCAGTGGCTTCTCTGAGCCCTTCTGGTTTACCTGAACAGAAAAAAGAAAAAGAAACCACACATTGGCGAGACGGATCTTGAAAGTGCTTAGATTTACCATTAACTGAAAAAGAAAAGAAGAAGGAGTCCTCACTAGGTTCAGAATAGTTTGCTTCCCATAGATGAGAAGCTGAGAGTCAAAATGCCTCTGGAAGCCATCCATCTATACAAAGTTTGAGAGATTAGCATCAGGTTTTCCCATGATTTAAAACACACATACACACACAGACTTATGAACAAGCAGATGTGCAGACAGATTAGCTTACATGACCTGTGGCCTTGCTGATTATAGGTTTAGGTTTGTATCTGAGGTTGGGCCTCTGACTCCAGTAAAACGGCATTGAACCTCGTGTCTGGAGATTTAAAAAAAAAAGAAAAAAAAAGGGAAGGGTTGTTATTTAAAAAAAACAAAAAACTACACCTCTAAAACTAAAATTAATTTAGTTTTAATTACTTATACTTTTTATGAAAATTCTGTGTAGTTTCCTTATGTATTTATTGTATTGTTTGTATTGCTTGTATTTTCTTTTTTTCTCTCTTTTTTTTTATTGACAAATTTGGGTAGTTTAGTCATTTTAACCTTGACTGTATAACCTTTATTTGTTTTTTTAGCAAGACAAATTGCGATTTGTCTAGGGACAACAGATTAAAAATAGCCTTTTGGCACATTCTGGCACATTTACAGATTGTTTATTAATGTGCATTGTCCCTACCAAATAAATAAAATTTAAAAAAAAAATTCAACTTAAATAAATGTAAACTAAAAGCTACACAGAAAGCCAACTATAAATGATCCATGATTCAAATAATAAAAACAATTACAACATGATAGGCCCTTAAACTTGCCTGTACAAATGAAGCCTTTGCTCCCTCATACAAAACTATCTGCTCAGTTTCCACAAAGTTAGCAGCATGGCCTTCAGAGTCAATGCCTGTGGAGACAACATGAGTAGTCAGCAGTGCCAGGAGTTAGTTGTGAGGTGGACCACCTCTACCTTCTGCTACGTTAGAACAGAGCAAGATGATACTGACACAATACGAGACAGGGAGATTAAACTCTACACAGCCTAAAGTTGACCTATAATGCTTTTCCTCATCATCTTATTTGCTGTTACATTGGTCACATTAAACAAGGCAAAACTTTCAAATAAGCAGGTCAGCAGCCAAAAGCTCAAGCTTTAGACTGCTCAAAAGTTTCTGACATTATTGGTGCTCCTGGATCTGTGTGATGCCACCTGCTGTATAAACCTATGATCTGTCATTTGTAAGGACCAGCCAAACAGCTCCTTTCAGACAAAGGATGACCTGAGGGGCTGCACTAAAGCTCAGCGTAAAACAAAGAAGGATTAGTTTGAACTAGCTCTGCAAAGCTACGCTAATGCAGTTGAAGAATAAAGTGACGGGTATGAAAATTAGGAGAATATGTCCTCTTAGAGAAAAGGCGTTTACTGTCAGCTAATTTTTGCTCTTCATCAGCCACAATGTAATACCACACTGCCTGGTGCAGTTTAATAAAGACAATACTTCAGTGTCATGCTTTGAGGATTTTACCTCTAACGTAGTATCTGACGCCAGCCCGGAAGCAGCTTCTCCTCGATATGAGGATCCACTCAAAGATCTTCCCATTTATACGACATGGTTTCATGACAATGACTAAACCGGGAGGGTCAAAGAAAAGGCTTTGCTTAGGATCTTATGTTAAGTGTGGTGTAGACAAAATAAGATGGTCCATTACAAAATCTTCACATTCACTGCAAAGGATACATCCATGGATTACAGGAAGCGCGAACCTATGAAGCTATGGAGAAATAATGAAGGTGAAACAAAGTAAGTAAAAACATTAATTAGTGTAACTAAGCCACAGTTCCATAGTCAGACACGTTACCTCGGGCTGCCCAGCCAGTTCTCTCAGGAGGTTCCCGTTCCACACAAACCTCTGATCTGCCTGAAAACCACAAGCAACTGTGTGAGACATCAACACATAATTCAATACAGAAACAAAATCATTTGTCATCATCATCAATTCATTTATAGAATTCATGTTACATTTAAGTTGCTTAAGAACCTGTTGTTAATCAGTTTCAGCTGCTTTGGTGTTAATAAAATTAACAGGTGCACTAGAGGGGCAACGATGAGACAGCCCCCAAAGCAGGAATGGTTTTACCGGTGGAGGACACTCACATTTTCCCCTCCTCATCTTTTCTGAATGACTACTGGTAGAATGAGGTGAAACCTGGACCCTACAAAAGGTTTTAACTCCCCCAGGATGGCACATCAACACGTTATTGCTAGAACATTTGCTGTGTCTCCCAGCACAGTCTCAGGAGCATGTAGGAGATTCCAGGAGAGAGGCAGTTACTCTAGGAGAGCTGGACAGGGCCGAAGAAGGTCCTTAACCCATCAACAGGACTCGTATCTGCTCCTTGGTGCGAGGAGGAACAGGATGAGTGCTGCCAAAGCTCTACAAAATTACCTTCAGCAGCCACTGGTGTGAATGTCTCTGATCAAACTATCAGAAACAGACTTCATGAGTGTGGCCTGAGGGCCCGATGAGCTCTCGTGGCCACTGTGCTCACTGCCCAACACCATGGAGCCTGAGAGGAATTTGCCACAGAATGGTGCCCTGTGCTTTTCACAGATGAGAGCAGGTTCACTCTGAAAACGTGACAGATGTGAATGAGTCTGGAGAAGCCATGGAGAACATCATGCTTCCTGTGACATTGTTCAGCATGACCAGTTTGGTGGTGAGTCAGTAATGTGCTGGGGAGGCACAGAACTCTGCAGGCTAGGCAACAGCGCTCTGACAGCCATTAGGTGTTAGGAAGAAAGCCTTGGCTCTATTGTCAGACCCTATGCTGGTGCAGTGGATCCTGGGTTTCTCCTGGTGCAGGTCAGTGCCCCACCTCATGTAGCTAGGGTATGCAGGCAGTTCCTGAGGATGACCTGACCTAAATCTAATAGAACAGCTCTGGGACATTATGCTTTGTTCCATCTTACACAACCAGGCTGCATCTCAGACTGTACAGGAGCTCAGTGATTCCCTGGTCCAGATCTGGGAGGAGATCACCCCGGACACTGTCTGCTGTCCCATTGGGAGCATGCCTCAACATTGTCAGGCAAGCACACAAGTACACGGACACTCATCTTCAGATAAATGCAGCCAAAGGGTACAAAAACATCCAGGAATATGAATATTGTGTTGCACATCTTTGAAAACTAAAGAACACATATAGCAAATTCCATGGCCCATCTCCTTGTTTTGTTTTTTTTGCTTCTACAGACTGGAAAGGTAAAACCTCACTCACTCTATGTTGGCATTCATTCTCCATGTCCCTGGAATGCTATACAAGGCAGGGAAAACCATTCATCCAATAGGTATGTCTACATTTAGTGCTTTGATAATGATTGAGATCTGGTGAATGTGAAAGCCGGAGTATGTGGGTCATATCATATTCATAATCATGAAGCTCCACATACATAAGGTCTTTGTCTGCATTTGCATTGAGTATGTCAACACATAAAGTATAAGCTTCGGAAATGCTATTAGACATTTCACCCTCTCTAGCAGACTCATCTCCTGGAAGTCAGGACTGGTGTTGGCCAGCCGCTGCAGTGTGTGTGTCAGGTCGAAGTCAGTGCAGAAGTAGAAGCCATCCGTAGTCAGCACATTGTTAAGCATAGTTAGGAAGGTCTTATTCTCCTGAGACTGGAGGAAAGAAAACATACTTTCAGTTGTCAGGAAAACTCATGACAATACACTTTGCAGAGTGCTGCACACTCAAATTCTTTTTCTTTTCTTTTTTTTTTTTACACACACACACACACACACACACACACACATATACACACAGTGCCCTAGAGTCCTGTCTTCCTGAATTGCTGTACCTCAGCTGGGCTAATAGGAACTAGCACCTAGGTCTGTTGGCACAAAGGGCAAAGCCTGACATGACAGCTCTCTATTTTGATTGTTTACTCACTCGATCTGCTCCGTTACCTTCTTGTTCCAGTGACTGTCCTTACTAGTTTGAATGTAAAGTTTCACTCTCTGTTCCTGATGCTAATTCAACACTGTATGCACAGTGTTTAGCACCATTTATGCAGTTTCAAAGCAAGCCTGCTTTTAGAAATTAGTAGACTATATCAACAGCGGCAGATTAATAATACACTGCCTACTTCACTGAAATCAGACAGCACAGTGAATAACCACTGATCCTGAAACATGAGGTCTCCTTTAGTCTACTCAACAGTCTACTGTCCATCAGTATTACTGGCAGCATCACACAGTCCTCATTTGGCAGCCAACAATCAGAGCTAGTAAAGAAATGCTCAGACAAGAAAAAGAAGAATTCCTTGAGGATGTGTTATAATTTAATGTAATAACTTCAATAATAAATTAATGTATTGTTCCAGTTCTAAAGCAAAACTATTTCTGCGTCACAGCCTGAATACATTTCACTTCTTTACACAGCCGTCCAATTAAACGGGACTTTTTGTAAACTTGCTGTTAATTTGTTGATGGTATTCTGGTCAAGGCCATTACGGACTATACTTGGGAATCAAGAGGAGTTTATGAAGGAGGGAGCAGGATTTTTATATGCAGTCCACACATGTAGGACACACGTTCTGTTACTCAGCCTGGGAAAACATCTTGAGATCTAAATGGCAACTCTCACTGCACTCTGAGCTGAGCGTGAGTGCGTCTGTGCATGAACTAAAGCTGAAATGACAAAACTAGCCAAGAAACACATGAGCAGCTAAGTCCAATAACTTCTGAACTCTAGCAGCTTGAGTACAGTGTTAAAGGCCTACAACTCTCACACACACACACACACACACACACACTTCTTCCTATCCTGACATAAACCTACTCAGATTGAAGAGATTTGGCATTTGCAGTTTCCACCATGCTTTATTTTTAAATGACTGAAGGTCTGAACTCACATAAGAATTCAAATGCAGCAAATTTTTAAACACATAACAATCATGAAACATGCTGTACATGGCTGATTGATAAATTTTAAATTCTTATCATGCTTGATCTTTTTCTTATACACCCATTCATTTCATGTGTGTCTATAATCAAAGATAAATTCCCTCTTGGTTACTCTTCCCGAGGTTTCTTTCTACAGGCTACAAATGCAGATGAGAAACTAGAATCAACTGTAAATTTTAAAGAGCATTCTTACTGACCTGGATCTCAGACAGATGCAGCACTGTCTTCTTATAGGAAATCACATCAAAGTCCACAGCCTTCCACACAGCATGGCCCAGGAGGCTGCCAACATTTCTCTTCCTGGTGATGACAATGAGGTACATCCCTGTGGTGGAAACAGGCAGTCTTAGGTGAGCAGGTTCAAAGACAAACTCACCACAGCAATTGCAACTCGATGATGTATTTCGGTGCTACTTACCTGCCACCAGGCGGATAGTTCCCATAATGCCACATATAGGCCTGGTAACTGCAGAGGGAGGAACATCCTTTTTACCTGAGAGAGAGAGAAGCAAAGGTTAAAGAAATGAAAGCCAGTAACACATTACTTTCTACACTGCTTAAAAAAAATTAGAGAAACACTTTGAAAACACTTCAGATCTTAATGGGAAAACAGAAAAATCATGTTGGATATCTATACTGATATGGACTGTGTAATGTGTTAGGAACAAAAAGGATGAAATATGGTTTGTTGGAAATGAAAATTATCAACCCACAGAGGGCTAAATTCAACGGCACCCCGAAAATCAAAGGGATTGGGCCGCACTTTACTCATGCCCACTACTTCCTTGGTCATAATTGCAAACCCAGATTTAACGGTCAACTGGTTTAGATTTCAAGAAATGCCAGTTGGGAAATCAGTGAGATCAAAGCCTGTTTTGCAAGAAAGACCTGACAACCCATGGCTAACCCACAGGTAACTAGAAAGTAAACGTTTTGTAGTGATTAGGATAAAACCCATACGAGTCCTGAGGGGTGTACTACAAAGCAAGATTAACCTTTAATGTTTAGATGTCTCCAGTTTAAAGTTTCAGACCTCCAGCGTGCAGCTGCCACCTTAGAAACGAACAGCAGCATCGAGAGCTCACTCAAGGGCTGACGTAAAAATACATGACCTTGAATTGAAATGCTTATTTAACCACTCTGTTTGCTAAATCCTAAGACTTTCTGCAGCGTGAAAGAATTTGATTTTTCCAGCCAAATCCTCACAATTTCCTTGAGCTTGTTGATGTATGTTGTGCCACCCATATAGAACGCCAATCTTCCTCGGCTATTTCTGTTTCTTTCTTTTTTCTAATCTGTTTCATCTGTTGTTTCAGTCGAAACATCCATCACTGCATTTCCTTCTTGAGAGAATGCTCTCATCGCCTTTTTTTGGTAGTAATCTCTAATCTAAAAATCTGAAAAAGTCAATTTCTAATCTGAATTCCTTCTTCAGTTCTTCAAAACTATTACATTTTTTTCTCCTGGTACCTTTATTCCACCATTGTTTGGAACTGATTACTGGAACCAAGACAGGCCAGCTTAGGAGCATAATGTCTACCTCCATACTTAAAACTCCTCCACATGGGGCAGCAACTTATCCCTGAGCTGGAGTGGGCACTCCACCCTTTTCCGGCTGAGGACCACGGCCTCAGACTTAGAGGTAGGCGGTAATTCTCATGCCAGCGGCTTCACACTCGGCTGTGAACGGTTCCACAGCGAGTTTTGGTGTCCTGAGTCTTGCGGGGAGTTTTTGTGTTGAATTACTAGGAACTCTGACACTACACCACGTTCTCCACAGTGTAACTGGAAATCTTGGAACATATTGCATAAGACTACCTAGATTTTTATTTTCACACAGTCTGAGATTGTAAAAAACAAACAAAAAAAACAGTAATGCTTAGACATGAACATGTAATGTGTGTCTCAAAAACAGCTTCAACTATCTGGTCTTTAGGTCATAAGTGATGCACAGTACTTCTCCTTTCAAAGGCATTCTACCTGTGAGGGTCATCTCATTCGAAACCCTGTCAATTGCCAGCACAGCATCAGCACCCTCATCGCAGGCCTCAATGAAGAACTTCTCAGGGGTTGTGTGCCTGGGGGAGGAGAACGGGGGAGAAAAGTTCAGGTGTTTTGTCACATGCAACAAATAATGTCAATTAGTTGACTGACATGAACTCTTACTGCTGATCATAATTATTTTTCAACTAATTCTATAATCAAAAACCAGTCAAAGTGCTTTTGAACTGTTGGCTGAAATCATCTGTGACTCTGCAAAGATCTGAGGCTTGTTGTTGTGATGGTCCTGCGGTGGACATCCTCAAACTAAAGGATAACAAACACGTTGGCTGACAGGACTGCAGTCTTTAGTTACAGCCGTCGTGCTCCTAAACAAGAGGTCAGTTGCTACAAAAAGCTACCATGATACAATGAGCATGACATCATTGTGATGGCTCAGAAGTACAGGCCCTGTGATACACCGGTGTTGATAACAAATATCTAAAAATGTAAATATTGATTTCACAGTGTGTAATAAGATATCTTAGTGAACACTATAAATTTAGCAAATTTAGGTCTGTTAGGATTATTCTGTAAACTTTCTTCTGTTTACATTGAATTATCATATCTTTTGTTTTCACGAGTTTTATACTGTTGTTTTATTTTGAAGTGTACAGGAAATACATTCATGCATATCCTCCAGGCTTTTATTGTGAAGGTCTGTAATAAAAGCAGGTCGAGGGGGTTGTCCCACAGGGAGACCGCTTCCTCTCTGCTCAGTGACCAGCCGTGTCCCTTTGGCCAGGGGGCTGGGCTGAGAGGATGGTTTTTTTCCTCCTTGCACAAGTAAAACTGAAGGGCTGTTGGTGTCTCTGTTCTTTGTTAATTAGAATGATTTTGAACCCATCAAGGTCTTTATGCAATTCTTGAAGGGCTCTCTCTGTCAGTACCTAGACTATTTATGCAGTTTAGAAAGATGGGCACCTCTCCAGTCTCATCTCTTGCTTTTAAACACCTGATTCCAGGCAGCTTTTAGAGAAGTAGATAAATAAATGATTAAAAAATACAAATTTGAGAAAATCTTTTTTTTTCTCACTTGTACTGAGAATAATTACTGATCAGGGTATTGATAAAAACCATGAAAAAGAATGAAAATCATTTTTGCCTGTAAATGAAACACAAACAAAGACCACAGGCCAAGTTTTTTGAGTAATCGATGCTAACTTTTTATTCAAACTGTTCTTGGATACTGGTCTGCTTTGTTATTGGTTCTTAATAGGATTTACTTCTGACAGAGCAGGCCATTTCATCCCTGACAGGCCTTTGTTTAAACACAGCAGACTCATTACGCATTTAAAAAACATTTCACGGTCACTTAATACTGCCATAAGTAGATATGTTTTATAATCTGACAGTAGAAACAGACTGGAAATATTAGGATGACAGAAAAACGGTCCCATGGCGAGAATCTACACTGTGGATCGTTAACGGGCAAGAGTGACACTCAAGCTGGGACATGTTTCATCTGCAGTCCTTGAGAACTACACCCTCACTACAATGACACACACACACACACAAATCTGTGTGCTCAGGTCACAAGCTGGGACTCGGAGCATGTTTCCCATAGTGGAAAATACCAAAAACAGAGAGACTATTGCTTAACTCCAGGGTGCATGTTCCAACCCCATGTTCCCAAGCAGGGAAGGAGCCTTCAAACAACCTTTTTACTGGTCTGGGTTAACAGGTGTACAATTTTTTGGAACATCTGAAAGCAGCCTGAACCTCTGCTGGCTTTGGATGCACTGCTTTGCATTTGATCCTGATCCTTGACTTCAACACTGAAGTCCATCTCACTTTATGGAAGTAAAAACTACATTTTACACTAAAGCCAAAACCATCTCAGCAGTGAAACGGGCCATCCCTGCTGTCAACTGGACTGTGATGTGTACCATGCGCATCAAAATGCACCAGTATAGCTCAGGTTAGGCTTCAAATTCATAAAAAAAAAAAATAATAACACCAAAAAAATAAATAATGATGAAGAAGAGGGACTGACTTGAACTAGCAAAAACAAACACCAAGTAAACCGAGATCATCTTTTTTATTCATTTAGAATTTGCCCGTGATAAAATGTGATACCACACAGCTTTAAACTGGTTCAAGCAGAAATATGCAACCTCTTGTTTAGCCAGTCACATTTGAAGCTCAGGGTTGTAGTGAAACACTCAGCTGTTGCAGTGACACAGCCACTCTATTGTTGCCCCTTCATAATCTAGACCCCACTAAACAGGCTTGGGCTACACCGAGACAAAGCAGTACTCTGGGACCTAAACTGAACTGTCCGTTTACCACAGATCACGCCTTTTCTCATTAAAAGAAGAGTTGAGTCTTACTTTTTGTGCTTCAATAAAGGATTCAAATGAAGCCGTGCCGAAGGAGGAAACATCAGTGTTGAACATCAGTCAGTGAGGCAGTTACAGTAACATGGAGGTATGCAAATACTCACATTAACCTTTCCTACCTCACTTTAAGGGATTTCAGTCATAGCCAGGATAAAGATTAATGCTAAGATCAAGAGTGTGCTCTGTTTCGTCACATTTTGTGCAATCGCTCATCTGTGAACTGCCCTTTTTGCAAGCACAGTGGTCTAATTCCCACTTCAAGGGCCAGTTTTCAAAATACATATAATGGTAAACACTTAAGAATAAGAATAACTTTATTGATCCCAGAGGGAAATGGATACTTAGTTATTCCATATAAAAACTTGGCACATCTAACGCAAACAGAGGTATGCTTTATTACATGCAGAGTGCAAACGTTAAAGAAACAAAACACGCCACCGGGGTAGGAAAGACCGGTAGGGCCGGGCAATTCGCACTTTCAGTGAAGTGTCTGAACAAGGGTGTGTCGAGGCTGAGCTGTCAGCTGCCACAAATGTCACCGTATTTCAGTGTTTGGTTCAATTACACCTGAGTGAGATGCGTTAGTCAACAGAGTAAATATACACGCATTTCAAAGAAAAGCGTAAACGTGCTGCCACCCCGGAGCACAACTCCCACTGAATCCCGATAAAACAGGACAAACCCACACAGAAGCCTTTGGTGCTAGCTGGGTGAATGAACTTTCTGCCTCCCTGCTCACACGGAATATCACAGCCGCTCGTCAGCGCACTCCGATTTAGCCATACGGCCTCTTGCTAGGTCTACATAATGACACCAAGCTATATTATTCATAATGAATGAGAGTGGAATGAAACTTGGCTGGGTCCTGTTCCACCAGCCGAGCCTGTCAGCAAACTTCAGCCGCTGTGTCATCTACCGTAACACTACCGGTGAACTCCAGCTGCTGCTTTACCTCACAGAAAAAAAGCCGCTCATCTTGTCCGGCTTTAAACGGAGCTGGGAGCAGGAAGACTGGGAGGAAAAAAAACAGTTAACTTCTCTAAACGAAGATTACTTACAAATTGTATCTTTCGTAGGCAGTCGCCATCTTCGCTCCTTCTACCTGACCTCGTGACGACAGCAGTGAGAGTGGGCTCTGCAGACGTTGCCAGATACGAGATGTAGAAGCCGGGGAAGGCGCGGAACCTGAAATGCAGTTTTTCCTTCCAACCCAAAGCAACCTGGCACCCAGAAATAGGTGTGGTGGTAGGTGGTACTTGTAGTTTAATCCGGTTCAGTCGCTACAAGGTCCGTGTGCAGGAGAGCCTGGACAGTAGGCGGTACAGTCGTACGTGATACGATTATTTAAATACGGAAATTCTCTTATTAAGACTATTTAATTTAAGATTTTCCCCCAACACCTTATCGGTAAAAGTCTTAATTACTGACTAAATGAATGCACTTCATTTAGTTTCCGGTTATGATTTTAGTACATGTAACTGGATACACAAATATACACAAAATATTGTTCAAACTTCCTGTTTATGCCCATTCCATATCCACTTCTTATTCGGTTGGGTGCATCATCATCAGATGAATTCAAGATAATTTTAGCAATGTTTAATGTCAACTTTGCATTCTTCATTAAGAAAATTAGCTTCGGTATAATAGCCCTATTATAGCCTACCTGCAGAGATCTAATGGCGCTATAAACTGTCTCTTTTCAACAATATTCCTCTGGTAATTTATTAAGTGACCTAGAAATGTTAAGAAATTCACTTTAATGAACGTGAATTTTAACATTGTTGATTTTACAAAGAAATATTATCAAATGGAACTCGTTTTAAGAAGTGGAAGAACTAACTGAATTTTCAAACAAACAAACACACTCAGAGTTCATCCAACGTGGAATAACCCACTCATTTTGATTATTTATTTGTTTTTGTTTTTTGTTTTTTGCTTTTTGAGTGTTTTTGTGTATCATTTTAAAAGCTTTGTTCTGTTTATATTAAGGTATGCTGCTGTTCAGCTTATGCTTTTTGTTTTAATTTTATTTATCTTGTAAGAATCACTATTTTAATGTTCGAGTTTCAATTTTGCGCAAATAAAGAAAATTAAAAAATTAAAATCAATTTAACTAATATACAAAAAAAAATAACAGTGTTATTATGTATTCAATTCAGTCTAATCTTTATTTAGGACTTGACTTCAAAACAGGCATTACTCAGGACACCAAAAGTACTGTAGCGGTAAAGGACCCGGGTATATAAACCATGGGCGAACTCTTGCTCAGTCTTTGGTTGCTGGTTTTGGAGGTGGTGGCACTTGTGGTTGAATAATTGAGGCTTTAACTTGGATGAAGCTGCTGAATTAAGAGCGGAAGGTTCGTTTAGGGTGCCCTTAGTGTTCAGGGTAAAGTAGTAGCTGCTGAGCGGGAGGGACGAGCGGCAGATGAGAAAATGAAGTGGGTTTGGTACCTAACGCGTGGCGAGGAGGTGCATAATGGAGGAACAGGAACCTGACTCCTCGTTGCACTGGCCCGTTGTGTCCCAGTAAGAAGCGAGTTTCCGAAGTGAGTCTGCAGAGCCCACTACTGAATGTCTTAATAAATGAAGTTATTTTTAAGGATAGCTGAGTGATGTGAGTATTAAACCACAGGAAAGGATCGTTTTCACTCGATGTAGATTTCAGTTTAAATTGCTAGTAGAACTGGGTCATTTCGATTTAAACGGATAATTTGTATTACTGAGATATTTTTTGAAGCCCTTGTAAATGTAAAATGCTAGAGCATTTTGTAGTAGGTAAATCCCTTCTACTGCCTAATAAAGTAATTATATTAGAACTTGCCTGTACTATAATCCTTAAATAGCATTGCTCATGTCTGCCATCTGAAGCGGCCCCATAGCTACTGAAAACCTAGAGCAGAAGTATTACAGGATCTATGTTTTCCTTTTTATATTATGAATTGTGCTTCCTGAAGATGGGTCATGGATTTAAGGGAAACTGACATTTACTGTATAAAAACTTGACTGACTGAAAATGACTTCTGCTTTTTAGGATGATGCAAAGAGCAGATACAGAGTGAAGTGAGTGGAGTCTGCAGCCATGAGCTGATGGTGAGTGTCAGAATGGAGTGCCACTGTGACGTAAAAACCAGTATGCTGCGATGATGATCCATAAGACTAGAGTCTCTGATTACACAATGAAGCTCTTTCACAGTGCACTGAACAGCATATTACTTTTTTCTTTAACTTGAATGCCACAAGCATTGCTGGTCCTAAAAACATTTTTTTGTATTCAGCAGGTGTTTCAGCATGGTCTTTCCACTGGAGATGGCTCTTTTGGGTAAGCCTGGGACCTAAAAGTTCTTGTTCTGTACCTTTATGTGGAATGATGATTTCATAGACTAGAGTCTCTGAAAAGCATGAAGTTAACCTTCACAGTGCTCTGACCACAAAACACCAGTGGATGGTATGTGCTAGTCCATTTACTGCACATTATGTAGACCTCAAATGGTGGTTGGGCATTTTTCAAAGTGTGCTTTGCAGTTTTTCTTCTCTCCAACAAAAAAGGAACACTTAAAGTTTGTGCTTAATCGCTTTGGTTCAGTTTTGACAATAAAGAGAGCCTATACACTGGATTAGCAGTCTCCAAACTTGAGCTACAAAAGCATGTTTACTATCCTAGTATTTCAGATGGTAGATGAATGGTTACAGGTATGTGAAGCATGGGAGATGTGACCCAGTCATTGGGGACTTTACTAAACAGTTCTCACAGGGAGAGTATTCTCACTAGTCATGTAACAAGTTTGAAGTGATTGCAGTAAATGGGCTAAAACATCCATACACTTGATGCTGCTGAATTTGTTCATTTGCATAAGTTGGGTAACACTGTGTTCTTTTGTCTTGTAGCATGTCCACACACAGTTGGTCTGTCCCATGTCTGTAAGTAAAGCCACATTATATGGGTTCAGTTTAAAGTGGGTAATGGTGCACCTTGGCTTATCAGTGTGACAGGGGGGTTGAAGTTGTAAGATCAGTGTCCCCATTCATCTTGCAGTTGTCCCTTGATCATGAATACTCTACATTAAGACGTCAAAGCTAAGCCCATGTAATGAAATTATCCAGTCGTCTTGATGAGTTGGAGACATTGAATTGAGGCTTGGGGCAGGTGACCATATCTGCTTTTCTGTTTTGTCTGAGTTTGGTCGATGATGATGCAGTTATTTCGGTTCTACTGATCCTCACTGAAGTCTACTCGCAGCGCACTGAGACACTCAGACCGTAGCTTCTGCTGAATTTAGGATGTGGAAGAACTTGTAATGAAATCACTATTTTTAACTCGTCAGGAATGGTGCTGTCGGCCCACGCTGGACTTCAGAACAACGGAAGGATCAGGTTGGTATGAGCAGGGGGCTTATTCAAATTCTTATTATTCTTATCTTAAAATGAGACAAAGAAATAAAGCCACAAACCAAATATAAGGGAAAAATAATGATCACAATAGTTTCAAAAAGGAGTAGGAAGAAACAAGCTTATTTAATCCCACCACCTATTAACAAGTAATCAGAACTGTTCGATCTGAATCCACATCGACTGTTGGAGACTAATTTATCTAACATTTCTAATCACTTATTGAACAGTATTTCTAGAATTTGAGACTGTTAAATCAGTGTGTTTATTTTTTTAATGTACTTTGCAAACCTGTAGTGATCCATGGTCAATCAAATATTTTTGCTTTCTGCTGCATTATATTATTGGACAGTTTTATCATACAGTGCCATCAATATTCTTAAAAATGTGTCCTATGCATTGTCGATATCAGTATCTTTTTATACATTATCCCAGATCTGAATTAATGGGTCATAAAAACTGTTCCATATCTTTATCTTGCTCCTCTGGTTGATTCCTCTTGTAATTAGTATCATAAACTGTAAAAGCTGCTAGGTAGTTACTGACGTCATTAATAGTCTGCTCAGTTCCTATGTCATTAGTGAAAATATTGTCAATTAAGGTGGCACAATGGGGTGTAATTCTGCTGTTATATGCTTATTTGGCTTTAGCAGGTCTGTTAAAATCACCAGATATAAAACTTTTTGATTGGGTTTGAGAATTTCTTCTATTCAGTCATTAAATACTTGAATACTGTAGAATATATATTCATATACAGCATTTTTCTTTTCTTTAAAGTGATCATTCCTGCAGAATGAGACACTGTTTTATATGGTGGATGCACCACAACTTTGACATACTACATTCTGGTTGAGGTTTTCAGCACTCTTGAATGAATTTTTTAATTTATATTTTTTTGTCCTTTGACAGGCGCTTAACATGAGGTGACCATCTCAAGCTCCAAAGATGCTCAAGATGTCATCTGATTAATGGAAGCATTAAGACAGACCATGCATTTCCTCCATTGCTGTTCATTTGAGTCGGGTTCATCAGTGTGAAGGTTGCTTAAGCTTTTTGGAAAGGGTATAAAGTTTTTTTTTTCTTTTTTTTTCTTAAGATCTTCTATGTATTTAAGGAAAATAAATGGCGACTACAGGACCAAGGAGTATGCTGTAGTTTTTCCCCTGCACTGATCAGAAGGCAACAACACAATGTGATCTTTAAGCAGCTGTCAATTTTAACTTGTCCACATGCATAATTATGCATCAGTACAAATTCACTGTATATGAAATTGAGTTTTGTTTTGTTTTTTTCTTTTTAAATCTTAGTGTGCCATAAACTTGTGAAAGTATCCTGATTGGAGACTGAAAACTGTTAGACTGCATTTTTCTAAAAATGTATAAAGTGCTTCACATGGCTGAACCAGACATTTCAGTGGCGTAAATGAAATCAATACATTAAAACAATACAGAAACCTCTTGAGCAAGGCATAAAAGCCAGAGTTAAATTAGGTGGGTTTGGTCATGTCTTTAAAAAGTGCCATTTACTAGTGATGGATAGACGAAGCCTTGAAGCTTTTCATTCAATTGGTTGAAAATAGTTTCATGTGCACCCAAAGGCCCCTGCTGGTCAAAATCTTTGTCATTGCAGCGATTTGTGATGGCCTCTTGGCTGTTTTGTAACAGTGTCTGCATGGGAATCACTGCAACAATGGGAAATAAAAACACCTTAACTTGACACTGGTTCATTTTTTTTTTTTTGTGGTAATCGAGATCAATGCCAACTTTTCAGTATAATTTGAGTGTTTAAATCCAATAGGACACAATATGTTTAAAACCATTGTGGTGGTCTCCAAAGATGATAGTGATTGTGTTTATGAATGCTGAGGTGATGGTGACTTTAATTTTTTATTTTTCCACTGTGCTTTGACTCTGTTTCTCTTTCTTGAAATGACCTCCGTGGCTTTGGAGAAAAATCCTTTCATATGGTACTGAGGAAACAGGGGTGCACAAGTATCCCACAGCAGGCATGTATAGGCCTGCCTAGATGTTGCCTATAGATTGTTGCTGCTCAACCCCAGTTGCAAACACTTCAGCTTTGAATGAAAAAAGATGTGAATATTATAGTAACACATTTGATTTTCTATGTGTAGTACCATATTAGAGAGATCAGCTGAAAGTGTTGCCATAAAAGGGAAACCCTTCACCTGCTCCTCTGTGTAACAGCAAACTGGTGAAACACTAACATTTTTCGGGGATCCATTGCGTTTTCATAAATCACGCCAACACTCGAACCACTACCTGAGCCAGAGGGGCTTCACCCGGCACCAGTGACGTCACTTGCCCTTAATGACGCAAGCCCAGGTACGTGGTTCATAAAACACTTCCTGGATTTCTCGGTACAGTTGTCCCATTACTACGTTAAATGGGGTGTTCCAAAAGCTGATAGTTTTCTATAGTTTGTCATATCTGGTCTACATGCATCGTCTTAACTCCTTGAAAGCACTTTGGTAAATTAAAAGGCCAAAGCTAAATTTCCACGTTCGCCATAACGATCACTGAAAAGGACAAATATCAGAAGCGCCTGTAGATGACATATGGATAGAAACCATGGTTTTATTTTGAAGGTTGAAAGCGACCCGGTAGTCAGTCGCCTTTGTTCTCGTAATGAGTGAGGTAAACGGTTCAGTCGACCAACCCTTTTGTGTTGGATACCAGTACTAGTAATGGGACCGGTCGTCCGCCAGCTATGGTTAGACGCGGACTTTCAACTCCAAGCACAGCACATTTGAGATACGACATCCCGAACTCGAGTAACTTTGTCTGTTTATCAAGTTATCTGATGCTAACGAGGAGTGCTAGCTGGAGTCTGGCAAAGCAGCTAACAGCGGCGAAGGTGAGCATTTAGCTATTCACGATCATCATAGATACGTTTATTAACACCGAAAAACACAGCTTTGAAGTAAACGTTAAACACAATTACTCTGTAGCAAATAACTTGTAGGGTAGCTGACATCTGTTAAGACGTGTAATGTTAACAAAGCCGGATTGATGTTGACGTGGAGTGGGAGAAGGGATTGCATGCCTATACCGCTGGCGTTTCTTCTTGTTTGCAGGTATGAGGAGTAAACCGATGTGTTTTGGGAGACTGAACAAGTTTTTTTTTCTTTAGAAAGGCTGGTCAAAGGATAAACCAACTGTTGGCTAACACTGAGCTGAAGTTTTCGTCAACTTTCCCAGTTCCTCTGTGCTGACGTGCACGTTGAGTATATCTGAAATACTGGAAACACCCTCGGCAGCTTCGAAGGTTGCTGGCTAAAACCAAACATGTAGACTATTCTTCTGGACTGTAAATTGTGGAATCTCGTTAAGCGCACAGCACTGAAAGTAATGTAAGTGGAGGCTTACATTACATCTTCCCTTGTGTCTGCTGGACTGCTCAAACACACCCGCAGGTGTGTCGATGACCCGAGGACGTCACTTTGCCCAGGCCTGAGCTCTCCGAACAAGTATTTCAGCTTTACAACTAGACTGACAGCACATGCATGCTTTTCTTATAAGCTCATAAAGTTCAGGAAACTAAAAGGACGTGAGAACTGTCGATTTTAATTCCGCTCCCAGAAGATCAGCTAACAAACATGACAGCTGTGGTGGGCAGAGCATGGGGGTGGGTGCGCTCATGGGGCAGCAGTAGTGCCAGGTCAAAGAACACGCAACTTTTGGCAGCTGAGGGCCAAAAGCTGCAAGTTAGCAGTGGCTGGGGCCTCAAGGGGTGGACTTCTTGGATCTGGGGAAGATGGGGACATCAGAGTCAACTAAGTAGTCCAGTAGAGGAGTACTGGGAGGCGCAGGAGAAGCTTCAGCCCATGGAAATCAAAGATCTTGGAGCAGGACAACAAGAGACTGAAGCAACTCTACTGGTTCCTAGATGGTGGAATAGGTATCTCCCAGCATCTTCCCTTTGGCCAAAGAAAATCGGGCTAAGTGGACTAAGACAAAGGAAATGGGATGGTGGGACTGGAGATGTTTGGGGACGTGATACTGATGGAGACTTTTCTGATTATGGAACCCCTCCTCCATCCCCCACCCCTTCTTCCTCTCAGACTTCTCCTTTTCGGCTATTTGCACACAGCTGGAACATGGAAATCGTACCAGAGCACTATGAGATCTGCTTCAACTTCCTACGCCACCTGTTTGACCTGTTTGTTGTTGGTTTCCTCTGGACTGTGTCCCCTCCTACTAAGCTTATCCTGGAGGTGCTGGGAGTCCAAGGGGCACTGAGACTATGGTTTCATGGTATGGCCATGTTTTTTGTCTCCACAGTTGGTATGGCAGGATTACTCTGGTTGATCCAGGAGTATCTCCCCCAGTTTGCTTTCATCTATGGCATCATTCAGGCATTGGTTATCTCTGTCAGTGTTCAACAGAGTGTGTTGTTAGGTGTGGAGGAAGAGAATGATCAGGCGGGAAAGGAGACTGATGAAATGCAAGACAATACAGAGCATAAAGAAAAACCTGTGTCTGTTACAGACAAGGTGAAGACAAATTAAAGGTGAGTATCTTTTTATTCTTGTTATAGTTGTAAAAGTTATGATTCAGATTTTGTTCTCTCAGATTGTTATTTTTTTTAAGAATAATACAGCCTTTTATTGAAGGCTTTTCAGTATCAGAGTTAACTGTCATTCCACTTACACACCATGAGGCTGTTTAGGTTCTACTTCACACACTGTTAGAAGAGGAGAACAAATACTAACTGCTCTTTCAGCTGGCATCAGTGGACAACTGGGGGAAGTCCCCCCCCCAAGTAAGGAACGATCGCCTCACTGCTTGCTAAATGTAATGATCGCGATCCATTCCAGCAGCTAACAGCTGAAATTCCCAGCTCAGCGTGACAGTACCTCCACCGAGTGATCACCCGCTAGCTAGAACCCTGCTAAGTGTCACTCAGAACCAGTTCAAGTTTACCCTCTTATACATCAAAGTCCAAAATAGTCTCAAGAGCTTGAGGGGGAAAAAAGGAGGCGACTGGACAAGTTTTTTGAAGCTGTTCAACTCTCATCCAAGAGACTTCTTCAGTTCTAAAACCGAGAGGAATCCCAGGCATTTAAACACTAGATGGGGTTGTCCCCTTTGGAGGTGGTAGTTCACCCACTTTTGATTGTGTGAATCATCACCTGAGCCAAGGTATGAGAAAAAAAAAAGAAAAAAGATATGTCATTACCACCAGGGGTTTCAGGTGAAACCACAGTGAGACCTTGCCCCACCCTATCATGTGATCTATTAAGGTCACCTGAAGTAAGGTGTGAGTGGAGGTTGAGGTGCCTGTGAAGGGATCGCAAGACTGCATTGTAGTTGGCTGACAGCTAGTGTCATAAGCCAACACCTCTGTTCAAAGATGGTTGTTCGAAATGGACATGGATCGCCTCTTTTACTCATCTTTCAGAGCATCTGCTCTCCTGGTCCAAAATGTGAACATTGCCGTCCTTGAACGAGTGTCTTTTATCCTTTAGGTGCAGGTGTACAGCTGTATCCTGTCCTGCCGAGGCGGCTCTTCTATGTTGTGCCATGTATTTGTGGAGTGGCTGTTTGGTTTCTCCGATGTAGAGGTCCGAGCACTCCTCACTGCACTGAACAGCTTAAACTACATTGCTTAGCTTGTGTTTGGGAGTTTTCTCCTTTTGGATGAACCAGTTTTTATCTCAGGGTGTGGCTGGGTGTGAAGCACACTTGGATTTCATGCTGGGATCAAATGCACAGATTGGCGCCAGTCTTTGAATTGACCTACTGAAGTCTGGTGGGGTCTGGCATTTTTTGGCCTAAACCTGGCTAGGAATGTTAACAATGATTGCAGTCTCCACGCTGGAGATGACAGACAGAGATGGCACCAGTGGATGTACCAAAATAGTCTGACAAGATCCCTCACAGGAATATTCCAGCATGATTATGATCCAAAGCACACTGCCAAACTCGTACAGTTTCTAAAGAAGGAGAAAGTGGCCTAATTCAAATTCATTAGTGCACGTTTGGATTGTTTTAAAGAGAGAGCAATACACACCCCTCTAGTAAAGAGCAGGTTAAAAAATTTGTTTCTGAAGAATATCAGAACATCTCAAGAAATGTGTGAAACTGGTATCTTCCATGCTGGGGAGGATGAAGTCTCTCATCAAAAGTAAAAGTCTGATGTATTAAAAACATATTGAAATGAAAGGTGGACCGACTTTTGTTCCATTGATTTTCTGCTATGCAGATTTCATGTAGAAACAGTTTAGATTTTACATATGAACAGATACCTGCTGTTGTGTTCTTAGAAGTAATGTTACTGTGAGGTGACAGAGCTTGAAACCATCTGTCATTCAGGTGAAAGTGCATAGACCTGTGTTTGGTTTTGTTGTATAGCCTTCAATGTGTAATTGACTTGTTCATAGACATCGAGATAAAAATTACCCTCACTGCAGGTGTGCAGGCTACTGCTGACAATGACTCTGATGAAGCACACACAGACACACACAAGCTGGAGCAGCCAGGAATCAAACCACTAACCTTCTGATGAGTAGATGACCTGCTTTACATCCTGAGCCACAGCCACCCCTCTAATACAAGGCCACTAGGAAGAAATCTGATGCCCATAGATGGTTGTCTCTGTTCTGCATTTACAGACCGATTATAAAAGCAGCCATACTAAAAATAGTCCTTGAGTAACAAACCTATTTATCCTTGATTTCAGTGTTTCTAAAGACTTGAACTGCAGGCTCATGTTGATGTTTATATCTGATCTCATCTTAAATCGATTGCAGCCTGCATGCACACACACGCACCCATTACTGTATTCTTTTGATTGTTTGCTTATTCAGTGTGTGTCTTTTCCACAGATGGTGAAAATTTTGCTGGCACTTCGGGAGTCCACCAATATTCCAGCTGTATCGCACCTCCTCCTGCCCTTAGACGTCACAGCAGTGGGACTGCAGACAGACTGTTTGACCGCACCGTGTGTTCTGTAGTGTAACTTAAGAATTATGTTGCACATTCATTGCATATTTAGAGAAATGATACTTGTCACTTTATGGCCAGATCTGCATCTGTGCTCAGTTGATCTTATTGTTGTCACCAGAATGTTCACACTGACTTACAAAGTTTGCTATTACAACTATACTACTATTATAATAAACAATATAAGGGTTCATGAATGTTCATGGAACACTCGAGTGAAACAGGAAAACACCCAGAAGCTACTGCTCTGTCGGATCTGATTACATTTAATTCTGCCTTACAGCCCCGTTCAGTTTGAGCTAAACTGAAGCTTGCACAACGGTTAAAATCAAGCTTGCTCTTGTAAATTCACTTGAATTCAGGTCTTGTTCAACACCAAACTATGAATCACACAGTCTACCACTGGAAAATCTGACACACTGTGCATGGAAGTTAGGAAGTTATTCCTGCACTGTCATCACCATTGATAGCAACAAAATTTAGTATCAGCCTTATACATCATTTAGAGTCTGTGATGGTACTAACCTGTGAGATTCAGTTTGTTTCCAGGACAGAGGTCTAATGTGAATGTATGTGTGTTTATTGGTGAGGAAATCTGAATTTGATTAAGGGGCAAGAAGCCTGGACAGGGGCCAGAGCAAGGAGCGACCACTACTGGTGACCTGTAGCTTTAGATACCTGTCAGTCAAGCACATGCACACTACAGCATATACTGCATTAAAGCCATGAGATCTCCTCAAGCCAACAGTGGTCTAAAATTTTTTATTTTCTGAAGCATTTTTAGACAAAGAGCAAAAGATTAAGGAAACAATAGTCAAATAGTTGATTCACTCTTATAGGTCACAGAGGAAGTAGCTTCCGCATCGAGATGGTTGCTGTTTATTCTCAATTATACGTCATCAAATGTTCCTTCTGCAGGTGAAACATCTGAAACAGCAGATCTTTCTGACCTGTGGGATCAAGTCTTTTGAAAATCTTAGCAGGCCGCACTACATTCAACCTTTGAACTCCTCGAGGGAACACTACAATCATTGTTGCTTGCTGTAAGAGATATGAGATTTTGAACGTTGACACAGAATACCAGCGGCTCACTTTAAAGTATTTTCTTGGATTCTGCCTTATTTTCTGTGCCGGGATGTTGCTTTTTTTTTTTTTTTTTTTTTAAACTACTCAGAATGTAGGCCACACTCTTCCTCCACAAAAAAATGTCATGGAGGGATTTCTCTTTGTCCACCCAGCACTCCTGTTGTATATTACTATGTTTGCCTTTCAAATATGTGGCACTAAACCATTTATTCAAAACACAGAGATGAATTTTGCTTAGCTGCATCGGCATGCGAGATGTTAAAACCGGTGACCAGAATTATCTGAAATATCACTGTCTCATGTGCACATGATGTATGACAAAACTTGGGGTGAAACAGAATTTATATTCTTGAATATACAGAATAAAATCAAAACCTAAGTGACAGTGCAGTCGTAAGCGTAACAGTGCTGTAACCAAATGAAAGTGAATGTGAAGTCATTAGTTGGGTGATTGTTTCAGATATCAGCTGTAAATCTGCTGCTTTTTTAAATCTCAAAGTACACTAGAAGGGGACTCAGAACTTTAAAGAAGGTCATTTGGATTTTTGGCCATGCACGATTCAATTTTCATTTGGTATTTATATAATCTTGGAAACAAACAGTACTGGTAACGCAGCTTTGCTGAGGAGTTGAATATGTTTGAGTTGTTGTTAGACTTTGGACTTTACTGAATTCTGATGGATGTTTTTCTGTTTGGGGAACATAATGAAATATATAAGTGTTTGAAAGTTTTTGGATTGCTGTTATATATATTATTGAAGTAAAAAGGCTTTTTTTTTACAGTCACAAATTGCAATAATGTCTTAGGACAGGTTCAAGTCCTTAAAGTGCAGTTTCATTGTGCACAGAAATGTATGCTAAAATAGAACTGTATTCAGTTGTCAGCAGATTTCACATAAAGAGTGTAAATGTTTTATTGCATCAAATCATTAATTCTATGTTTATACATCTTTGCTACCTTTTATTAATCACTTACCCCTTATAAGGAAAGCTACTTTCTTATGAGCAGCAAACACAGCAGTGTTGGATCACTGTAGGAAGGACCTCAGCTGTGTCTGTAGTGTCATATTAATTAAGAGGAAGTAAGGTGGGCAAGTATCTGTTGTGATATTTATTACCACTTTGGAATTGGAACTCAGGATCTACTTGCTGTGAGGCAACAGTGCTACCCACTGCTCCACCATGCTGCCCCGCATTAGATTTATTATCACTTTCTGAAGTTTAGAGACTGTTAACAAACATTTCAGCAGCATAATGTTCAGATATGGTGATATTTGTGCTCCAGTGTCCACCTCATTTAGCTATGGTTTGGTCTCAGCTCCTGGGGAAACATGTCTTACTCTTTCTCTGGATAATATATTTCTTTCTTTATACACTTTTTTTTTCTAACAATGTTGAAAGAAGTACCACTTATATGTCTATAACCTCTTTAGTTCTCATTTAGGAAAACTATATGAAAACATCATAAAAAATGTAAAACATTTGTGCTAATATGTTTTAACATCACCCTTAAAAAGGGAGCAAAACAGTTATGGACCAATTATGAGGTCACTAAGGTACCTCATTATTGGACTGAAGGATTACAATGAAATTCTGACTTTTATACAAATCAATAGGTAGCTTTTATGTCACTTAACCTGTTTCAGGGACTGTGCACAATCATTTGGCTTTTTCAGGCCAAAAAAAAAGAAAGAAAACCAGCCAGAAAAATTGTTTTCTGCTACACAGCTTAAAATGTCAGTACTGAAAGGAAGTGCAAAGTTGCTAATAAATGAGTAACATCGAGCTGTTTTTGTCATATCACTTGATGTTGTACATATCCCCACCATTCCAACAAAAAAAAATAAAATAAATCCAGTCAGTCAACCATAAGCAAAGCAGTTTACACACTTTAAACCTGACACCATTCGAGTCCTGGGAAAGCTGGTGATCCAGCTGAGCAAGAGACTGAAAAGCAAGGCAATGATTTCTTTTTTACAATTGATGCTACACTTTGTGTGTTTTGATCTTTTTAACCTCCATCACCCTTTTTCATTTTTTTCTGAGATATTTATATACACATGTGCCCTTTATGTCTGTTGCATCTATTAGGCCACAAGGAAGACCTGACTGAGCATGACTAAATGTTTTTATATTCCTATGTAATATAGAGCGCACATTCAGTAAGCCATTTTAATCACAGTTCAAAACTTTAATTCACATTAAATCTGATCTCAATGCGTTAATCATATATATACAGAAAGGTGCATTACCAGTACAAGAACAATGTACATATGTAACAATGTGTGTGGACAGTACAGAAAGTGTTGGTATAAATGAATATAATTATGGTGCTGTCAGATATCAAACTTGGTCAGAAACTGTAGAGGATGAAGATGGCGTGTGCATTTAGTCACAGCAGCGATGTGAGAACAATAAGCCCGGGCCAGCATTCGTGCAGCTTCACCTCCCCTGTTCTGTAAGCCACGTTAGGCAGTCGTATATATGCACCCTGGTCAGGAATGGAGCTCAAATCATATAAAGCTCCATCTTTATTGATTTACCTCATAGCAATAAAACTTTGCAGAAACTGGATAGAGCACAGCAGGAAAAGCACACTTTATAGAGGATTCAGAGCCAAATTGTAGATGTTTTTCTGGCTGACATGCAGCTGAATTTAACAGGAATCTGAATACTTCAGCCAAGAAGTTATGTGAGTGCACTTACAGAACAGACACCTCTTATTTGGCCACACTGCTCCGGCTAACTCAGCCACCAATTAACTCAGGAACACCACGTTTAAAGGGAAAAAAAAAAAAATTGAAAAAGCAATTGGGCTCATCTTAAGCTGTCGGACTGGATCATTTGTAATTAGTAGATGGAGCAAACAAAGTCAGAGAGGGAGGGGTGAAAGCTAAACTGACAGCCTTTAATTAATCCACGTTTGCATGATGTTAACCAAACATCTGTTTAATTCAGTTCATCCAACCTATTTTCATCTTGCATGAAACAATCTTGAATATTTTTAATTAATACTAATTTTCGAATACAATTCCATTATACTTTTGGGTTGTTTTTTTTTCTTTTTAAAAAGAAAAACTATTACATCAGCCAATTCTGTTATACTGGCCTATGTGTCAGCCCAAACATCATCTTAGTTATGTTTTTATTTATTACCACCTTACTGCCAAAGTAAAAATCAGACGGGCCACAAAACAAGACAAATTTGTATGACCTGGGAACTAAAGTCATACAGCAATAGCTGAAACTCATTTAAAGAAATTTTTCTGTATGTAAATTGAAACATATTTTTGCATGCATATGTACATGTGCTTAAACTGTTTACTATATTTCAATAATCTACATGTTTGTTTTTTTCCCTAACTTTCTTGTTTTTGTTGATCTATTACTTCCTAATACAGTCACAGGTTTGTCAAGTGTGCAACTTGGTACTAACTGTGGGGAAATGGTATACTTTAAAGAAAGGCACTAATCCTGCAAAATATTAATTCATTCTTTGAATATGGATTCATTTGAATAGTATAATGTATTTTGCATCTGCTGCCTCCATTGGTTAGTTTTTGTTATTGTCTGACTAAAGGGTTTCAAAGTGGTGTTTGGATCTGAACTAATCTATTAAATCATGTTAACACAGCACTGGGGCCTGCCTCCCACCATCTAATGAAGGTCATACCGACTACAGAACAGCACCTCATACAACCCCACTTCATTGAACCAAACTCTATTCAGAGCCTTGCCTCATATGTTCAGTCAGCATTAGCTTTAAAACTGGTCTACAACTCAGAAACAGCTAATATTAGCCTAATCTAAGTGTGTTATTTGTTCATGTCCAGTGTTCAGTCCACTCTGATCCTCACACACTGATTTGTAAAGTGTTGCTCCAAGACTGGGCTCAGCTGCACTTCAAATATGAGCAAGTTCAGAATCAAGACTGAGCAAATAAATTAGAAAACTACAAACAACGTGATGTATTATATACATTTAACTCTGTCGACGTAATTCAGCCGGACAGTATTTTATGGCCTCTCTACCTTCAGCTATTTCAAACCCCTAAAGGTAGCACGTCCTCTGTCCCAAAGATGCCTCGCAGTCAGAAAGTCCCACATGCTGCTGGGGCGAGTGCAGCCTCACTGCACACTCTGCACCAATCTGATATGTTTTAGCTCATTCATGACAAATCACACAAACACACTTGACATCACTACTGGTGGCCATTTTCCAAAGCACTTTTGGAATTCTGTTAGGTTCTTAACAGGAAGTCTTGAATCAGCATGAAAATTGCATTAGATTATAAATTACTATATAGCCGTGAAGCTCTTCCTGATCCACTGTGTGTGCAAAGTGCAGAAACTAGATTTCTGGATGAAGGAAAAATAGAAAAAAAAAGTTTTACTTTCTGACATTCTAAACTATTAACTGGAGAAAATGAAAAGAAAAAAAACACACATCACAGGGTTGAAAGATTTGTCACTTAGCAGACGATCAGAAAATGAACCCCAACTCCATGTCCACACAACTCAGTTCAAACCTCAGTTTATTTTCCTAGTGTAGAGAAACCCAACAGAAAATCATTTCAAACTCCGCACTAAACTATGACACTCTGGAAAAGGCTAAGCAGTGATGTCATGCATGTTGTGTGGAATTTATTGGAAAAAACACTGAATTGTTCCTTTAATTTCAATTTGAATCACAATGACTTAAAAATGAGTTATCAGTCCACGTTTCGTATGCAAGTTGGCACACTACCGAGCATGCTTTGAGGTCAGCAAAGCATTTTCAGTGAGCCTAATTCAGCAGTCCAAGATGTGGCTATGACTTTCCCCGAGAGGAGCAGCGGTACAGAGGCTGCTATCGTGCTGCAGCAGCTGGGACTTTTGGACTCAGGACTGAAACCCAGCAATCAGCCCTGAACCTCAGTGATTAAACTAAACTAAAACAAGAGTGCAGTTTTTTTTTTTTTTTTAATGTGTCATTGTCATGGCGCCAAAAGGCCCTCAAGACCACACAATCAGCCCTGCATTTCGTTAGTGCGTGTGTGACCCCCCAGAGTTTGGGGGTACTGTGGTCCCCCCACCCCCTGTTTGTCCATGGCCTCTCCTGCCGTGGCCCAGGATGCAGTGAGCGCTGCCACACCCTTCGTCGTCGTCGTCTCCCTCACTCTCAGAGGAAGATTCTCCAAACTGTCGGGGCTTCTCATAAATGCAGCAGCCTGGAAAACAGCGAGCAGGATTAGAATGGGTCCAGGTGAATCAGTAGCTGAGGACTCCACTGTCTCAGCTGAAGCTCCTACTTCACCATTTGAAAATGAAAAATACACTGAAACCTTGTTCATACATTTCAGTTCAGAAATAGTAACTAAAAGAGCAGGGATTAAAAATATCTTTGCTCTTTGATTTGGTAAGTGGTACAGCAGGAGGATGGAGGTGGACAGAGGTGCAGTATCTACTGAGGATTTTAGTTCCATTTGAGAGCACCACGCATAAGCAAAAAGTATTGAGGCTACATTAAAATAAATTACCTGAGGCATGATTACATTATGGGGAAATTAATGAGAAGCAATGCATCAGGAAACACATTGAAGCACGTTTTGATATAATTACTATATGTTGTAATTCATGTACTTTCAAGCACGTCATAGATTTAATTTTACTGAGAAAAGCCATCATTTGGCATGTCAGTTGTACTGGACAGTCTTAGCACAGTGTTTTACCCATTGTACACAGCTGAAAATGGTCTGGGTTGTATGTATTGATAGAGTACAGCCTCTGTTCCATAGGCAGAGTTTGAACCGTGCCAATTGGGAAAAAATAATGATGGAAAAAAATTAAAAAAATGTATTTGCATGGAAAGAAGAACTTTTACTGGGAGGTGGTGGTGGTGGGGTGATGTAGAGCTACAGTACAAATGGTGCTTAGGAGTACACCCAATGTCTCAGCCTTTCCTCTCTAACTTTGTGTCTAAACTGCTCGACCTGAGCTGTCCCTCTCATGTACTCATTTCTAATTCTGATCACTCCCAATGAAAATGTCCTGTCTTTTTTGTCAGTGCCACTGTCTCCAAACCATACGTCATAGCAGGTCTCATCTTGTAAACCTTCTTTTTTCAGTCTTACTGTTATTCTTCTGACAAAAATCACCCCTAATCCTTGCCTCTGCCTTCACTCGCTTCCTCTTCTTGATGCCCAAAGCCATCCTACAGACTACCATCTGACGCTACCTAGCTACATTCTCCCTTGACACCACCTTTCAGCCCCCCTATCTTGTTCAGATTCCACCTTCTGCAGAAGATGTAGTCCACCTGTGTGCATCTTCCTCCACTCTTACATGTAACCCTTTGTTCCTCCCTCTCTTTAAAGTACGTGTTCATCACATCCATTTCCATCCTTTCTGCAAAATCCACTACCATCTGTCCTTCTGCATTTCTCTCCTTAACGCCACACCTACCCAACATCTCCTCACCTCTGTTCCCGTCACCTACACGTCCACTGACGTCTACTCCAATCACCACTCTCTCCCCCCAGGGACACGCTCTACCACTTCATCCAACTTACTCCTCTTTCTCTTGACATTCAACAAAACAAAACAAAAAAATCATCTGTCTACATACTTTTTGGACAGGAGATGACAAAACAAATATTACAGTACAATAACTATAGAAAGTGATGTACACAATTGTCTACGTGGTGACTACAGCCTTGCCCCAAATATAGGATTTTTACTAACTGAGCCTGAGAGTAGAATTCATTTGGATCTCTTTCATAGTTAAATGCTGCACCACTAGTAAAGGGTAACAACCTGACATTTTCAATTTAATTACATTTCGCTGCCTATGAGCTGAGAAGAAACAGAAACTCACACTTTGAAGACCTTCTTCCCAGGTGTTCATTGTCAACAGTGTCACTAGACCACTCCACCTTCTTCTCAGTCTTCCTCTTCCTCAACTTGATTGTCAAGCTTCGCCCCTCCTGTAACATGTAAGACGTCTACCGTAAGAAACTGGGCATCAAAGACAAATCAGGCCAAGTGTTAACTATGTAATCAAGAAGAGCCCGCATCCACACTCATTGAAAGCTATCTGCTATCTCCAGGGTTTTGCTCGTGGGAACATCATGTTCTCTCCACGTCCATATGGGCGTGCTAGTGTTACCTGCTCTCTGAAAGTAAAGCATGCCATGTGCTACAACTCCTGTTAAGGATGTGGTTTGTAGAAAGAAAAAACAAAACAAAAAATAAACAGTCACACTACCCACACACATTTAAAAAGAAAAAGGGTGTGGGGGTCACAACTTGATCAAAGGATACCTACCTAAAAAAAAAAAAGAAAAGAAAAGATTAATATTGTATGCTAGCAGAAACAAATTCATTTTCTACATGGTGTCTATAGACTCTTTGGGCTGTCAGTAGTATAGTTCTCAGACTCGCTCATTAGATACCAGTGAGTGTTTCCAAGTCGCTTCCTTTCCTTCCTGCTGTGATAGAGATTTCCCAGAATCTGGATCCCATTCTAACTGGCTATAGGAAATTCAATTAATTGGGAACTGACTGTGTCTATAGTTTAGATGACCAAAGTCTGTTGCTAGAAGTCGAAAAAAATATATTTATCTCAGCAATATAACATGAACTGACCAAACATTTAAACAGGGCGTATTTTAAGATACTCGGTGTGTCAAAACTGTATGCTCTTGTTACAGAATTTCCTGCTTACTTTACATTATGCAGCATCATACAACAGATTCTGAGGAGTTTTTTAAAAACCTTTTAACAACATCAGGTTAAATGTTTTGAGAAATGTGAACCCCCGCATCTGCGACATGCCTAACGCTGAGAACAGCACACATCTCGACATTCGCTTTCCGTAATGCTAACGTCCTGACACCAGCCCTGCCAATTCATAAAGGTAACTAACACATTAGGCCTCGTGAAGCTTTCTGTGTGATAATTCCAGGCAGATAACATGAATGCTGTCTACAGCCAGCGTGGCCTCATTAGCGTACAATACACTGCCACTGGCTGGAAAAACAGTCGAAAGGTCTTGACGACCATCGTTTACCTGCTGGGGCGGCGGCGGTGTGCTCGTCTGAACTGTCTCCGTTATGGTCTCACTTGATGTCCCTGGAACCTCCGCCATCCCTGCAGCTGCTTTGCTAACGCTACCGTTAGCTAGCTATAAGATCCAAAATAACAGAAGCCGAGCGTCAACGATGCGCGATAAAGCGTTAAGTTGATAGCTACACTGACTGACCTTTCGTTTTTTTAACTCCACAAACCGTACTGAAGGGAAACAATGTCAACCTGAAGTTACGAGGTGTGGAACAGCGGCGAGACGTGGCTAACAGTCAATACACAAAACGCATTAGCCAGGGTCAGGGCGGAAGTGTACGATTTCACGTTAAAAGTGTCGGCTATGGGACCCGTCGTCTCCCACAAACTAAAGTCAAAAAACGCCAACTCGCTGGGCTATATAATTATATCGTGTATGGAATTAAAATTGGTTTTGATAATTAATTTAGCGTTTTTGGTGAACATTGCTTCCACCGATTATTTTATTTTTAAACTCGGGAAGGATGTTTCGTTACTTTTTAGGTTTAACTTGAAAACGATAATGTTGTGGGGAAGATATATTCAGACGGACAGCGTTTGTTTCCTCTTGTCCGTGAAGATATAACAGCCCGTCAACAAACAGCACCCACATGCTGAGCCGCACATCGTACTCGAACATAAATGTATGAAATAGCGGAATTTTGCGACAGTTTTTAATTGATGTAAAGGTTACATATTTTTAGCTGTATTATATAAACGCCTATTATCAGGTTGGCAATGACCAAAGTTAGAAGGTCGTGGCTGGGATGTGTGGGTATACTGTATTGAAAACACAGTAAGTTAACTAGCTGAAATACTGTCACATATATTACGTGGAACTAATATTTTTTGACAGCACCTCAGAACCAGGAGACGACCTTTACATGGCGAGACTGTGGCCCTGTGTGTTTGTTTCTAGTGTGTAAAGTCACTGATGATGTGGAGAGGTGGTATTGTTCCGAGTCTGAGACGGGCAGCCAGGTTCTATTCCAGCAACCCACCAAAAGCCTCTGACCAAAACTCCGCACGGCCCCGCGCTGAGAAGCAGAGGCGCAGACGAGTTCGGGAAGAGGTCATCCTCTCAAGTCAACATGGTGTAAGTTTGAAAGAGGCAGAGCATTAAACCTAGTTCTGCATCACATCAAAATCCAACCCAGCAAACTGTGTGTGTGTTTGTGTGTTCCTACTGACATTTTATGTCAGTTCCCCCCCCCATGACCCTTAGATGACCCTTATGACAGAAGGATCAAGGGAACAGTTTACCCTGCCAGGGATAGGGTTACTGAGTGCTCACACTGGAGTCAGGCCTGGGGAGGGTGCTCAAGGTAGAGCACTTGGTGGCCGACCCTTAGCCCATGGAGTCCGGGTGGGTGAAGCTCGAAGAAGAGACACGGGCCCATGCTTCTGTAGGCCATAGGGGGTCAGGCAGCAGCCAAGGGAAGACACCCTGGCAGACCGATCCCCAGCTATCAAGGCCAGCTACTGGGGCATGGAATGTCACTTCTGTAGTGGGGAAGAAGCCTGCACTAGTGCATGAGGTTGAGAGATACCGGCTAGATATAGTCGGGCTTATCTCAGCACATGGCCTGGGCTCTGCAACCAGTCTCCTGGAGAGGAGCTGGACTCTGTTCCAGTCTGGAATTGCCCTTGGTGAGAGGCGGCTGGCTGGGGTTGATATCCTTGTATCCCCTAGACTTGTTACTAACTCTATGCCAGAGTTTTCACCGATCACCTTTGGGCTGGGGAACAGGTCCCAACTGCTTACGAAGAAAATTAAAATTCAGAGTACCCAGCCTTTGAGTCACTGGGTACGGTGCTGGAGAGTGCCCCACCTGATAAGATCTGTGGCTGTATGTTCTGGAGACTTGGGTGGAAAGAGGAGCTGAGCTGTCAATTGATCACCACCATCCTATGTCAGGCTAGGCTAAAGGCTAATCGGCACCACCCAGGCTTCCAAGTCTCTGCCTGTCTAACTGCTGGTCACTTGTCAACAAGTGATCCTGAACCATCCCTTAGTTAGGCTACAGTAAGCCTAGGCTACTGGAGGTTCCCATGATGCACTGAGTGTTTCTTTCTCATTTACCTCTTTATATTCCACTTTGCTTTTAATCATTAGTCATTATTAATCTCTGGCTCTCTTCCACAGCATGCCTTTTGTTCTGTCTCCCTCTCCTCACCCCTTCTTGAGCCTGGTTCTGCCAGAGGTTTCTTTTGGTTAAAAGGGAGTTTTTCCTTCCCACTGTCACCAAATACTTTAACTTGAGGAGCCCTTCATCAACCACCTGATCAACAACTGTCAATGTGAAGAAAAGAACTTTGTAGCTGCTCCATCCAGCACTGTTTGTGTCACACATTGAAAAATCTGCTGTAAAGCTACGGAAGTTAAAATATGAACTGCTAATAATTTCTTATCCGATTAATCAAGGGGATAATCAATAGAATACTCGATTGATAAAATAATCAATAGTTGCAGCCCTATTTGAATTGTTTGAATTAATCTGTATAATTTGAATGTACTCCAAGATATTCTAAATATAATTATGACAAAATAAATAGTGTGGCAGAAACTCGCAGTCAGACCATCTCTGATTATTCTGTTTCCAGAGTGCTGAAGATAAAGCAGTAAACTGGAGTGAGAAGCAGAAGATTGCTTACGCAGCTCATACACCTCCTGGGACAAAGAAAGGTGACTGACATCCTGTAACCGCCTTTGACTTGGCTGTTGTTTCTCCTTGCAAGCTCTGAAATACTTTATTTTTTATTTTTCTATACAGACACTAGCTCGCCATTCCCGTCCTCTTACAGTCCGGAGTATGTGGAGTCCAGCTGGTATCAGTGGTGGGAGAAAGAGGAATTCTTCCGTCCTGAGCAGCATGTAAAGATCTGAACAAAATCCTTAATACTATTACACTGATCTGGTGGTTTTTGGCTCTAGACGTATTCAGAAATAACTTCCCTTTAATGCAGTCTTTTGCGTAACTCATTTGCAACAAAATAAATTGAGTCAGTGTTAAGCAACCTAAGCCCTAATATCTAACTGTCACAGGAATCTGCATGTATTCATTTGGTGATGCAGAAAATGCATCAAAAATGCATGAATCTGGATATTTATTTTAGATCACTGGTAATAATATGTTTAATCAGACAGAGATCAGAAAACTGATACGTCAATTTGCACTTGTCATAAAGAGTTTTCAGTAAATATTTCTACTTTGATCTGGCCACAAACTAAAATGGTTTATATCTCCATTTGCTTTAAAAAAAGTTTTTTTTAACCTTATCTGGATCCATCTTCACCAGCCCCCCTCCAAAGCACATCGCCGAAGAATTTTACAGACAAAGTGTGAAACTCACATTTCCCTGCTTTAACAAATACTGTAGTCTTTTCTCCAATAGCCACTGCAGCACACAATGAACATGCACCCAATGTTCCTCTATGGATCTCTGGTAATAAAAAAAATCCAAATGTCATTGAGGTACACAAACAGGAAAACATTAAGTCCTCGAGGACATCATTTATCAAAGCCTGGAAGACTGCAAGAGAGTTGGTGAGGCCAAAAGGCATGACTACATACTCGAAATGTCCAAGGGGTCTGTGGAAAGCAGTCTTCCGTTCATCTCCTTTCCTGATCCTAACCAAGTCATATGCATTCCTCAAATTCAGTTTGGTGAAGGTAACGGCTCCTTGCATAGATTCTAAAGCCAGACTGATGAGGGGTAGCCGATACTTGTTTGTGATAGTTATCTGATTTAGACCTTTTTAGTCTTTGAATGGGCGCAGTGTGTTATCTCCACTGGAGATGAAGATGACCAGATATTTCTAACTGCCAACAACTCCCAGATGTACTTTTCCATCAACTCCCTCTCAGGCGATGGGGCAATAGGGATAGTGCTTTGTCCATGCTAAACACCAACCAGAGATCATGGTATTCCTTGGGAATAGTTGAGAGATCAGGAAACAATTCAATGTGGAGAGGAGAGTTATCATTAGTTTGGGGTATTGCAGACCTTGAACAAAGCGAGAGACAAAAACTCCAGCTCTCGACTCACTTGCCTGCCCAGTCACTGTGGGGATTGTGTCTCTCTAACAATGGATATCTCAGAATTACAGGGATGTTGGGAGCAGAGAAGACAAAAAAGTTAAAAAAAAAAAAAATGTTAGAAACTTACTGTGGCTGCCCAAGACCACAAGATGGATGGGTTCTGTTTACCTTGTGTGCTGTAGTGGGAGTTGGAGAGGCCAAATGATGGGTTTAACTGTTCAGCTAGCTCTGTCCAGCAGATTTTTTTCCGGCTCAGATATAGAGGGCTCGTCCAAAGACACTAACCGGTCTTTCATCTGTTCGTTTAGCACCTGGTAAAACACACTCTGCAAGGCATTCTATGGCCAACCCTTCTCAGCAGCCACAATGCGGCACTCTACCACGCTTCTGCTCCCTTGTCTTAAATTTAACATCCTCATTGCCACATTTCTCTCAGATGATGGATGATCAGTGCTCTTTCTAACCTCACTCAGAAAGTCATCGTAAAGGTGAGTCGCTACAGAACTGAATACAAAGAAGGCCTCTCCTCTAATTAGAGCCTTACCCTGCTAAGACTACGCACACAAGACAGTTGGAAAACTGCGTCCCAAAACACCAGAGCAGGAGAGGAGGAATTCTTGGAGGCAATGGGATGTGCTGCCCTCCCAGAGGTTTTGAATTGAGGGGATGCAGGAGTTACAAGCAGCTCCTTGCTTAGCTAAAGCGCCGCATACCGGGTCTGCTGAGTGTGGCCAGAGGGTGCTGTCATTGAACCGTCTTGGCCAATACCCAAATAGTGAACTCATTGCAGACTGTGAGGAGACAGACTTTTTAGATTCAGACAGATCTTTATTTACAACACCAAAGAGTAGGGCCAAACCAAAACACTCAGGAAATGGGATGGAAATTAAGTAGGCAAAAGACGCTAAATAGGGAAAAGGGGGCTAGAGACGCTGGGGTCTAACAGATCACAGTAGGGGCAGGAACGGGGCTGAGTCCACGGGGAGAGTCACTATGGGAAAGGAGAAGTAGATTAGCATACAGGATCCAGGTAAGTAAGTCCAAGATGGTATCAAGATAAGTGGGTGAGTATTGATTGTTTAAGGCTTACTTGCAATGGTGAGTGAATCAGTTTGGGGAGGGAAGCGGGTGCTGGTGAGAGTCCAGAGGTGCAAAAAGCTTCCAAAAGGGTGACTGTTTCCTGTGAAGTGGTAACTGAGTCTCTGGCCAGGAGCAGAGGCTGTCACAGGTCCTTACATACTGGTGCTCGATTAGGCTTGATGAAGGACAGGTGCGCCTGGCAACAGCACTAGAATGATGCTCCGCCCCAAAGGGAGGAGAAACAAATCCAACGCAGCCTACAGTAAAATGAAGCGAGGACACACCAACACGGACCATGACAGAATTTACTAATTTCAGTAATTAAAAAATATACAGTACTTAAACATTAAAAACAATGTTCTGATTTTTGACCTTTCTGATTTCGAGAAAAAAGAACAGCCTCTAGAGCACGGGTGTCAAACTCCAGGCCTCGAGGGCCGGTGTCCTGCAGGTTTTAGATGTGTCCCTGATCCAACACACCTGAATCAAATGGCTGAATTACCTCCTCAGTGTGCAGCCAAGTTCTCCAGAGTCCTGCTGATGCCTTCTATATTTGACTCAGGTGTGTTGAAGCAGAGACACATCTAAAACCTGCAGGACACCGGCCCTCGAGGCCTGGAGTTTGACACCCGTGCTCTAGAGTGAGAATATGCACACATGAACATGTCTTGTACTTACTGCTGTCAGGAGCGGTTGTCTCATTCTGTGGATCAGACCTTCTCTCTATGTATTCCTCCACCAAATGTGACTGGTACTCTGCACCTGGGTCATGCTCTGACTGTAGCCATAGAGGATGCGCTGGTTCGATGGTAACTATCAACAACACATGCAGCTTATTGTGTGAAATATCATTTGTTGTCTGTTTTTAGACTGTTTGAGAAAGCTCATCTGTTAATGGTTTGTAATCCACAGGAGAAGGATGCAGGGCTACAGAGTTCTGTGGGTACCTGGATGTGACCATGCTGGTATTGCAACGCAGGTATATGTCAGTCATCTCTTTCATGACAGTTTAGGATTTAAAAGAATGGCTCACATTTTCTTAGGTGCCCCTTAGAACAATGTTGGCATGCCTGTGTATAAGTTGTGTGCTGTAAATGTTCCTCCTGATCATGCTGGCTCGGAAAAAATACCCTTCTAGTTTTTTTTACGTTTTTTTAAGGTTTTGGGAAAAGCCTTAAAAATATGTCATTACACAGTAATTACACAGTACTTTGTAGCTATATTTGTCACACATGTCCAGTGCGCTAGAGAGTAGTCTCTCATTTAGTGATATTCATGTGTTTTAGACAGTGGTGGAGAGGAGACTGCTGAGGCAAGGAGGGAGACACAGACAAGACTTTACGAGGGAAGAGTTTGTAGAAGAGGTGTGGAAGTGGAAGAATGAGTGAGTTTTCACAATCTGACTTCACTTCATATCTACTGTCTGGCCTGCACCATGTTTGCTTTGCTGAGCTAAGTGCTTCTGTTGCAGGAAAGGAGAAGAGATCTACCACCAGCTGAGGAAGCTGGGAGCTTCTCTGGACTGGAGCCGAGCCTGTTTCACTATGGATTCAGTAAGACCCTAGTCAAGTGACTCCCTTTCTCTACAAATAAACACATTCTTAAGGAGTTTTATATATGAAGCCAACCCAGGAAGAAAGTGTATGAGGCCAGTTAATTTATGCTCTTCATGAGCATTCATCTCATCTAGCAATCATACACATAATGTAGGGTAAGCACAATCCAGCAGGGTATAAAGAAAGATAGGAAGGTGATAAAGCTTACAAATTTCCAGGTCATGCACCCAGCTGTTTGTAAATTGAACATGTGCTTGCCAAGCTTGATTAAAGGGGATGTGCAGAGTTGTAGTAACTACAGAGAAGCATGAAGTTATGGGGAAGAGCAATGGACGTTATACTTAAAGGAGGTGATGATTAGTGAGCAGCAGGAAAGAGGTCTATAGTTGCAGAATGGGCTGGCAGAGGAATAACTAAGAACCCTAACATGAGCAGCTAAAGGAAGAAAAAAGATAGCTCATCAGTTGTTCTGATCTTATTTCAAAATCTTTCCTAAACAAACACTCAGCTGAGCAGATATTGGGTTTTTTTTTTTTTACTCTGATACCTTAGTAGTCTTTGTGTATCCACATGACAAAATTTTTGCAGATCTTCGACAGCAGATCATGAGAAACATTAATATTGATCAGGTGCATGCTTAAATGTAGTTAAGGATAAAATTGGGTATTGGCAGTGATGAATAGGAAAATAGGAACACCTTTAACCATTTGTCCTGCTTTTGTGATTTGATTTCAGGGTTTCAGCAGGGCTGTGACTGCAGCATTTGTTAGATTGTGCGACTCTGGTCTAATTTATCGCTCAGAGGGTTTGGTCAATTGGAGCTGTGCTCTCGAGTCTGCTATCTCTGACATAGAGGTGAGACAGCTTCACATAATATATACATGTATGTATAATCAAATAAATAGTGAATACAACAAGTGGACAAAATAATAGAGACAAAGGTACCAGCAGTGACTTCTCCCCAGCCAAAAACTACTCGTATCCTCATGTTTATTTGCTAGTGATATGGACTTGAAGTCATTTGTGGCAAAGGAGTTTTATAACTGATTAATAACCAACTTAAGTATTAGTGTGTGTGTGTGTGTGTGTGTGTGTGTGTGTGTGTGTGTGTATGTGTTTTTTAATGGCCCATTAAATATTGTTTCAAACCAGATTTTAATTTTATTTAGTGTTTCTTAGCACATGAACTCGTCACCTCTAAAAATGAAACTCGATATGGTAAGAAGTGGGCTTGCTTCTCAAAAGTGAGTAAACTCCATTCAAAAAGCTCGTAAGTGACCCTTCAACTAAAATGATAGAAACTGAATTAATACAAGAGGTGCACTATATTGCCAAAAGTATTCGCTCGTCTGCCTTCACACACATATGAATTTGAGTGACATCCCATTCTTAATCCATAGAGTTTAATATGAAGTCAACCCACCCTTTGCAACTATAACAGCGTCAACTCTTCTGAGAAGACTTTCCACAAGGTTTAGGAGTGTTTATGGGAATTTTTGACTGTTCTTCCAGAAGCACATTAATGAGGTCAGACACCGATGTTGAACAAGAAGGCCTGGCTCGCAGTCTCCACTCTAATTCATCCCAAAGGTCTTCTATCGGGTTGAGGTCAGGACGCTGTGCAGTCAAGTTCTTCCACACCAAACTCACTCATCCATGTCTTTATGGACCTGCTTTGTGCACTGGTCCACAGCCATATTGGAACAGGAAGGGGTCATCCCCAAACTGTTCCGACAAAGTTGAGAGCATCAAATTGTCCAAATGTCTTGGTATGCTGAAGCATTAAGAGTTCCTTTCAGTGGAACTAAGGGGTCGGGCCTGCAAATCACCCCAACGCCATAATCCCCCCTCCACCAAACTTTACACTTGGCACAATGCAGTCAGACAAATACCGTTCTCCTGGCAACCACCAAACCCAGACTTGTCCTTTGGTCTGTGAGATGGTGAAACATGATTTGTCACTCCAGAGAACACATCTGTCCACTACTCTACATTCCAATAGCAACGTGCTTTACACCACTGCATCCAACGCTTTGCATTGCATTTGATGATGTAAGATTTGGATGCAGCTGCTCAGCCATGGAAACCTATTCCATGAAGCTCTCTGCATACTGTACTTGAGCTAATCTGAAGGCCACATCGGAGGTCAGTAAAAGGATTGACTCTGCACAAAGTTGGTGACCTCTGTGCACCATACTAATCACTTCCACTTTGTTATAATCCCACTAACAGTTGACTGTGGCATCCTATCACGGTACCATGCTAGAAGTCACTGAGCTCCTGAGAGTGACCCATTCTTTCACAAATGTTTGTAGAAGCAGTCTGCATGCCTAGGTGCTTGGTTTTATACACCTGTGGCCATGGAAGTGATTGGAACACCTGAATTCAGTGAATTGGATGGGTGAGTGAATACTTTTGGCAGTATATCGTATTTAGTAATTGTACTGTGCAGGAGAAATTGAGGGGAGCTTGATGAATTCAGTTACCTGCCTGATAAGTTTATCCGCTCCATATGAGCCTAAATCACAAGAAACCTTCAGCCTGCAGCTTATGCTTTCCTGCAATAATGGGGCACCATTGTCTGATAAGGTTTAACTGTTGTAATATCACTTTAACTCATCATCAGGTGGACTCAAAGGAGCTCTCTGGGAAGGCCATGCTGTCTGTTCCTGGTTATGAAAACAAGGTGGAGTTTGGAACAATGCTGAGCTTTGCATACCCTGTGGAAGGCCACAGTGAGTATCTGCGACTGTCTTGAAACGTGGTACATGTTATATCTGATTTTTCTGATTACCCCCTTTCCTGTGTTTTAGATAGCGAGGTCGTGGTTTCCACCACCCGTCCTGAGACTATGCTGGGAGATGTAGCAGTAGCTGTTCACCCCGATGACCCTCGATACCAGGCTAGTAGCTTTTAAAAGTGTGAGATTGTGTAGGAATGTCTCCAAATTTAGACAGAAGTACACGTAGTTAAGGAATGTGACTGTTGATATGTGAGGAAAAGGGAAAATCTCTTACTAAAGAAAATAAAACCCTTGATCTGCTGTACAGCAATGTCAAAGAAGCTTACAGAGCTACTGTCTTGGCACCACTTGGCAGATCAGACCACAGATTGTTTTTTTTATGCCAACTTTTTACAAACATGTGTGCAAAGACAACCTGCAACTCAACTCAGTCAGGTGATGGACACCTGATGCCACTGAGGTTCTAAGGGACTGCTTTGATTGGAATGTGCTGCTGGAAACCGATGAGAACAGTGTGGACACTGACAGACCGGTTGATTGCTTTACTGAATACATCAGCTTCTGTAGAGACACAAACTCGTTAAGAAAACTAAGCTCTCTTGACATCTGCAGTTAATTGCTGAAGATGTTCTATCATTCTGTGGTGGCAAGTGCACTGTTCTACACTGCAGTCTGCTGGGGTGGCAGCATCAGAAACAGGGATGCAAGGAGACTGGACAAATTAGTGTGGGAAGCTGGCTCTGGAGCAAGAATGGCCACTCTGGGAGAGGTGGTGGAAAAATGCACACTAAAGATGTTAGACGCCATCCTGAGCAACTCTGATCACCCACTTTATAACATCTTTATTGAACAGAAAAACATATACTCTCAATCTGTTGTAAAATGGAAAGATATAGCAAATTATTCGTACCCACAGCAATCAGGCTTTTCAATTCTCATACAAATAGCAGATGAGCTAGGTCAGACATATGAATTTCCCTCTGGGATCAATAAAGTTATTCTTAGTCTTACTCTTATTGTATTACATTAGACCTTTTCGGCCCAAACGTTAGCAAGCTGAAAACACAATGGTAGTTCATAGAAGCATGGTCAAAATGATTGTTTGATTTCCCTGCAAAAACTTTAAAAGAAGCGTGACAGACTGAGCTCAATGATATGTTCAGCACCTGAAGCCAGAAAAAAGGTACAAAAAAACCCTTTCAGAACACAACCACGAGATACTAGAATCATCACACTTCATCACCCAACGAGGCTAGAGGTCATATGAATGAACTCCAGACCTGAAGAGTGGAAACAAATGATAACTGAACAGCATGAGACTTGTTTAGCGGAGCTGTGCTTATATCTCTCTGCTTGATCCACTTTGTTTCAGGCTGTTCATGGGAAGCAGTGTAGACATCCGTTCACCAACAGACTGCTGCCCGTTATCACAGATTCAATGGTGGACATGGAACTTGGAACTGGTGACAGCCACATCCTATCACAGTCAAAGCTGAACGTTTGAACCCTTGCAGAGAAACTATGTGCATGTGAAGCTGCTCCTGTGTGTTTGTTCACCCCTTTGACTCTCTCCTTCCTTCAGGTGCAGTGAAGGTAACTCCTGCTCATGACCACACAGACTTCCTACTTTCTCAGAGACACTCGCTTCCACGTGTCACTGTGATTGCGGGGGATGGGACAATGACACCATCCTGTGGACAGTGGCTAGAGGTGCATGAACACTACTATTATAATGTGTAACCTTTGTATTTCTATATGAGGTGTTGAAGATGTGTCATTAATGTGGGCATGTGGGTTGTCTCAGGAAACACCTTGTAAAAACACTTGGTATATGTGGCACATGTTTAAAAGAAGGTACTATTGACATGGTTTAATGTGGGTTTATCCCGTCTGTTTTTATTCTATTTTCCTCTTTGAAGGGAGTGAAGCGTTTTGATGCCAGACAGCTTGTTGTGGATGCTCTGGTTGAGAAGAAACTGTTCAGAGGAAAGGAAAATCATGCGATGACTTTACCCATTTGCAGGTAGGGGACACTGTGATAGTGTGCCAAATGTCCATCCAGTCTAAGTGTGCAGCTTGTCATTCTAGCCTTTCATATTAGGGGTGGCAGTGGCGCAGTGGGTAGTGGGTAGGTGCTCACCTCGCAACCGGAGGGTCGCGGGTTCGAGTCCCCGTCTGAGTGTGTGCTCACCAAGTATGATTGAGGTGGGAATGAATGCTGCGCCGAATTGTAAAGCACCTTGAGTACCATGAAAAGTGCTATATAAGTCTAAGGCATTTTTATTATTATTATTATATTAGCCGATACAGCAGAGATTTTGGATTGTTTTTGTGTAGATGCAGATATGAGTGGCAAATTAAAGTAAAAGCCTGAATCCTTGATCCCTGACAGTGATCAGATCAGGTGGCTCTGTTTTGCTGTGACTGCAGGTCGCTGCAGGGATTTTGAACAAATTCATTAGCCATCACTAATCACTATTATCAAAACACCAAATCAAGTTATTTTAGGAGGACGGCATTCCCGTCCAGCTTTCCTATGACTTGGAGCATCAATGCCAAGGTGCACTGAAGCAGTTCTGAAAGTATGTTGTTGCTCAGCGCCATACTGACACAGTTTATACCTTTGTTCCCTTTAATTTGTTGCCTGTCTGTAGTTAGGCTTGATCGGCCTGATCAGCCGAGAAAAATTCATTTCATTTGTTTACAGCAAAAGGGAAGAGCGCAGCTGTCTGCCTGTTTAGTTTATATTCCTTGACAGGTTGAAGGTTTTGAATGTGTCTTTGCATGAAAACTGAGTCATAAAGATTGAGTCATAAACGTGCAATCATAGAGCTAATTCCAGCAGTGTCACAACTAGCTTTTTCCAAGTCCCATCTTTTTTGTTTTTCCTCATCTGCACGTTTGTCTGTGGTTTCTCGTTCCTGATTCTTTTCCCCGTCTATTCCCGCTTTCTCAGCCGCTCACGAGACATCATAGAACCCCTTCTGAAAAATCAGTGGTTTGTCCGCTGTGATGAAATGGCAACAAAAGCTGTGCAGGTCAGTTTAAGGCTGAGAGATCTTGAAACTGATAATTGATACACATCAGTTGCATTATTTGCTTTCAAAGAAAAACCAAAACAGGCACACAGTGAAGAAGTGCTCCAGTTACTGTCACCGCATATTTGAACTTTTTTCAAAATACTTTAAAAATACTATTAAGTCGGGGGAAAAAATAAGACATTCTGTTTCCTGGTCAGGCTGTTGAGGAGGGACAGCTGGAAATCATTCCTCACTACTACACCAAGACATGGAAGAACTGGTTATCCAACATCAGGTAGTTTGGCGGTGTGTGTTGTCCGTGCTGCTGTGTGAAATGACACCATTCTGTCAATAAAGGAGCTCTTGTCACAACATGTGGGCTGTGAACAATGTGCCTCTGTTTGCTTTGCAGTGATTGGTGCATATCCAGGCAGCTCTGGTGGGGTCATCAGATCCCTGCCTACCAAGTGATGCTTCCTAATTCTGCAGGCCTACAAGAGGTTAGTCTGTGGATATTTAGAAATTTAAAAGGGAAAACTACTGTGAAAATAGCAGGCTTGTGTGTTCACCTATGATTGCCAAACAGTTTAATCCAGTGGAACCAAAAGAGCATGTGTGTGTGTGTGTGTGTGTTGCTTGTGTAGGAGCACTGGGTTTGGGGACACACCGAGGAAGAGGCCCGTCAAAGAGCTGCTGTGAAATATGGTGTGAATCCAGAAGCCATCACTTTGACTCAGGGTGACTCATCTCCTTCATAACCGTTAACCTGCGATTTTATATAGAAATTATTATATTATTATTATGTTAGTATTTCTTTTTCCTGCAAACAGTGTTGCTAGTATTAGTATTGCTTTAATCAACAATATGACTCTGTTTACCACTAAGAGAAGCTGAACAGTCCAGTGTTACAGTCAACTTACACCACTATGCAAATGTTTGTCAGTCTTCAGAAAACACGTGTAAAACTCATACAGCATCCTCATTTAGTCAAATTAAACTGCCCTCTTAAAGGAAAGGATTCCCTGCTCTAATGAGACAAAATATGAACTGCGTACACCTTCTCTGAAGATCAGACATTGTTCTTTATTATACAGCGCTGTGAAAAAATATTTGTGCCTTTCTTGAGTTTTATTTATTTATTTGTTTTTTGCATATTTGTTACATTTACTTGTTTCATATCATCAAACAAGGATAACCCAGGTAAGTACAACATACAGATTTCAAGTGAACATTTCATTTATTAAAGGGAAAAAGTTATCCAAACCTGCCTGGCACTATGTGGAAAAACTAATTGACTCTAATAACTGGCCGTGGCCATGCTTGGCACCAAGAATTGCAATCAAGCATTTGTGATAACTGGCAGTGAGTCTTTCACATCACTGTGGAAGAACTTTGGCCCACTCTTCTTTGCAGAATTGTTTTCATTGAGTCACATTGGAGGCTTTTTGAGCATGAACAGTCTGTTTAAGGTCATGCCAAAACATCTCAATTGGATTTAAGTTAGGACATTGACCAGGCCACTCCAAAACATTCTTTCTTTTTTTTTTTTGTTTTTTGAGCCATTCAGAGGTGGACCTGCTGCTGTCTTTTGGATCATTGCCCTGCTGCATAACAAGTGTGCCTGAGCTTCAGGGCATGACCTGATGGCCGGACATTCTCCTTCAGGATTTTCTGGTAGAGAGCAGCATTCATGGTTCCAAAGCATCCAGGTCCTGAAGCATCAAAGCAGCCCTAGACTCACACTATGACCACCATGTTTGACTCTTGGTATGATGTTCTTTTTATGAAATGCTGTGTTAGTTTTATGCCAGATTGAATGGGGCTCAAAACTTCCAAAAAGTTTAACTGTTGTCTCATTAGTACACAGAATATTTTCCCAAAAGTCTCTGGGATCATCAGGATGTTTTTTTCCCAATGTGAGACAAGCCTTTGCGTTCTTTTTGGTCAGCAGTGGTTTTCTCCTTGGAGCTCTCCCATGGATGCCATTTTTGTCCAGTCTCTTTCTTATTGTTGAATCATGAACTCTGACCTTAACTGAGGTGAGTGAGGCCTGCGGTTCTTTAGATGTAGTTCTGGGATCTCTTGTGACCTCCTGGATGAGTCATCACTGCGCTTTTGGAATAATTTTAGCAGGTCAGCCAATCCTGGGAAGGTTCACCTGTGTTCTAAGTTTTCTCCATTTGTGGATAACGGCTCTCACCTTGGTTCGCTGGAGTGACAAAGCCTTAGAAGTGGCTTTGTAACAATTTCTGAATTGATGAACATCAGTGACTTTGTTTCTCAGGTGTTTCTTTAGATCGTGGCATTATGTGTTGCATTTTGAGATCTTTTGAGTTCACTTTGTCAGACAGATTCTGTTTAAGTGGTTTCTTGATTCATCAGTTCTGGCAGTAACCAGGCCTGAGGGTGGCTAGTAAAATTGAACTCAGCTTTCCAAGCAAAAATGTGGATAATCACAGTTAAATCATGATTTTAAAAAAGGGAGGAATTACTTTCACACAGGGCATGTAGGTTTGGATAACTTTCCCCCCATAATAAATTAAATAATCATTTAAAAAAAAAAAGCATTTTGTATAAATTTGTTTGATCTGAAACATTTAATAGAACAGAATAGAATATAATAGAATGCCTTTATTGTCATTATACAGAATGTACAATGAGACTGAGGGCCACTCCTGTTCAGTGCTATGCTGTAGAAAGTCACACTTCCTAAAATATAAAATAGGACTTCTAAAAAATACAGAAAAATAAAATAGAATGTATAAAAAATGTATACATTGTAAAAGAAAAAGTTATAAATTATACAAGATAAGTGTGACAAATATGCAAAAAAAAAAAAAAAGAAAGGGAAAGGGAGTAAATACTTTTTCATGGCACTTTTCATTGGCTTTTTTCTACTGAAAATGTCATGTATTGTGTCCAGTTACTTTCTGAAATGTGAGACTGTGAGTTTGACCTGTGATGTTAAAATATATTATTGATATAGTTTGAGGCATGACAGAATTTTAATTCAGCTTTTACAGTAACATTTTTTCCCTGCGTTAGACCCAGATGTCTTAGATACATGGTTTTCCTCTGGGCTGTTTCCCTTTGCTATGCTTGGCTGGCCAGAGCAGGTACTGTACTTCCTCTGACTGAACATAAAAAACCAACCCCTCAGCAGATACCCCTGTCCCTCAACCTTAACCCACCCTCTCTTCCCACAGACTGCTGACCTTCAGCGCTTCTACCCTAACTCTGTTCTAGAGACGGGCAGTGACCTTATCTTCTTCTGGGTGGCAAGAATGGTAATGCTTGGAACAGAGCTGACCGGGCAGCTACCTTTTAAACAGGTATTTTTATAATAATAAGAAAATCCCAAACAAACCAGTATTTATGGATAGACTACTGATGAATCACAGTGTCAGCCCATTCTGTTTTTGGTTTTTTCCCCATCTCTCAGGTCCTGTTTCACTCTCTAGTGAGAGATAAATATGGTAGGAAAATGAGTAAGTCTCTGGGAAATGTCATCGATCCATTAGATGTTATTCATGGAGTCTCTCTGGAGGTAGGTAACACAAAGTATTGATCCAGGAAGCAGTAATAACTGTCTGATATTTTTCACACTCAATGAAGGGTCTCATCACTTTTTTTTTTAAGTATTATAATCTCAGCGTACTGTTGCACACTTATCTACCTATGGACTTTATACTTATTTTAATGACACTTTATAATATTAGAAATTTTCTCCAAAAATAGCAAATTTTTATATTATTGTAACAATCGTTATCGTAATTATTTAATTTAAATTTGCAAGATGGTAGTGAGACCTGCTGTGATGGATGGTTTGGAGATGGTGGCACCAACTAAACGACAGGACGCTGAACTGGAGGTGACTGAGCTGACGCTGTTAAGATTTTTGTTGGGAGTGAGCAGAATGGCCAAGATTAGAAACGAGTACTTCAGAGGGACAGCTCAGGCTGAGCGGTTTGGAGACAAAAATAGAGAGGCAAGGTTGGCATGGTTAGGACACGTGCAGGGGAGGGATAGTGGATATACTGGACAAAGGATGTTGAAGATGGAGCTGCCAGGCAGGAGGAAAAGAGGAAGACCACGGAGGAGGTGGATGTGCTGAAGGAGGACATGCAGAGGGTTGGTGTCACAGAGGACGACGGGGTGATATGGAGGCAGATAATCTGCTGTGGCAGCCTCTAAAGGGAGCAGCCAAGAGAAGAACTATTGCATTTAAATTAGTTAAAATGGTCCAAAAAGAATAAAAGGTGTGCAAACTAATTTCATTTAGTTGTTAAAAGCTTCTTGCTCTCTTGTGTGACATAACTGACCTGTGGTGTGACCCAAAGCATCACTCAGAGGGTATTTATGCTATCAAACCACAGTGCTGGGATCAGGTCTCACACCATAGGACATTGTTTTCAGAGACAAACTGTATCATATTCCTTTACTTATATATAAATACAGTATATGGAAAGGAATTATTGCTATTTACTATAACAGACACAGAATTATCAGTATCAGTATCTTTCAGCTTAGTTTTTTATTTCTAAAAGTTAATATTTATTGAACCACAGGACAACTTGGGGATTTGGCACAAAGTAAAAAAGAATGGAGTCAGGTTTAATTTAGATGCAGAGTAGGAAAGTGACAGCAGTATACTTGAACTGTTGAATGCTGGAAGTGTAATTTTCAGCTGCACAGTGACGGTACAGCTGAAAGTAGGACGCAGACACAGAGGGGGACACAGACGTCTGTTCTTCTCCTTAAAAGACATGTTGTGAAAGTCTTGCGTTTTTGCTCTGTCCTATTAGAGGCTTCAAGAGAAAGTGAAGGAGGGGAACCTTGATCCGAGGGAGCAGGTGGTTGCCATGGAAGCACAGGTCAGCTCCCCTCTCTCCTGTCTCCTGAGCACACTCGTTACTCTCTCTCTTATCTGTCTGCTCAATCTGCTTCCTCACAGAGGAAAGACTTCCCCAAGGGGATCCCTGAGTGTGGGACTGATGCGCTGCGATTTGCCCTCTGCTCTCACAAGATGCAGGGTGAGTGACTCCCACCTCTCAGCTGACAGGAAAGAACAGTTTGTCAGAGTGGATGAATGTGGAACACAGTTTTGCAGGAAAGAAGAGATGGGATGGTTCACTTAAAGAAAGATGAGTTATGAGGGACTGCAGAACATATTCTCATCTGTTTCACATAAAGGCCAGCGCTCATTAAAGACTACAGGGCTCATTAAAACCATAAAATATGCATTTAGCATTAGGTTATGGAACGTCATGACTGTGATAACCGTTTTATCCTTCATCAAAGTTAAAGGTTCCTAACTAGTACTAAATTATTGGAGAACCGGCCAACCAAAGAAGTGACCCATGTTAGGCTAGACCCTGGTTCTAGTGGAGTGTTTATTTATCTTTTTACTGTGTGTAACATTTTTATTTTTGCCTCTTATCAGGAGAAGACATTAGTCTGTCCATCTCTCAGGTTCTGAGCTGCAGACACTTCTGTAATAAAATGTGGCAGACCTTGAGGTTCACACTGGGAGTGCTGGGTGACAACACAGCAACAGTGGAAGCTCTACCAAAGGTACAGCAAAGAGAGAGTTTAGACAGAGATTTGTGATTTGTATTTTTAAATTATAGAGTTGTTTGAAAAAGGCTAAGCTTTCCTTAGACAATATTTTTGGACCATAAGTTTCTGAAAAGAATAGATGGTCCCTGGCAGGCTTTACAGTGCACATTTGTGTGCCACTGAGCTGGATTTGGCTGAAAATGCTTCAACACATAACTCTGTGGTGCATAAAATGTGTTTGCAGAACACATTTCACTACACAAAAATACTACGAAGTGAAGAATTTTATTTATTTTTTTAGCCCTAATATGAGCAACATGCATTTTCTAAAGGATAATTTCTAAGTTTCCTTTGAGTCAGATTTGAAATAAAAAGCTGAAACGATGCATACTTAAACTCTGGAAGGGAACTTGTTTTGTGAGACTTCCCGTTTCTCTGATTCTTCACAACAGAGGTGGATATGGTATTTGCAATAAGACAGTAATACTCGCATTTTTTTAAAAACAAAGAAGAGCTGCGCAGTGTCTCAGATCGGCCGTTGTTGAAGTGAAGTCGATTGTGTGTAACGTATCAGTGTTTTTATGCTTTCACCTGAGTGAACGAGCCCAAACTTAATACAGTGGTGGTGTCCAGTGTGGATTTAAAAAGAGAATTTACAGCAGTGTGGGGCGGGAGTAATATTCAGAGAAAAACAAAGACAAGTTGAAGTTGTAAATTTATGTGAAAAAGGAAAAGTAGAGATTCTTTGAGATGATAAAGTTTGAAATTCAACATTTTACACCTGCATAGCCTTTTACAGTGTTTCCTTCTTTTCAGGTGTCTCCTCTGAGCAGCATGGATCGGTGGATCTGCTCCAGACTCTACAGCACAGTACTGCAGTGTGAGCGGGCCTTTGAAGCTTATGAGCTGCACACTGTCACCTCTGCCCTGTACTCCTTCTGGGTCCATAACCTGTGTGATATTTACATGGTGAGGAGCAGAGCTTTCACAGAACACTGGTACACCCTGATCATCCAAATGGAAGATTAGAGATAAAGTCATTACTGGTTTTCTTTGTATTGCTAGTAATCTATTTACTGTTCTGTCTCAAAAAGCCAGGGTGACGTATTTATGCGATTTCTCCACGGAAACAGGGAGGCTAATGGATTAAACTAATTAAGCCAATAGTTACCCCAAAATTGAAAGAGCCACTGTCATTTTTATCTGTGTGTGTGTGTGTGTGTGTGTGTCTTGTAGGAGTACACAAAGCCTCTGCTGAACAAGCAGGACAACGGGGTAGTACTCAGCACTGACACAGAGCACAGTGGTAACGTGAGGCAGGTGGCCGCCACTGTTCTCTATCACTGTGTGTCTGTCTCCTTGGCCCTGCTCTCCCCTTTCATGCCTTTCATCACTGAGGAGTTGTGGCAGAGACTTCAGCCATTTGCACCTGAAGCAGCTGCCCAAACCAGCCTGTGTTTACAGCCGTACCCCCGCTCATCTCAGTTGGTAGGATTGTAAACAAAACCTGTTCTGTTCTGTTTTTATTTGTTTTCAAATGTTTGTAGCCACCTCAAGAAAGCACCTTTTAGGCTAGACCGAAAAGCCGCTAACACCCGTTAATGTCAGGATTTGGTCAGAAACCGAATTCTTTCCAAGCCCAAATGATTCTGATCAGAGTAAACAAACTACAGTGTATAAAGAGATGTGTACCAGGGGAAACAAATAAACTAAAAGCCAAAGTAGATAAATAATATCTGGATTGGCAGAATATCTCTCTCGTGAGATGAAAAATGCAGAGACATACCCAAACCAAGTACAGGCAAATTCATAGGCGCTATATAAATAGAATTGAATTAAATTATTTTGCTCACTACCCAAAGATTGTGCTCATAGGTGAAGGTCAGAATGTAGATTGACTGGTAAATCGACAGCTTCGCTTTCATACTCAGCTGTCGCTTCACCACCCCAGACTGGTACAGAGTCTGCATCACCGCTGACACCAATCTGTCTTTCAGTCCCCTCTCACCTCACTCATGAATAAGACCCCTGTTCATGCATGAAGGGAGATGGTGGCTGTGTGATAAGGTAGGTCATCTACTAATTGGAAGGTTGGTGGTTCGATGCCTGGCTGCTCTATTCTGCATGCTAAAGTATCCTTGGGCAAGCGACTGAACCCCAAGTTTCTCCCATTGCATTTATCGGAGTGTGATTGTATGTGTGAATGTTAGATAGAAAGCACTTAGATGCAAAAAGTGCTTGTATAAGTGTGTGTGTGTGTGTGAGAATGAAACATGCGGTATGTTCCTGGAACGAGCTATCCACCCGTTTCTGCCTGAGAACCATGGCCTTAGAATTGGAGGTGCTAATTCTCATTTCCACTATGAGCCACTCCAGTGTAAGATGGAGGCCACCACCCGATAAGGCCAGTCCCCAAAAAGCAGAGCGAGATCCTGAGGCCCACCAAGGCGAAAGCCTTTCGCTGCTTGGCTGCATCTAGAAATTCTGTGCTGAAAAATTATGAACGGAATCAGAGACAAAGGGCAGCCCTGGCAGAGTCCAGCACCCACCAAGAATGAGTCAGACTCAGTGCCTCCAGTATCTTGTCCAAGGAGCGGCCAGGGATCAAACCACCAACAGTCCTGAGCTACAGCCACCCTGAAACTTTGCACAAATGTTCATTGTATGTCTTTTTTTAATTACAGGGGTGAAGCCAACCAAATATTTTGGCATGGCAACCGCTGTTTAGCAATCTGTCTTGTTCAATAATCAGTGACTTTTATGTCTTGGGGATCTGTATGTTGCATAAAATATATTTCATTACCCAAAATATTTTGCATTTTGCTGTTCAGGACATCAGAGGATATATTTAGATTTAATGTTTGTACTAATGTAATGGGACACTATTTAAAGTTTTACCCATAGACATCCAGGAACAGTACAAGCAGTTCATAGATGAAAGGCTAAAACACAACCAAACCTATCACAGCTGCCCTCAACAGAAAACAAGGTAGTGCTGTTTAATACACAGGTAAAGAAGACCAAGGAATCAAAGGACACTGTCTCTTGAAAGACGAATCTTCTCTTTTTACTAGGCTCTATATTGCATGCCAGACTAGAGAAGGAGACTTGGACCACTTCTTCAGTCATGAAAACCATCCATATCCACCTTGTCTTCTGATTTGATGGGCTCCCTGGAGCTGCTGGTACAAAGTAGGGTTGACACAAGACATCTAACAGAAGTCACTGTCATGGATGGTGCTGCAATGGTGAACATGCTAAGACCTACAGGATGCAAAACTTTGGCGACTGTGCTTCAAAGGTTTTCATCCCTCATATTCAGAGAACTCGTTTTAACAGAGCAGGTGGATACTTTATGGGACCGATAGGAAGTCAGTGGTCTCAAAGCACAGACTAGAGAAGAGCGTGCAGTAGGCACAAGTCAGAGAAGATGCATGAGAACTCCTTGGACCAAGTGCAGATGATATCTCATGTCTATGTCTATGAATATCCTTACCATTGCCAAATGCAATCCAGAGTTCTACATCAACAAGAGTCTGCACTGCTGACAACTACCAAAACATCATCTGTGTCAACACTACAGCATCTAACGCAGGCACCAGTATCTTAGAATCAGCCTCTTTGTTATTGCAAGGTGCCAGGTTCATCTTTTCTCTTGAAGAATTGCAGAGCACATCCTCATGTTCTGTTAATACCAATACCTGTTCTTCATTTGCTGCCCTCATAACCTCAGTATTCAGAAACCTAACCAACTCAACTTTGTTGCTGTCAGTGCGCAGAAATTGCTGCCAGTTCTTTGGCACTGGGCTTGCAGATCTCTGGCATGCCCTGTATTTCATGCACTTTCCAATTTTGACACTATGTCACATTTCAACCAAGTTGGGAAGAAGACAGCTTGAAAAGTTTGGGAAAGTCACAGTGAATTCACAGACATTTTGTGACGTGCACAATGCTCCAGTGGAAATACCAGATGAAGTATACGGCAGGAAAGCTACCTGCACCTCCATAGATCAGTCAGAAAGCTTCTCTTCAAACAAAAAGGATGTCAAATGTCAGTCTTTCCTCCTACTAAAGCAGCCCCTCATCAACACATCAGGAGGGAAGCACTGCAAGGTGGTCACTTTTGGGGTCAAGCTACTAAGGCAAATCACCAGTTACCCTCTCCTGCATAATGGGGGTGGACCCACCCTGAACACTGGGTCCCTCTGTAGACAATATTTCCACCGGCAAATGTGTCTTGCCCAGAGCTACTTCAGTCTAAGTGCAGATCACGCTGCCTTGACTGCAAGTGTTGTCAGGCTATGCTAAGATGCACTCTGTACTGTACATGTAAGGGACACTGTGACAATGTTTGAGCGCATCATTCTCGTGTAGCATATGGTAATTTTTATATTTTGCATACAACCAAAATACAAGTATGTAAGGTCAAAATCTTACAAGCATGTTTTGGGTATTCTCTCTTTGCTTCTCAGCTTGCTGGAAGATATAAAAGTAACTAAATTGTATTTTTATAATTCTTATAATTCTGTTGCATGTTAATAAGCATTACTTTGTGCTTGGATTGTCTAGAGTAGTGTCTTTTTGTAGAGTTTTCACATCCTCTTTTCCTAAGCAGAAATATGGTCACTATGATAAACTGTTGCTAGGATAATTACATTTCCTGTTGGCTCCACCCAGGAAATTGTTAGTTACCTTATTTGGAACATTTGCGCAACATTTCGTGCTTTTATCACTTTCTGAATGATTCTAAACTTTTGTTTTGGTTTTTTTGGTTTTTTCTCCACCAATCATCTTAGGTTCAAAAATGGTGTTATGAACAAACTGTGGTTAGCACAGAAGCCCTCCAACAAAACATCATGGGCAGGCTGTTCCTCCCAATCACACCCCCTCTAGGTCTTACTGTCATTGACCATGTGGGCATAGAAGTCCCTCAGTAGGACAGTGGAGTCACCCACCAGATGGGGTACCTTCCTGCACCCTTATCAGGGATCCCAAGAAGGCCGTGTACTCTAAACTGTTGTTTAATCTCAAATCAATCTCTGTCTCTTAATGGGCTATGTACCACAGACCTAAATGGAAGTGGTGAATCCATCACTTGACCCAACTGTTTTAGCTAATTATAAACCAATCGCCAACCAAGAATTCAATACAGTTTTTTTGTATGGCCTCTGACAGTGGACTCCTCTCTGTGCTTGTCCTACTAGACCTCAATGCAGCATTCAATACTGTTGACCACAATATTTTACTACAGAGATTAGAGCATGCCGTGGGTATTAAAGTATTAAACTGCACTGCAGTTGTTTGAATCATCTATCTGATAGTTTCCAATTTGTGCATGTAAATGGAGAGTCTTCTTCCCACCAAAAAATTAGTCATGGAGTTCCACAGGGTTCTGTGCTGGGACCAGTGCTACTTATACATGCTTCTCTTAGACAATATTGTTAGAAAACACTGCATACATTTTCATATATGTACTGTACTGATGTTTTTTTTTTTGTGTTCCATAAAGATGTTATAAAGTGGGTGATCAGAGTTAACCTAGATATTTAACCAGATCCCTATATTCAGATTCCTGTCCATTCCTGATACACGCCACAATGGCAGTGCATTCCGAGTATTTCTGCATGTTGTAGGATTCAGAATTGTATTTGAAGTCTGCTGTATACAATGTGAAAAGGAATGGAGCCAAGACAGTCCCATGTGGAGCCCCCGTATTACTCCCAGAATGTCCCAGAAACACAGTTTCCCAACCTGACACACTGTGGCCTTTTCTGTCAAGTAGTCTTTGATCCAGGAAGCAAAGAAATAATTTACATCCATCTCTGTCAGCTTGTCTTTTGAGTATATTTGCTTGGATGGTATTGAAAGCGCTTGAAAAGTCAAAGAACATAACTCTCACATAAGAACCAGATTCCTCCAGATGAGCTAGGGCTCGGTGAAGCATGTAGAGGACAGCACCAATTATTCCAATGTGACATTTGCATGCAAACTGCAGGGGATCAAGTTTGTCTGTGACCTCAAGTTTCAGTAGGTGTAGAATCAGCTGTTCCAAGATTTTCTCTTTTTTTTTTTTTTTAGAGTTTTTACCTTAAAGCATAAAGCACCTTGAGCTGTTTGTTGTAATTATGTTCTATATAAATAGAATTTAATTGAAAGAGAGAAAAGGAGAATGTATGGAAAACAAACTATAGACCATATATGTATAGACCAGCGAATGCAAATCAGGACTATGACGTTATGGAGTTAGAGATACCTGAAGAAAGGTGCAGGGAGAAAGAACGCGAAGAGGAGAAATTACAAACTGGGGAAAAGAGAAGACACCAAGTTAATGAGATATAGTGGCATATGAATGCATGCAAGAAATCTTCAGTGACGCTTCCCAGTAGGCTAAGCCTACTGCAGCATAACTAAGGGATGGCTTAGGGTCCCTTAGTTATGCTACAGTAGGCTTTTGTCCCATCTTTGGTTTTGGGATCCAGCCCTAACTATAAGTTTGATCAAAAAAAATTTAAGTCTAATAACAGTAGAGATGGGGTCTTTTCTCCCATTAATCTAAATGGTGAGCTGCTTCCTCCTGTTCTACTTTTTATAACTCTGGGAAAATACATCACAAAGGGGAATGTACAGGACTGGATTTTCCACTCTCTGTGTTTTAGCTGACGTGTTATTATTTTAACCTCTCTATCCTCTCCATTCTCTCAGGCACACTGGCATTTTGCTGAGGAGGAAAGAGATTTCCTGCTGGTCCAGGAAGTGATCCGAGTGGCCCGCTCATTACGAGCCCAGTGTGGTGTAACCAAAGCAAAACCAGATAGTAAGTCAAGAAATGAAAGAGAACCATTTTTTTTAAAACATTTACCGTGGTGAATGCTCAAAAATGGCTATGTAGCACCCAGTTATGTTTAGCTATACAGAGACTCAAAGGTTTTCTTCACACTTTGCTAGAAAAATTGAAACGAAGGATTTATTCTGCGTATATCTACAAACGTATATGGAAACAGCAAAAACAAACAAAGCAAAATATAAAGAATGGCATGGCTCAAGACTTTTGCAAAGAACCGTATGGAAAAATGTGGATAATTTAATTTATTTATCTTGATTGTTTCAGTGTGGGCAGTGTGTTCACCCAGCCAAGCCCAGGTCCTCCTCCGCTTTGGGTCAGCTATTCAGACTTTAAGCCGCATCTCCAGCCTCCAGATTTACTTTTCTGACAGAGAAAACAACCCCCCCTCTGTCCACTCCACTCCTCCGCCCAAAACAAGCCTCATCGGTGTCGTGGACCACACGTGTCAGCTACACCTTCACTTTCAAGTACGCATCAGTCTCCTTCTGTGGCATAATTAAGATGACTTGTTTTAATATCAGGCTTTGCATTTAATCAGTTAGTGGATGACAAAGTCACCTAAAATTTTGATATTCAGGTTCAGCAAAACACAAGTTGTGGTTTCAGCGTGAGCGTTAGTTGAATATAAATAAAATCTTTGGGTTTTGGACTGACAGAAAGTTTTGAGAGCTTTCAGAAATAATGACGAGTATTTGCCACTGTTAGCTGACATTTTGGGGTTGGAATTATTTATCTTTGGGCTCCATTTTCCTTTTAAGATGCGAGTTAAAATTAAAATGCATCATTGCTGCCAAAATTTCAATTCAGATGAAAGGTCTGTGGAAAAATAATTTTCTTCCCAGCTTCCAAAAACCTGCATAATTATTGGGAACATTTGCAACATTTGACTTTGTAAAGTACCAGCTATGCTTCAGAATCCAAATGCAAACTTGAATCACATGGAATAGGGATTAAAGGTGTACTGTTCCTATTCACAAAAACAGAGGTGCACATCAGCATTTGAATGCGTTCGTAGTGGTGAAGAGGATGCTGGTCATGTCTAGCATACTGTAATATATGATTTTCTCTCAGAGTGGAGTGGACATAAGGAAACAGATCCTGCAGCTCTCTCAGCGTAGAGACAAGCTTGTTCCAAAGTTGGACGAAGTCCTTTGCAGAGTCCAATCTCCAGACTACCTCACCAAGGTTCCTTCACATGTCAGGGAGCAGATGGACAGTAAGGTGAGCACTGTGCAGTAAGGTGAAGGAGAACTGCTATGGGCCATTTATAATTTGAATCAATAAAAAGCTTTGTGTCTTGGAGTGAGACTTGTATTCACAGTGAGAGCAGCAAGGCTCAGGGAATGTCACTGCTGTTCTGTCAGTGCACCACTTCAGTCCAGACTGAAATATCTCCATAACCATTAGCTTGAGTGTCACAGAAGTGATCACTGAAAGGTTGCACTCCATTTTAAAATATGCAGTCATCTTAAGCTAATATGTAGAAATAATGCCAACTAAATTTAGCTTTTCAACCCCCTGAAGTCTCTCCATCATCCAAGGCTTTTCTTTTCATTTCTGTCCCTCTCCCTCTTCACTTTCTTCTGACAACTGAGCTCTTTTTCTTTTACTGGGCACAGTTTCCACAGTTACTCCAGTGTCCTCACCATCTGCCAAACCCACCGATGGCTAACGAGGAAAACAAAAGCTCTGTTCCCTTCCTGTTGTGGTTATGCAATCCTGAGAGTTTTTTTTTAGTGAACATTTACTTTATAAATTCAACCAAAAAACTGTTTCTGTTGCCACCATTAAATAAATCAGTGTTTTCATGTATTTTACCCTGCCTTATGTGTGCAGGTGTCCGCTTTGGAGCAGGAGCTGAAAACCATTGAGGATCAGCTGAAATTGCTGCAAGAGATGGAAACAGCAGAATAAATGCAACAGGCATCACCGTAATTGTGTGGCATGCTGGATAATCAGCTGTTGGATTATTTATATTATCTGAGTCAAAAATATTAATGTATTTTTCATGTAATGGAGTTTTGCACTCTATAATTACCAGCTTGCCTGCAGATGGAGTCCTGTCAGGCTGCAGATGTTTTGAGCGCAGTGGTACGGTGGAAGCATCTGCAGTTTATCTGTTGCTCCTAAACAGAAAATTTTGTCTCCTGTGCTGACTTTTTAAAAACTCTGATTACAAAATGTTTTTTCTGATAGCAAATTTTCATTTTCACTGTTATACCATGAATGTATCTCAAATCTGGGTATTGTTTGGAAAAGGCCCTTTTGGAGGATATCATAATTTAGCCACCCAGAAGAATCATGCCCTGGATTTGACAGTGGCAATATAAACAACTAACATGCCAATTAAAACAGCAACAGCAGAGAAAAAAAAATCTGTCATTTAAAGTGAATACAAAATAAAATAAACCCAAGATTTGAGACTAAAATCTGAAAGCTAACTTTGAATGTTCTCACAGAAATTCACTTTACAACTCGTTTACTTTGCCATGACCACCAGGGGCCTGGTCAACATTCTTGTTATAAAAGTGTGCCCATATTTCACTGCAATTTTTTTTTTCTCCACAGGTTACAAATTTACTTATGGTGGTATAATATAACAGTCTCTATAACCCAAATCCTTGGCAAACCACTTAAGGGTTCAGTCAGGAGAGCTTACACTAAAGCTTTCAGCTGCTCTGTCAGCGCCTTCACTTTTATGTCTCGGTCTACTGTGCTTGCTATGAGGCCTGCCTCTGTGCTTCTCCTGCTATGTGCATGAACCACAGCTGCTATGACATAGACAAGAGGCTAGAAGGCCGTCCCAATACAGTAGGCTTTCCTCCTGGACCAGACTTGACTCTCCCACCGAGAGTGGCAATATGCTGCAGTTAATGTATGGGTCAGAGGTGGCCCACATGGGGCACAAGTCATGGGCATCGTCAACTTAAAATCGACTTCTATAAGAGGTACGCACCATTGTGTAATTCACAATAGGGGCTAAGGTGGTAAATTTGGGAGCTTAGACTAACTGTTCATAACTGTAACATCCAGCATTGGCATTGGCTAACACAACAAACTATTTAAGACAGTATAACTGGTGAGCGAGGCAACACAAGATAAGGATGGTCAAAGCTCTCCAGGTAGGGCAGAAAGGAGCCGCTGCAGATCACAAACAGATCTGTGGAAAAAATAAATCCACAAAGAACATCAAAGAGACTGGATGTAGGCTACCACGCGTGGAACACATTGGTAGCCTGCAGATACCTGAAGGAAGATCACACATGACTGTGTAAAAGATCTCAACCCGTGTGAAGTGCAAGGAGATGTATCCACTTTGTTTACAGGCACTGTGCTTACTGGGGTTCAATAAGTTTGAAGTGGACAGGATCCATGTTTGTGGAGATGAAGAATAAACACACATACAGAGATTCATAGATTTATTAGTTAGATTCTAGTTCTTCACCTTAAAACATACTGCCACACAATGTATCTGTACTGCAAAGTGCTGCCCTATTAGTTTTGCAACTTTTGACTAAACCTGAATATAAACTGGGCAGCACAGTGCTGCAGTTGTTAGCACTGCTGTCTCACAGCAAGAGTTCCTGATTCAAACCTGATGGCCATCTGGAGCCCTTTGTGAAGTTTGTGTTCTCTCTGTGTAGATATCGTCCGGATACTCCAGCTTCCTCCCACAGTCTGAAGACCTGCATGTTGGGGATTCTAAATCAGCCACAGGTGTGAATGTGAGCACGAATGGATGTCTGTTTCTCTCTGTTATCCTTGTGATCGAGTGGTGACCTGTACATGATGTACCCCTCTTTGCGCCCCATGATGAATGGGATAAGCCCTGAATTGGATAAGTGGTCATGAAAATGGATTCATCAAAATGTATCCAGCTACTTCCATCAGCAGTGACCCAATCATTGGTGCTAATGCCTCCACATTTTTGAAGAGAGAAGCCTAATGTGGCCGTTCATTTCATTTTCCAAAATCTTCTCATCCCATCATTTTTGGAGGACTGTAAAAAAAAAATGCTGACTTTGTTCAACCTATTGAATAAAAGCTAAGAGTCTGCACTTCAGTCACGCATAGATTTTCATTTAAAATGGTGGTGTACACAGGTAAAGTGAAGGAAACAATGTCACCCTACAAAAACATGGATTTACAACTTTATTATAAAGGAGAGTTTAATTTTCTTTAAAAAAAACAAACTTGAATACAGGGATAAGGAATTAAAAAATGCAGTATCTTGAATTCTTGTGCTCCAGCTAACATTTATGAAATTTGTGTCTAACAGAAAATGCTGCGTATACGTGCAAGAAATGAACGCTGTAATGATCAGAGAAAACTAATTTTGTGAGTGGGGAAAAATGTGAATTTGCCAGGGATTAGACTTCGGCTCAGCTCGGGTCAACTCGGTCCTAAACGAGTCAACAATCCGGAAGTATAGTTTTGTGTAATCAAAAGAAAAATGCCGTCACCATACATGAGCCACAGTCGCCTGTGGTAGAGCTAGCTGGAGAAAGTGAAGCTCCTGGCAGCTGGGATAGAGTAAAGGGCTTCTCTCCGCAAAGTTTCATTTTGGGATCACGGACCGCTAGCAGTTGACCCATTGCTACGGAGCGGGAACTGTATCCTGCTAACATAAGCAGCTAGTGGTGCTGGATACAAGAGTGGAGCCGGGAGGATGACGGAAAATGAGGTGGAAAAGGTGCATGTGATACTGGAGGCTATGTGAACCCACACAGAAATGTGCTGCCAATGTGACACCTAAAGAAATAAGAGCGGCTCGACTAGTTAATGTCAGCTAGCTAGCCAGCCAGCTAGCCGGTTAGTGCTGCAGCTCGATGATCTTCAGTTCGTTTGGGAATGCAAGCCTCATTCAGCGGTCCAGAACGGCATGAGAGAGGTGAGTGACACTGGCTCCTGTTGCTGCATCCTATCGTTGACTGGTGCGGCTGATGAGCTAAAAAGCTTTCGTTATGGCTTTTCTGTGTTAGCCACTTAGCTAACAGCACGTCAGAGTAAGTGAACGGGTTAGCTGGCCTTGAAGATGTTCTTTATGTCTCTGATGGTCAGAGATCGTTGTAGAGGGGACAAACGCTGGCCACGGCCCTACTGCGTTTAACACTCAGTAATGTCCTGTGCTTTAACTCAGCCTCAGCGACACTAGGCATATGAAGCGAACAGGTCGAACAACACAGACAGCTGCATGGCTGTGATCTGCTGTGTGCAGCGTGGACTAATCAGCTGAAAACAGAACAAGTTTGTAGTGCTGGCAAACTAAGAGGCGTTGCCTGCCCTGCCCAGTCCTGCCCTGGCTGTCCCCACTTCACAGTAATCATGTGAGCCGGACACCGGTAAGCGTCCCGTCTGTGTGTCTGATACTTCAGTCGGTTCGTGCCGCAGGCTGCTCTCTGTCATCCTACCAGTCAGCTCCACGTCGGCTGGCGGAGGGAGGGGATTCACCAAGACTTTCAGCTGGTACAGTTTGTGAGAGGAGCAACAGTTTCTTCCTCCCAGCTCACAATCGGCTCCCCTTGTCAGCTTAAAGCACTGCAAGACTGAAAAGGAGGCACGACTTAAGGTACAGTTGGCATTGGATTTTACTTACTGGGATCAGTCTCTTTCAACGGTTCATTATTGTTTCTATTTATTCCTAAATATTCTGTTTCTGACACCTCTAATATTTGAGTTTTTTTTTTTTGGTTTGTTTTTTGTTAACTTAAGTTGATCGATAGGACGGTGCTTAGATGGCCAGCCTGCTCGATTGTTGAACCTTTTTTGATAAGTTGTCTTGAAAATAACCAGGCTCTTCAATATATTTAAAAAAGATCTGCAACAGCACAGAGAAACTTTCTGATCGTCATTATAGTGACCAAAAAATACTCACAGCTAACAGTAATATCACAGTGTAGTTAAAAGTATCCAGTAGGTACCACTGAAAGCTTCAGATTGCACTGTTGACAAGTTAGATGGACAAACCTGACCTTTAACCCCAATTCCAAAGTCCCTACAGCATTTTGGGCTCAAAATGAGTTTGGCTTGCGTGTTTTGCAGACAGGGGGGCAAGTTTTTCACTTTAGATTTAAGCTGTTTTTATACATGAGTTTAGGAGTGTTGGAAGAATATCATCTGAATTTGCACATTCTTATGTGTGGCACATAAGAGAGCGTTGGCAGCAGATTCTCTCGGTGATGGAAACGCTCTCGCTGGCTTCTGCTGCTAGTTTTTATTTATTTTAAGCGTGCCCTATTTAGCCTTACTAGCTACGTTTAATCTGTAGTATCTGGCACATTAACAGCTTTTTAAACATTTAACAGTGACTTGATCACTATCATAAAAAATGGCAGCTAACACACAGTGTTATTATATAACATTTGAAAGACTGAAATCCAGTTGCTGAACAACTTCCTGTGCTATTCTCACATCCTGGCAAACAGAAATCACGTAGACTTGGTGCTGAAATTGACTCGTGATCCTGATCCGATTGTCTCCAACGTTTGTGTTGTGTTGCGTGCATCTCTGTCAGGAAATGTCCATTTAAAAAGGCAGGGTTGCTGTGCATGTTTGAAAATTGTTGTAGTTCTTTAAGAATGCTGAATTTCATTCCAGCTTTCTTGATAACAAGCACATTTAAAAAGTAAAATATTAGTATATAAGCAAGTGTAAAGTAGAAAAAAGGGAAAACAAATGCATAAATATATAACAACAACAAAAAAAATTTAAATTCTATATTCAGTTGAAGCAAAATGAATGTGTTTTCCCTGCGGGTGGTCTTTGTCCTCCAAGCTCGGGTCCTCTACCAGAGGCCTGGGAGTTTGAGGGTCCTGCGCACTACTGGACAGATCTAGGATATCGTTCCTGGAATCTACTGGAGCCACCTTCCAGTTTGGGGGTCACTGCTCCGAGTGTTCCCATTACCACGGGGACCACTGTTACCTTCACCTTCCACATCCTCTCTAGTTCTTCTGAGCCTTTGGTATTTATCAAGCTTCTCGTGTTCCTTTCTCTTGATGTTGGCATCACTTGGTATTGCAATGTCTGTCACTACGGCTTTCTTCCTCTGCTTGTCCACCTCTACTGCATCTGGTTGGTTAGCCATAACAAGTTTGTCTGTCTATATCTGGAAGTCCCACAGGATCTTAGCTTGGTCATCCTCTACCACCCCTGGGGGCGTATCCCATTTTGACCTCGGGACTTCCAGGTAATACTCGGCACCTTCTGATAGTGCAGTTCCATCAGTTCTGACTACCTTCTTTCTTTTGGTTATCCATCCGACTACACTTCTCCAGTCTGAATGACATTCCAATGTCATTGCTGTAGATTCTAGGGGTGTGGATCAGTGAATCCATGTCTTGTTCACTCCTGGCATACAGCTTGATGTCATCCATGTAGAGTAGGTGGCTAATGTTTGCTCAATTCCATAGCTGGTATCTGTAGCCAGTCTTTTTTTTTTCTTCTTTTTTTTTTTTTTAACTAAGGGGCACAAAGCCCAGCTGGCAAGACCCATCCATCCTCACCCATCCCCAGTCCAACCTAGAAGTAATAAATGCATGAACTAGTTTTTCAGCATCACTTTGAGACAGCAGGTTTCTAATTTTAGAGATATTGCACAAATGCAAAAATAAGCAGTCCTACATATTTGTTCAATATGTTCACTGAAGGACATATCCTGGTCAAAAATCGCTCCAAAGATTCCTCACAGTGTTACTGGAGGCCAAGGTAATGCATCTAGAGTAGGTGTCTGGTTAGATACAATGTTTCTAAGATTTGTAGTGCAGAGTACAGTAACTTTAGTTTTATCTGAATTTAGAAGCAGGGAATTAGAGGTCATCCAGGCCTTTATGTCTTTAAGACATTCCTGCAGTTTAATGAATTGATGTGAGTCATCTGGCTTCATGGATAGATAAAGCTGGGTGCAATGAAAATGCATGCAATGCTTTCTAATAATACTACCTAGCGGAAGCATGTATAGTGTAAATAGAATTGGTTCTAGAACAGAACCGTGTGGAACTCCATAATTAGCCTTAGTGTGTGAAGAAGACTCCCCATTTACATGAACAAATTGGAGTCTATTAGATAAATATGATTCAAACCACTGCAGTGCAGTACCTTTAATACCTATGGCATGTAATCTAATCTCTAATAAAATATTATGGCCATCAGTATCAACTGCTGCACTGAGGTCTAGCAGGACAAGCACAGAGATGAGTCCACTGTCAGAGGCTGTAAGAAGATCATTTGTAACTTTCTCTAATGCTGTTTCTGCACTGTGATGAATTCTGACATCAATGTGACATCAATTAGCTGGCATATGTTAATGTGCCAGTTCGCTTTAAAACTGTCATTAACCCTCATGTCATAATCTAAAACTTCCAGCCACCCATTTTCTTTGCCATTGTACAAAATTTACTTTAAGAAAACAACCCATATGCAGAACTTGAAGTCCTTCAGCTTTGGATTCTTTCTTGTGATCATAAAGCTCTAGATAAGCACATACAAACTTTTTTGGCTAATAATTAGGTCACAATAAAGTTTTTTTTTTAAATGTAAAATGTAATTTTTTTTCATAATCATTCAATTCAGCTTCATTGAATATATAGCATCAAATCACAACTGTTGCCTCAAGGTGATTTATATTGTAAAGACCCTAGAATATTATAAAGTGTAATCCTTAAATATGAGACTATTTTAACTATTTTAACCCGTCACTACATTCTGCTGTGTTCTAGACTCAGAACAAGCCCCTGTTGCATGCCACACATCTGTGTCTGGGAGTCTGAAGGGTTTCCAATACAAATAAGTCTTTTAAAAGGTGTTTTATTTATTTATTTATTTTTTATGTAGACTTATAAAGCAAGCTGGAGTTCCTCCACGTCCACACAGCCCGGTCCCATTTAAGGCTCCAACATGGTGCTGTTGTGTTAATACAATGCAGTTTTTTTAGTGTCTGCTGTCAGAGGGGAAAAATCTGTGGAACAACAAGAGTTCATTAAGATCCGAGAAATATGTTTATGTTCACTCTGTTAGTTGACCTATTATTTATATCTGATTTAAAAAACAAAACATTGCAACAGACCAATTATGAAGAAATAAATGAAGGACAGATACAGAGAAGTAGTCTCTTATAGCTCTTTCATCTTGAAAATCGTTCTTGCTCACTGACACATAGGGGGAAAATCCAGTATAATATAAAGTGACTAAGAGTGTCTGTTGTGTTGTATGTTGTGCTGTGGTCAGTTTGGATCTGTCAGCAGCCTGCACACGCCCCCCTGACCTTAACTGTGGTCATTTGTGACTCTGCAAACATAACACTGCACTTTAAGCTGGGGTAAACTGAGACTGTAATGTGATTGCAATTGGTACCACTTTTACCTACCCACCTCTCCCCAAGGCCATGGTAGAGTGCATAATATGGAGGTAAACAGGCTGGATATTCTGGTAGCTTGGAGAGCTGGTTTCATCCTCTGTCAGAGCTATATTTGTCAGCACTAATTGGTTTAGGTGTTTCTAATGCTAAGAAATTACTTTCATCCACCACTCACTCCCTCCCTCACTCACTCCCTACCTCCCTCTGTTACTTTGGAATAACAAAGAGAGCCTGTCAGAGTTCAGGTTCACTGGCCTGGACATCTCTTTGTAGATATATTTAATTCACTGAGAATGTTTCTTTGTAGCCAGTCAGAAAGTTGCACAGGTCAGTCTCATGTGCTGACAGCCAATGAACAAAGTGCTTATTTAAAGGGTCAGTTTAGCCAGACCTGGCATTGGCTATTCCGTCCTGCTAGAGGCCTGTGTTAGGAAGAAGGAATTTGTCTTATCCAGCTAACTTCAGGGTTTTCTATACTACAAAGCCAATTCACTTACATTGCCATAGTAATGTGCTGTGAACCTTATCTGCTACAAAGGAAGTCATATTCCAGGTTAGAAACCAGCAGGTAGGAAATCACCGCCTACTGACCCAATGAAATAAAAACCATTCCCTGAAGATTCCTTGGCCCTCTGTACGTGAATAGGAGAAGTGCCTAAAATTTTTCAATAACATCTAGGTCTTTCTGCTTCCCTGACAAGGATCAGTAATATATAGGTGTATAGATTCTTAGATTCAGCTTTACTCCTTCAATTATTCTTGTAGGCTCAAAACAATTTTACAAGTTTTATTGTTCTGTATGCATGAGGATGAGATGTTATAACAGTACTGCTGTACCTACTTGTACTTGCTGACCTTAGGTAAAATTTGCATGTAGACGGGGGGGGGATATATATATATATATATATATATATATATATATATATATATATATATATACAGTGGTGTGAAAAAGTGTTTGCCCCCTTCCTCATTTCCTGTTTTTTTGCATGTTTGTCACACTTAAGTGTTTCGGAACATCAAACCAATTTAAACAATAGTCAAGGACAACACAAGTAAACACAAAATGCAATTTGTAAATGAAGGTGTTTATTATTAAAAGTGAAAAAAAATCCAAACCATCATGGCCCTGTGTGAAAAAGTGATTGCCCCCCTTGTTAAAACATACTATAACTGTGGTTTTTCACACCTGAGTTCAGTTTCTCTAGCCACACCCAGGCCTGATTATTGCCACACCTGTTCTCAATCAAGACATCACTTAAATAGGAGCTGCCTGACACAGTAAGGTCCACCAGAAGATCCTTAAAAGCTACACATCATGCCGAGATCCAAAGAAATTCAGGAACAATTGAGAAAGAAAGTAATTGAGATATATCGGTCTGGAAAGGGTTATAAAGCCATTTCCAAAGCTTTGGGAATCCAGCAAACCACAGTGAGAGCAATTATCCACAAATGGCGAAGACATGGAACAGTGGTGAACCTTCCCAGGAGTGGCCGGCCGCCCAAAATTACCCCAAGAGCGCAGCGACGACTCATCCAAGAGGTCACGAAAGACCCCACGACAACGTCCAAAGAACTGCAGGCCTCACTTGCCCCAGTTAAGGTCAGCGTTCATGCCTCCACCATCAGAAAAAGACTGGGCAAAAATGGCCTGCATGGCAGAGTTCCAAGGAGAAAACCACTGCTGAGCAAAAAGAACATTAAAGCTCGTCTCAATTTTTCCAAAACACATCTTGATGATCCCCAAGACTTTTGGGAAAACATTCTGTGGACCGATGAGACAAAAGTGGAACTCTTTGGAAGGTGTGTGTCCCATTACATCTGGCGTAAAAGGAACACTGCATTTCAGAAAAAGAACATTATACCAACAGTAAAATATGGTGGTGGTAGTGTGATGGTCTGGGGCTGTTTTGCTGCGTCAGGACCTGGAAGACTTGCTGTGATAAATGGAACTATGAATCCTGCTGTCTACCAAGAGATCCTGAAGGAGAATGTCCGACCATCTGTTCGTGTACTCGAGCTGAAACGAACTTGGGTTCTGCAGCAGGACAATGATCCTAAACACACCAGCAAGTCCACCACTGAATGGCTGAAGAAAAACAAAATGAAGACTTTGGAGTGGCCTAGCCAAAGTCCTGACCTGAATCCTATTGAGATGTTGTGGTATGACCTTAAAAAGGCCGTTCATGCTCGAAAACCCTCTAATGTAACTGAATTAGGACAATTCTGCAAAGATGAGTGGGCCAAAATTCCTCCAGAACGCTGTAAAAGCCTCATTGCAAGTTATCGCAAACGCTTGGTTGCAGTTGTTGCTGCTAAGGGTGGCCCAACCAGTTATTAGGTTTAGGGGGCAATCACTTTTTCACACAGGGCCATGATGGTTTGGATTTTTTTCACCTTTAATAATAAACACCTTCATTTACAAATTGCATTTTGTGTTTACTTGTGTTGTCCTTGACTATTGTTTAAATTGGTTTGATGTTCCGAAACACTTAAGTGTGACAAACATGCAAAAAAACAGGAAATGAGGAAGGGGGCAAACACTTTTCACACCACTGTGTGTATATATATATATATATATATATATATATATATATATATATCACATATACACAGTGCCTTGCGAAAGTATTCGGCCCCCTTGAACTTTTCAACCTTTTGCCACATTTCAGGCTTCAAACATAAAGATAAAAAATTTTAATTTTTTGTGAAGAATCAACAACAAGTGGGACACAATCGTGAAGTGGAATGAAATTTATTGGATGTGTCAAACTTTTTTAACAAATAAAAAACTGAAAAGTGGGGCGTGCAATATTATTCGGCCCCTTTACTTTCAGTGCAGCAAACTGACTCCAGAAGTTCAGTGAGGATCTCTGAATGATCCAATGTTGTCCCAAATGACTGATGATGATAAATAGAATCCACCTGTGTGTAATCAAGTCTCCGTATAAATGCACCTGCTCTGTGATAGTCTCAGGGTTCTGTTCCAAGTGCAGAGAGCATCATGAAGACCAAGGAACACACCAGGCAGGTCCGAGATACTGTTGTGGAGAAGTTTAAAGCCGGATTTGGATACAAAAAGATTTCCCAAGCTTTAAACATCTCAAGGAGCACTGTGCAAGCAATCATATTGAAATGGAAGGAGTATCAGACCACTGCAAATCTACCAAGACCCGGCCGTCCCTCTAAACTTTCATCTCAAACAAGGAGAAGACTGATCAGAGATGCAGCCAAGAGGCCCATGATCGCTCTGGATGAACTGCAGAGATCTACAGCTGAGGTGGGAGAGTCTGTCCATAGGACAACAATCAGTCGTACACTGCACAAATCTGGCCTTTATGGAAGAGTGGCAAGAAGAAAGCCATTTCTCAAAGATATCCATAAAAAGTCTCGTTTAAAGTTTGCCACAAGCCACCTGGGAGACACACCAAACATGTGGAAGAAGGTGCTCTGGTCAGATGAAACCAAAATCGAACTGTTTGGCCACAATGCAAAACAATATGTTTGGCGTAAAAGCAACACAGCTCATCACCCTGAACACACCATCCCCACTGTCAAACATGGTGGTGGCAGCATCATGGTTTGGGCCTGCTTTTCTTCAGCAGGGTCAGGGAAGATGGTCCAAATTGATGGGAAGATTGATGGGGCCAAATACAGGACCATTCTGGAAGAAAACCTGTTGGAGTCTGCAAGAGACCTGAGACTGGGACGGAGATTTATCTTCCAACAAGACAATGATCCAAAACATAAAGCCAAATCTATAATGGAATGGTTCACAAATAAACGTATCCTGTTGTTGGAATGGCCAAGTCAAAGTCCAGACCTGAATCCAATCGAGAATCTGTGGAAAGAGCTGAAGACTGCTGTTCACAAACGCTCTCCATCCAACCTCACTGAGCTCGAGCTGTTTAGCAAGGAAGAATGGGCAAGAATTTCAGTCTCTCGATGTGCAAAACTGATAGAGACATACCCCAAGAGACTTGCAGCTGTTATTGCAGCAAAAGGTGGCGCTACAAAGTATTAACGCAAGGGGGCCGAATAATATTGCACGCCCCACTTTTCAGTTTTTTATTTGTTAAAAAAGTTTGACACATCCAATAAATTTCATTCCACTTCACGATTGTGTCCCACTTGTTGTTGATTCTTCACAAAAAATTACATTTTTATATCTTTATGTTTGAAGCCTGAAATGTGACAAAAGGTTGAAAAGTTCAAGGGGGCCAAATACTTTCGCAAGGCACTGTATATATATACATATGGCCTCCGTCGCTGCACTGACATCACCTTTGTGCTAACTGTGATGATAGCGATCCATTCTGGTGGCTAACAGCTGAAATTCTGAGTCTGGCACAACCTCAGCAAGGCGCAGGGCCGGGTGATCAACCGCTAGCTAGAACCCTGAGATAACTTCAACACTGAATCAACTTTGTGATGAAATAACAAGGGAACAGGCTTCACTTTCCCATGATACTACTTGTTAGTAAATTGTCTAATCATTTTTGGGCTTCTAAAAATGGGGGATGTATATAAAAATAGATAAGCCAAAGCCTTTCAATAAATTGCTGCACCAGGAAAATGGGGAATGGGTATAGCAGTTAATTGAAACATGCCAACACACACGGAACTGCAGTATATAGGGCAAAAGGTTTGTGAAATTCAAATTAGCTTGAAAGTCAAAGGCCTGCCACGTCTTCTTTTGTCCTTCACTTATCCAGTTTACTCTTCTTTTTTTTAAGAACACACTGCACACCAAGCTGAGATATGTCAAGTTTTCAGCTAATAGGTCTTTAGGAATCACCTTGTTGGTACAATAATACTATGGTATGCATGTCAAAGTGTGTTATCTTTTTAGATTCAGCTAAAGAAATGGCGGTGGCTTGAGACTTTTGCTCAGTACTATAGATTTGTGAAATTCATCAATCATATGCAAAGATTCGTTAATGCAAAAAAGAATCAATTTAAAATGGGCCTATAAGAGAAATATTAAAGTAAAATTTAAAAAAGTCAACTCCTAGCTTTATATAATATCCAAAGTATAGCATCCATTTTGACCATCTAGCTTAGTGTGGGTGTAGCTACTGTTATTGACAGACACTGGAGCAGGTGAAGCTGTAGCTTGTGTGCATGCTGTTTTGAAACTATTATTAGACAATAGAATTTAATAGACTGTTTTTATTGCATCAAACATGGAGCATAACAAAAATATAGTGTTCGGTTGAGGTCTGGTGTCCCCATGGGTTTTCCTTGGGCTGAGAGGATGCAGATTCTAACCTCTGTGAAACTCAAGTAAGACCCGATTTTTCCAAAGAAGTCCCTGGAGATGAGCAGGGTTCGATGCAAAGGGTTTATTAACACACAAGTTTCAGACAAAAATGCAAGGAAGCTGTAGGCACCTCTCGGGAGTGTCTGTATTAAGCGAACGAGTTACCAAAGCCAACAGCAGCAAAGCAAACAAAGGTGACCAAAAGACAAGACTCGCGAGCTCATATATGACTTCCCAAAGCAATATCTCCCTTTGATCCCCGCTAATCTGCAGACACCGTCTCCTCCTGAAATCTGATCAGACTGACCAACTTCTGGGTAAACTACCAGCTGCTTTCTATAGTGTGCTAAAAATACAGACCCCAAAGTACCCTTATATGACAAACCTGACAGGCATAGTAAATAAGGCGATGCTTCCCGTCTTGAAGGCATTTGTCACACTGCCACTTCTAGACATAATCCGCCTGATTAAAATGTATCCCCATAATATTTTATATTATCCAAACATACTCAGTCTCCTGAATCATATTTCAGAAGGCATACCTGCATGGAGTGAGAGAAAACACAATATGAGGTGAAGTGATGTAATGTGAATATGATAAATGAATATGAGGCCTCATGTCTAGTATAAATGTAAGTATAACAGGCCTCAGTTCTAAATTACTAAACTCAAAGATACAGTGTTCATCAATCCGGTGTATATATGACCACTGTTGCCACTAAGCAGTAAGATAAGATAAAATTTTAATGATCCCATGATGGGCGAGCAGCAAACAGTGTGCTGTGACCAGAGGAAGTGAAACAGTGAAAGCAAATGTCCAGGTGAGGTCCTTAGAGATGTGGGTCCCCAGGAACTTGAAGGAGGACACTCTCTCCACACACACACATACTCCATTGATGGAAAGTGGAGCATGATCCCCTCTTTGCCTCCTGAAGTCAATGGCCCTCGATTTTGGTCTTAGTGGTGTTTAGCTCCAGGTTGTTTTTGATGCACCACCTCGCCAGCTCCTGTATTTCCTCCCTGTAGGCTTTTTCATCACTCCCTGTGATCAGGCCGACCTCCGTGGTGTTGTCAAGGAACTTTGTTCAAGGGGTGAATGGGGGCACAGTCATACGTGTAGAGGGCATACGGGAGGGGGCTCAGCAAACAGCCCTGGGAGGAGCCAGTGCTGAGTGTCAGGGTGGAGGAGCACAGCTGACCGACCTTAACAGCTTGTGGTCAGTTGGTCAGGATGTTTTTGATCCAGGAGTGGATGGGGGATCTAAGTCTAAGTCCCACACTTGCAAAAATGCTGTTGTTGATTTTCTTTTCTTTTCTCTGTTTGAAAGTGACATCAGTGTTTGTCCAACCAATGGGAATTTGGTTAATGAGATCATATCAACTAATCAGCACTGTAACCCTGAGACTACAGGCTAACAAATATGGAAATATTTTGAGTATAGACCTAAATGAAAACATGAGGCTCACAAAGGTATATGGTTGGTTTTCATTTCGCCATATCAGTCCCATTCACTTCTTAAATAAGAGAGTATTTTATCTGATTCATCAAGTTTTAATGCAGGGCTACAGCCACCTTAAAACTACCTTATTCTTTCGCTACTCATATGAATCTGGAGGGAGATGAACTGTCCATTATTCAGAACAGTTGGGTTGCAGGGGCATAAATAATGCTGAAGCAGCTGCTGTTTTATGCCACTTTTTCAGCTGGCCAAGAAATTCTCATGATCTTGCTGGGGGTTTAACTAACAGTACGACTGCTTTTATTTTCCCAAGTGCAGAGGAGACAAATATACAATGCGTACAAAGTCTCAAATGACCTACAGTCGTCATCAAGCTGATTGTCTCCCTTCTCTGTTTTCAGGATGATGGTGAAAGGATAACATTCAAGGAGTCGCATTCCCTCCACCCAAAGTGACCCCATCTTCCCCTTTTGTCCACATTCATCTGCAGTCCTTTTTGTGAGCTGTAAGCTCGCTGACCCGACCGTATGGGATTTCATAAAATACATGTGTTCCACAGTAACATCATGTAAATTCTATTTAAATTGGACAGTCCTCCACCTTGCACCTTCCTGACCAAAGGACAGAATGAAATAAGTACAATGTGATGAGATATTAACTCCCTGCCCATCCAAAATTATCACCTTGGTCTTTAGCATTCTTACCGTGTTCTATCTCTTGTTCCTTTCCAACCCCACCACCTTTCTAGTGTTATTGTGGGCCATGGTTCGCAAGAAAGGCTCTCTTATACTATGCGGTGCTTTCCTGTTTGTTGCTTGGAATGCTTTGCTTCTACTTTATCTTTGGGGTCGCCCTCCCATGGGTCACCTAGGAGAAGGCGGTGGAGCTGAACCAGGAGGAAAGGAGGAGTGGGGCATGGTCAGAGGTAAAGGAGGTCAAGTCAACCTTGCTGGAGAGGTTATCCGGCTGGCAGAGGAGGTTGAAGTTCAACTTGAGACCCAGAAAAAGCTGCTAAAGCAAATTGAAAGTCACAGGGCATTATGGGCTCGGCAGAAAGAGATTGGGAAAAAGCAAACTGATGATATCAAAGAAGTAAAACCGATTGTTCACCAGCAGCAGGAAAATCCAGTTCCTCTCAAAAACAATGTGTATTTTGGGGACCAAGATGAAATAAAACCTACACAGAGGCCTGTTCATACTGTAGCTGCAGGCTCAAACTTAAAACAGCAACAGTCCACTGAAATAAAGGAAGAGCTTGTTGAGAACAATAAAGTAACAACTCTTGTTTCTGGCCCACAAGTCGTCATTCCCATTCTTGTTATTGCTTGTGACAGAGTGACGGTAAAACGGAGCCTTGACAAACTGATACAGTACCGTCCTTCCCCAGAACTATATCCAATCATTGTCAGCCAAGACTGTGGGCATGCTGAGACAGCTCGTGTGATTGGCTCATATGGAGAACAAGTAACACACATAAGCCAACCGGACTTGTCGGACATCAGAGTCCGGCCAGAGCACAGGAAGTTCCAGGGGTACTACAAAATCGCCCGACATTACCGCTGGGCACTCAACCAAGTATTCCACACGTTCTCGCAATCTACTGTGGTCATAGTGGAGGATGACTTGGAGGTGAGTGCTCTCAGACATCGACATGGAATTTTGGGTGTGTGTGTGTATGTCTGTGTGTGTGTTGCTTTCATTAAATTGTTTTAATAGCAAAGACAGAAGGGATGCTCAGTAGACTCTTCTTTTGGCTAGGCCCTTTAGGGGTCGCCAGGGTGGATCATCTGTCTCCATCTCACCCTATCCTAGAATCCTCTTTTGTCACATCAGCCCTCATAACTTATAACCATGGACATGCTAGTTATGGCCATGGTTGTGACCCAAAAACCATGCCTGAATTTAAATTTGACTGATTACACTGTAAATCTTTTGTGCTTGTGCATATCTGGACTGCTTCCACAGTAGTTTCTGTGCACATTTCAGTGTCTCCCAGCTTTTTTGGAATTGGGTTTTATTACATGAGAATTCTGATCCAAGTAGATATAATCCTGCTTCTAATGGTGTGCCGTGATTTCCTCTATGATATGACTGGAAGCCACTTGTGCCTAGTTGAATTCATTGGACACAAGGGAAGGCACACAGCAGTCTATATATGGTCTCTGAGTTGACTGGGTACAGCAGCCATTCCCAAATTTCAGTCTATGTTAGAAATAGAAAAATCATCTGTGGTCCACCAAACCCAAAATCACAACACTGATCATCACACAAGCTAAAAAATAAATGTCCTTTGCGTTTTCATTAATTCATTCTAATCTTCTGTGGATCTACTTGGCCAGCTTGTTTTGCCATCGGTAGCTTTAGGCTACTTTTATTTGACAAAGCATTTCTCTTTATCAAATGGCCAAAAATAACAGGAAAATGCACAGACCTTTCTTAAATAAGGCAGCACATTTTCAGCGCCTTAACAATTTGTATATTAATCATCATCACCCATCAAGCCTGTTTTCAGCCAGGGAAAACTGTGACTTCCAAATAAAGTAAGAGGAGTTCAGGTAAATAAATCCCATCGCTCTTTAGCTCCACTGTCGATGGCAGACGACAGTCAGCAGAGCTTACCCAATACCGAGCCGTCTGTCATCCTTCAGCTTCTTGCTAAATTCCTCCTCAATCATTTATATTTGAAATCTTCTGAAACTTGGCACAAATATCTTTGGCCTCCCAGGAGTGTCATCAAAAGTAATGGAAAAACCATCAAAAATAGTATATAAAAACATACAAAACATATCTCACACTGTGGTAATGGGACTAAAAATATTACTAAGATTAAGAGGTGTGACCCAATACTTTTGTCTATAAAGTATATCGTCACCTGAGATGATTTTCTCAAACTGTTATGCACAAGCTCCCATATTTTGTCAGAGAGCTGTGTCTTTGTGACCAAACAGTTTGTACAGCATTTGTGTCATATTTAAGTTTGTGTGTTGTTTCAGATTGCAACAGTCAAGATACCCGATGTTTGATAGAGAGAATGTAAAATATATTTCAAATGAACAGCTGTAATCAACATGTAAGTTGTCAGTGAGTCTATAAGACCTATGATTGCAACTGCTAGAAATGAATACAAACAGCTGGCTGTAACAAAAAGACTCTGCAGTTACAGCAAATTCAAACAAACTTGAAACCGCAGCTCCAGGGAGAAACTGTGCCCTATAAATCAGCAAATATTTTGCCAGCATGGGGGAAAATCTGGTTTTACTTATGTAGCTGGTTTCTACCAGTTTCCTCTTTTTGTGTTATTGACAACTCACAGAATGAGTCTGTTTGTTCTGAGTGCTTGTTCTTTAATTCACTTAAAGTCATTATTCTTAAACTCGTATACCCGCTGGAACCCACCAGTGGATTATCAGACTTTATGTGCAGCAAGTTTTATTCAGATGCACATTTATTATTAATAATAATAATAAATTTATTTGTATAGCACTTTTCAAAACACAGAGTTACAAAGAGCTTCACAGTTTGAATGAAAGTCACATGTAAGTGTACATGTTAGAAACATCAGGGATCTAGCTGGAAAGAATTCACAGAAGAGGTTGGAGGGGGAGAGGATATGAAATGACTGCTAGTTCTAATAGCCACACCTGCTTGCTAATTATGGTAATAGAAAACAGTTCTGATAGCAAACCAGTGAAATTCTCAGCCTGGTGCGTCAGTACCTCAGCCCAGCACAGCGCCAGGTGATCAGCTGCTGGCTAGAACCCTGACCATACAGACACATAATCAACCATATGGTTAGACATTCATTCCAACACATACCATTCTATACACCCAAATAGCTGAAAAATATGGTCCAAGTTAAAGGGGAAAATATTAAGGGAAAACTAGCCTGTAAAAATGCGTTTTTGGCAGTGGTTTAAAGCAAATCAGACTCGGCCGGCCTGATAGACTCAGGGATGCTGTTCCAAAGTTTGGGTGCCATAACTTTAAAAGCATAAACACCCCTGATTTTAAAGGTACTGTGGAACAGTTAGGAGACCCTGGTTAGAGTATTGGATAGGCTGGGTACAGTGACAAGGTCTCAGTAGTTCTGGTATATAAGCAAGGGCCTGTCCATATAGAGCTTTTGAATTTGAAGTGTGGATTTTGAAGTGGATTCACTGGAGGCCAGTGAAGGGAGACAAGAATAGGTGTGATATGTGAATGCCGGCTAGTTTTTGTTAGCAGCCTTGCCGCTGCTTTCTCCACCAATTGGAGATGGGCTTTGGAGGGCTGAGAGAGGCATGTAAAAAATGAGTTACAAGAAGGGTGAAAATTAAATTGTGTACTAAAAGTTCCAGATGATTGAATGAGAATAAAAGTTTGATTTTTGTAATGTTTCTGAAGTGAAGAAAACAAGACTGGATGAGTTTTGGGAAGTGAGTTTCAAAATTCAGGTGTTGATCAAAGATGTTACCAAGTTCTTTGCAGATGATTTGATGTTATTGGTGGTGGTGGGGTGATGTACTGACTGACCTTAGAAAAACTGTCAGGGCCAAATACAAGAACCTCTGTTTTACTAGAATTGAGATGGAGAAAATCTGAATAATGGCAAATGTCATTAATGGCAAAGAAGCATTCACTGAGGCAGGAGATGCTGTTGAGGTTCGGGTCAACAGAGAAGTACAGCTGTGTATCGTCTGCATAGCAATGATAAGAGATTCCATTAAAACCATTAAGCAGATGGCCCACACTTGAATATGAGGTGGGAGACAGATTCAGTAGCGCACTTAAACATGCAGACACACACACATACATAAAAACACACACCAAATTTACCTCATTCTGCAGATACAACACAGTCAGAACATTTTTTTTTTTTTGCTTCCTACTAATGCACAAAAGCATTCCAAGGGGACAGAGGAAAGCCAATTTAGCTTATGCTTTAGTTTTAGGTTGTATGTATATATTGTTGTATTTGGCAAACTGTACTTGTTTGTTTATTTTTGCATTTAGGACAATGTTTTCTTTATACATTGAAAGGGTTAAATTTTTTGACTGATATGGAAAATGGAAACAATGAGCACTTCATTTTAAAAGATTTTTTTCTCTTTTGATTATTTTATTGCTCATTGATAAGACAAAAGTATTTCCTATCCAATTACTCGATTAATTGATGGAATAATTGATAGAATACTAGCTTAGATCAATAATAATAATGGAGAATGCAGAGTTTTTAGCAAGACATGGAGTTCTTAGTATTTATTGATGTCGGAGGTAAAGTCGTGTGCTTAGTTTGTGGACAGCAGATTGCTGTGTTTAGACATTACGGTTTTTGAATGGTCATTAAAAGAGACTAAACATGCAGATAAATACAAGAATTTGACTGGTACAGAGTAAGAAAGGACAGCTTTGTGATTTCCCACAGAAACACTGAGCCATTCTCTGATGGGGAGTTTGTCAAAAAAGTATCTGGTAGACTCTGCCGTGGTAATACGCCCTGAGAAAAAAGAAGAATTTGAGAATGCCCCTTTGATTGCTGGAAATCTGGAGCTTCAGTTGAAAAACAAAGTGGACAGGAGTCAGAGTGCTGTTAAGCCAAGCATTCCTTTAGCCAAGCATGCCTTAACTAGTAATGGCTTCATGAATTTCTTCACAAATCAAATTTTAACTATTAGAGCTCATTCCATATCAGCCCAATGATACAGAGCACGTCACTCTGACTGTTGGATTACTTGTTGTTCCTAGGGTATTTAAAAGTAGAATGGGAGGCAAAGCAATCAGTTTTCAGGCCCCTCTTCTGTGGTACCAGCTCCCAGTTCGGATTTGGGAAACAGACACCCTGTACTTCTTTTCACTCTGTGTTTATACGCTATTCTGCATTCCATCATTAGTTACTTTAATTTCTAAACAATATTTTGAAATGAAAAAAAGCAAAACAGAGTGTAGATCAAAACAGTCTCAGTCAGTTCCTTCACAGTCAGTTAATCAGACAGCATAATTTAAAAAAAACATTTAATAGTGATTCAAATCAGTAATCAGTAGTATCTTTCATAATAATCCAGTTTATGCTTAGTGAAAAAAACAAACATGCAATCATCATTGAAAGTCATCAAAAAGTAATGTAAAAACCATAAAAAATATCCCATTTTGGCCCAACAACTCTGTAGCCAATCCAGTAATATATTTCTAATAATATCACAAGACAGAAGTATCACACTTGTAAACTTTCCGGAGATTGATAATACTTGATCTAAAATTGTGACTTGTGACACACCCTCTGCATGTTTTTAACTCCCTGTTAAAATGTCTACCAATTGCTAATATATGTGGGACAAAATATGTATGAGAATAAATTGCATTACTTTGCAGTCTGTTGTATTTTGGTAGAGGCTACAGGCACAGCTCTACCTAATAAAGTCACTTTGTTGTGACTGCTTTGTTCTTATTAAATGACTGAGAACAAAGCCAGCAGAAGTTTACTTTCATTCAACAAGGAAGAAAGCTTACCACAGCCATAATTAAATGCATTGACATATTATTAAAACTAATAATGTGAATATGATAGCACAGTGCAGTGATGAAATGCATAATTGCTTTTTTGACTCTTTAGCTTTTTTCTTTTTGTTCTCCAGATACAGATTGTTCTGTTGATTTCCTTGCGCTTTATTGAGCATTGGGGAAAAATTGCTGTATGGTGATACCATGGTAATCATGAGCAAAGTATCATGGGTCATGATTGCCACACTTTGTGTAAAGGTCTATGACTGAAGTGCCCTAGTACAGTAGCTGTATTTTAATCCCTATCTTCTGTTTTTCCAAAAATAATTTAAATTGGGGAAGGAAAAAATGTATATTCAGTTTTTAAGAAATATGCCATAAATTCTTAAAGATAACAGTATTCCTTAAGTTTATTGCTGGAAGCATAACCTCAATAAATGCCAAGCAATGAAAATTCAGGTTAGTGAAGAGAGAAAAATAAGATGAGACCCGACTGGTCTGTAGTTTTCAGACCAAGTCCCAGCTTCAGCTTTTATCTACTGTATTTGTTGACTTGCTCCAGGACGCTGCTGATGGCTTTATGCTGCAGTGCTGTCAAAAATAGCAAAACTGGAATTAACGCCCATTGGTTCTGTGGCAAGCAAACATTTAAATAAAGGTTTCAGGTTGAACAATAAAAGGCGTCGGTTGTTGTTAAACTAACTTGTTTGACCTCACCTAACTGATTCCTGTGATGTGTTTGAATCAGCAGCATTTTACAGCTCTTCATCCGTCTCCTCTCATTTAGGTTGCACCAGACTTCTTTGAGTATTTCCGAGCCCTGTACCCCATCTTGCGCTCTGACCCCACCCTCTGGTGTGTTTCGGCCTGGAATGATAATGGCAGAGATGCCTTGGTGGATTCATCCAAAGCTGAGGTCCTCTACAGAACGGACTTCTTCCCTGGTCTGGGCTGGATGCTGCTGAAAGAGATGTGGGATGAACTGGAGCCCAAATGGCCCTCAGCCTTCTGGGACGACTGGATGCGTCAACCAGAGCAGCGCAAGGGCCGCTCCTGCATCCGACCAGAAATCTCTCGGACTATCACCTTTGGCCGGAAAGGTGTCAGTTTAGGTCAATTCTTTGACCAGTATCTTCGCTATATTAAGCTAAACACTGAATTTGTGCCTTTCACCAAACTGGATTTGTCTTATTTGCTAAAAGAGAAGTATGAAGAAAAGTTTATCAAAGAGGTTTATAGCGCCCCACTGGTAAAGATCGAGGAACTGCAACAAGGGGGCAGTTTAAGAGGACCTGGACCATACAGGGTGCAGTACTCCAGCAGGGACAGTTTTAAAGTCTTTGCTAGAAGTCTAGGAGTAATGGATGACTTAAAATCTGGAGTTCCTCGTACAGGTTATAGAGGTGTGGTCAGCTTCCTGTACCGTGGCCGAAGGGTGTTCTTAGCTCCACCAGAGGGCTGGACGCAGTACGATATCAGCTGGAGCTGAGAGATCGACCCAGACACAGAATCTGAATGGTGTTGAAGAGGGGACAGAGCCTTAATCAGAGGAACACCCTCTCAGACCAAAGAATATGGCAAATACAGTGGTTCAAAGTTAAAACAGCACACTTGGAGTTGGAAAGCCTGTTTGTTCGCAAAGCTTCTAAAACTGAACAATTGTTCGGGATCAGCATGGGTGGGCCACAAAGACTTCACAAAGAGTTCGGCTGAAGTCAGTTCCATCCTTAAACTAAACAGCTACTGGCAGCGTGCCTTGCTTTCTGGGCTCACTTTGTTTGGTGTATTTTCTGTTCCTGTGATGAACTGGCCAAATATAGACATGACATCATTTTCAGATGTTTGCTGCAGCAGCTGGTAATCATGCTATTATCCACAGTATCAGTGATAATACACTTCAGTGGAGCCTGACAGATATTGGATGCAGTGGAGTTTTGCAGATAATACCAATGCTGAATTTAAGGGAGAGTCTTCATAGTTTTGTTTAGTGTGCTGCATGTGTTGCAGAAAGAGTCGGCGCCATCCTGCTAGATAAACTGTGATAACAAGTTTTTAATCACCCCAAACATCTTTGCATTTTGCCATGAAAAAGATCATATTGCACATATTGGACAAAAAATAAGCAGATACCATGATATTTCAGAATCAGTCAGGTTCTACACTGAATGCCAAACACAAGCACACCTGTCAAACTTGGGAGAATGAAGTTTTCTGTGTAAAATCTTTGTGTCCACCTCTTAGCTCCCTGCTACTGTCAGTGTGTAACAATCAAAAGTTAAGTTGTGTGCACAAGAAAATGGAATGCATCTACAAGGTATTACACATAGACTGTATATAAAAGATGGACATAACTACCATGACAGTGTTGATTAGTTGAGTCCCACCTTGTAGCCTCAAACTAAGCATTTTGTGTTATATATATATTTTTTTTTTATTAAAATTGACAAAAGTGAGGGGTGGATCTGACTGAGCAGTATTTCCTTCTACATTCCTCCACCTCACATAAACATGACTACTGGGAGGCAAACACAAGCAGAGACTATAGTGTGACCATAATGTGAATAAAATGATTTCAGCTTGATTGTGCATGGGGTCCTGCTCGCAGTGGTAGGAAAAAAAAACCCCTGCTGAGTAACTGAGGGTCGCTGCATGGTCATGTGTTAGCAGCTTGTTTTGTCTCCTTAAACAGATTCATTTTTCAAATCTGAGGCTACAGCCATCTTTTATATACAGTCTGTGGTTTTAGGTTGTAAACCCAGGCCGTATTCAGTGTTTAGCAAAGTTAATTGAAGCAGTAACTTGGATTGAGGATTAACTTGACAATACATCACCATTTGCTTTGCTTTCCCAGAAAACTGGCAGCTCAGTCATTAGGTACAACATTTCTTACTGAATGGATGCTAGAAATACTCAGGCAGGTCATAAGAAACTTACAAGACATGATTTTTGGTGGATGCACAATAACCAGATTTAGTCTGAAAAAGACTTTTGCTGAAGTCTGAGCAAATGGTGACTGACAGATCAATGTTTTAGGTGAAAAGCTGCAGTCTTCTTTCTCCAACAGTTAATCGTACAAAGAGAGAAAATAGACACTTTGCGGTAGTGTCTCCTCAAAGGTAGTCATCCTGTTGAACTTGGTTTGTAGTTGTATGAATAATGTTAAAGTGTAGTTTGCGAAGAAAGCCCCTTTCACATCTCCCCTCAAACTCTCAGTTCACTAAGTGGATGTGATCAGTGGCTTTCCTGTTTCAGAAAGCTGCATAAAACTGGAGCTCCCTGATTTCAGTATCACAGTGGTTCAAGAAGAACTGACCATGATTGAAGCATACTAGACCCTTTATGGCTGACGTCCTGCCGACAGCCATGCTTTGCTGAAAACAAAAAAACATTAATTGTGCTTTCAGAGGGTTAGTCTGAATCGGGCATCGCAATGTGTAGAAAGACATTTATGAAGGATTAAATTATAATGAAATGATAGATGTTCTAGCACGTTTGCAAGGCTGCAGATAAGATTAAAATCTCACTGACATTTTACTGATGACCCTGAAGCCCTGACACAGGGTGGCTTCTAATGAAACGACATCCAAACTAGTTTTGGTCAGCTTTGTCTTTAGTAGCTTCTGCAACAAGAAGTCTGAGGAATAGCTAGAGAGATGATTATCACTGTACTGTAATTAGCATTGGGAGATTATCTAAATGATTGACTGATACTCATTTCTGTATGGTGATGTGTAAAACCACTGCCTGATGTGTTTATAACTTTATTACATTACAAATAAATCAACTATTTTGATATTTGTCCACATATTGAAGGCATTTTTTTTTGGTTCTCGTTGTTCATGTTTGTCCACAGTGATCATTTTTCAGTTGGAGAACACTTTGATCACAGTAAAGTAATAAACGGCATTAACTGAAGTTCACACTCACTTCCTCTGACAGCAGGATATTGGCCCGAGTGACCCCCACCCTAAAAGAAAACGGACACTATACCCTATGTGACCACTCAAGGTTCAAAGATCAACTTGATTGGGCTGTCAGTGTGCTACCAATCCTAGTTTTTGTAGTGGTTTAAACAAAACAGTGTGCTAACTGACCCACAAGTGGCAGATTGGAGATATTCTGTATTCATGAACTGGAGTGGGTTCTCCTGAGAAGATTGACACTGTGTTAACACACACCTGAATGATGCTTCAGACCAGCAAAACGACAACTTCTGCTTTTAAAGAGGTGCTCACACTTGCTGATGATCAATTAATCAAGTGCATTTGATTAGCAGCACCTGGCTGCTACTTATCCTCTTAATAACTCCTATGGAAGGAATAAAGGTGGACTTAATTTTTCACGAGACTATATCTATAATGTATCTAAAATAATAAAAGTAATAAAAAATATAGACGTTGTTTGTTGTGCCAAGTGAACTGTGATCAGATGTTTTCTTTCTGCTTCCTCAGTATTTCAGTTGGATTCATGAAGGTGGCCCACACACATGGTGGAAAAACGTGTGCTAGACTAAGTCAGGTCGATACTGTTGAAGCAAAAAATGTTTTACAGATCAAAACGTGTTGTGCGCAAGTATATAAGTGTGTGTGTTTACATATATATATATATATATATATATATATATATATATATATATACACACACACACACACACACACAAGGCAGACATAATGCATATTTACAAGGTATTGACATCATTATTATACTCATGTGTAAAGGAATATGACTACATAATGCACACATAGTTAATCTGATATCAATGCATTATTATAGCATCACTATAATCATAAGGCAACCAATTTGTTTCTATTTGAACAATAGTGCTGTGCAGTAGGTATGGCTATAATATTGCTCAATGATGAGTTATAGTCTGTAATAATTATTACCATGAGTCATCCCTGACCAACATGTTAGATAATGCTCAGCTGGCATCACAGGCTAATCAATAAGGCTGCAGCCTAGAACTGATGTTAGTATAAACAGACTGGCTCTTTACATAGAAATTTGGGATTAACCAGTTTCTCACCATCAGCTACTGAATTGACCATCAGAGTTTGATCCACCATGCAATACCATCTGGAAAGAGTCTGTTTGGCAACGGCTTCATTTTCCAACATGACGGCTTTATTTTCCAACATGACAATGATCCCAAACAAGCTCCCAATGCCTAAATAAAAACACTATCAGCCATGTGCTTGCCTCGCCAGAGTGTGGACCTCAACATTATTGAAGCAGTGTGGGATCATCTTGACAAAGAACAAAACAAAAGGCAGCCAACATCCAAAGGAGAGCTCTGAATGTTTTTCAAGAAGCCTGAAGAACTATTCCTGGAGACTGCTTAAAGAAATGACAAGAAAGCTGCCTCAGAGACTTCAGGATGTGTTGAAGAATAAAGGTAGTCATCCCAAATATTGCCTTTCAAGCTTGTTAGAACCACACAAACTTTGATTTTGCCTTATATAATATATTTGCATCTATGTTTGCACGTTTTACCAAATTGCTGCATGTATTTACATTTTTCCTAGCAAAATATGAAGAAACAATGCGTGGCTCGAGACTTCTGCACATCACTATTTGTTAGTGCAGTCTATGTGGAGCGAGTGAGTTTTTTACCTAATATAATGAATGATCTCACTGATCTGTAAAATGTGAGTCTTACGTGTGAGGTGTGAAAGGAGTGATGTGAAAAAATAATGCTCTCTGATGCCTTCTGCTTCCGCCTTCATATTAGCTATTCACAGTGAATACAATGAAGAAAATGGCAGTTCAGTGTTATTCTAATATTATCTTTAGAAATAAAATCTTAACAAACATATATGGCTTCAGATCACTTACCGTTCCTCCTGAGGCATCCCTCGATGGATGGCAATTGCCGGGAACTTCTGCTCCACAAGGAGCTGAGCCAGAGCTACACACCTCTGGATGGACTTCACAAAGATCACCACCTAAGCAGCACAACAACAACATGCTACTCAGCTACTGTGGACATCTCTACGCTCACTTCCTGCGTTCATCTTCAGCATTAAGGCCTCTGTATTTTCCTGTGTGCTCCCCATGTGTGTGTCTGTTTCACTGCATGCGCCCCTTGTCAGACACAGAGTGGAAGTTAATATTAGCAATCGTTAACTGAGTTCCCAACAATTCATTACTTTACCATAAGTGAAAAAAAATGAACCTAGCATAAAACCAAGATAAAAGAGGCAGAGAGAACAAGGGCACCGCTGAACAGGCACCAGCGCTTGGCTGTTTTGGATCCATAAAGGCAGGAAGGGGGCGGGGTGGGGTCAAAGTGCTGTTATAGTTAAGTCAGTGAACAAAGTTTGATGGGTCTAGCTTGACAGTATGACTCTGTGGTGTGAATTTGAATATCCTAGGTGAGATCATTTACAGGATTTTCAGAAAACTTGACCTCTGACCTTTACCTTCAAATCAAGGTTGGTGAAATTCGAACTTGTGCGAGATTGTTAGTAGATGCATCTGTGGTATGAATTTGAACATTCCAGTTCATATCGTTCTCGAGTTATGGAACAGACACTGCTGCTGCCACCACCAAGTCCATACAATGGCTTTGACTACTGCACACAAGCAGAACTTGTTGGCATTTTTGCTGGATTTTTTTTCCATGCTATGTCAGCTCTCCTGAAAAAATATGCCCAATGGATCTTCCAATCTGTGCTGACATGAGATGTAGTAAAGACAGAACACAGAACTTGTCCCACAGAACACAGTACCTGATTGAACTCTAGTGCGTCCAGGAGATCAAAGAGCTTTCTGTTTTTCTCATTGTCCTTCAGCTTGACGTAGTACTGCTGCAGCTCATGCTCATGGTTTCGTCATCTACAAAGCTTTCCAGCGGCTGGAGCGGCAGGAGTCGTAAAGGGTTAGGAGAGGTAGACAAGATTCAGGGAAGGGCATAGTGTGGAAAAAAGGAATGTGGAAGTGGAGTTTGTTAAAGCAGGTCAGACAGATCATGGCAGTGTGATTGGAGAGTTTTAAAAGAGAGATAATCAGAGATATACTGTAGACAGTATAGTTTAAGAAGGGATGCTGGGAAATATGCGAATAATAAAGGCACAATGTAACAGGGCAAAACATAAAGTGGAAAGGACGCAGTGAGCGACAGATAGTAGGAGAGGAGACAGCGGGAAGGCTTTGGGATAACACTCTCTCTCACACACACACACACACACACACACACACACACACACACACACACAAAGACAACAAACTGATTGGATCTCCCAGCTCAGAGTGTACACCAATTCTTATCTGCTTCTTGAAGGAACTGTATATATAATACAGGGGTTGGACAATGAAACTGAAACACCTGTCATTTTAGTGTGGGAGGTTTCATGGCTAAATTGGACCAGCCTGGTGGCCAATCTTCATTAATTGCACATTGCACCAGTAAGAGCAGAGTGTGAAGGTTCAATTAGCAGGGTAAGAGCACAGTTTTGCTCAAAATATTGCAATGCACACAACATTATGGGTGACATACCAGAGTTCAAAAGAGGACAAATTGTTGGTGCACGTTTTGCTGGCGCATCTGTGACCAAGACAGCAAGTCTTTGTGATGTATCAAGAGCCACGGTATCCAGGGTAATGTCAGCATACCACCAAGAAGGACGAACCACATCCAACAGGATTAAATGTGGACGCAAGAGGAAGCTGTTTGAAAGGGATGTTCGGGTGCTAACCCGGATTGTATCCAAAAAACATAAAATCACGGCAGAATTAAATGTGCACCTCAAGTCACCTGTTTCCACCAAAACTGTCCGTCGGGAGCTCCACAGGGTCAATATACACGGCTGGGCTGCTATAGCCAAACCTTTGGTCACTTGTGCCAATGCCAAACGTCAGTTTCAATGGTGCAAGGAGCACAAATTTTGGGCTGTGGACAATGTGAAACATGTATTGTTCTCTGATGAGTCCACCTTTACTGTTTTCGGGAGAGTTACGGTGTGGAGAAGCCCCAAAGAAGCGTACCACCCAGTCTGTTGCTGTTATGGTCCCGGGCCGGTGGCCCGGTGTCTTATGTTATGTGTGTTAGGTCTGCGTTCTTGTTTCCCTGGTGTTTCCTGTTTTATTTTGGTAGTCTTGTGGTCTCTGTGGGTCCTGTTCAGTTTTGCTTCCTCCTATCTCGTTTGTGTAATGTGCCTCACCTGTGTTCCCTTATGTGTATTTAAGTCCGGTGTTTCTGTGCCTCGTTGTCGCGTCATTGTGGTTGTTCCCTGCTGTCTTCCCTGCGTCTCTCCCTATCCAGTGTGTTCTTTGTGAGGAGAGCTTCCGTCCGTGTTTTTGTGTTCTGTAAATAAAGTGAGTGTTAACAGCACCATCCCGGAGTCTGCATGTGGGGTCCTTCCTCCTTCCTGCCTGCACAGCAGCGCAACCCTAACAGAATGACGCGACCACGAGTGGACCCCGCAGACTCCGCTCGTTACGACGGCACTCGCCTGGTTCTGGGGGGACCGGCATATTGGAGCAGTCCGAGGCGACGCCACTCGCCTCCTCGGCCCACGCCGCCGGTCATCCGCACCGGTGCACTGTTTTTGGCTCCAGCTGCTCGCTCTCCTGCCGGTCAGCTCGCCGACCCCTCTCCCCCGGTGCACACCACACGGTCTCGGGGAAAGAAGAGTTCCCAGCAGCGATGACGGGACTTTTCTCCGGGGCCGGCTTCCGTGTTTCCACCGGGGGGATCATCTCCCCCTTTCTTGGGATGTGGGGGTCCCTGGCCACCCCGCTCACTCGCTCCACCACCACTTCAGCCGGTGTCGGAAGGTGGAACGCTGGGTTCCCGGGCCGAGCCACCGAGTGAACCGCCCAATGAGGACTCCAGGCACAGGGTCTGTAAGCTGGTGTTGGACCTTTGCCTCCAGTGGTTCCGGCAGCCCTGTGATAAGCAGGGGAGAGTCTTGGCACAGGGGCTGCATAGGCTTTTGGCGGACTTCCCCTGGCTTCCGGACTTTCTGCCCACAATGACACTGTGCTATGTGGAGCAGATAATGAGCGGGGCTGCACTCCCGTTCCCGGTTCCGCGGGTGGGGGCGGCCACGGACGGGCCGACCTCTGCACCCGTTCCTGTTCCGCGGGTGGGGGCGGCCACGGACGGGCCGGCCCCTGCACCCGTTCCTGTTCCGCGGGTGGGGGCGGCCACGGACGGGCCGGCCCCTGCACCCGTTCCTGTTCCGCGGGTGGGGGCGGCCACGGACGGGCCGGCCCCTGCACCCGTTCCTGTTCCGCGGGTGGGGGCGGCCACGGACGGGCCGGCCCCTGCACCCGTACCTGTTCCGCGGGTGGGGGCGGCCAGGGCCAAGCCTTCATCCCCGTTTCAGTCAGCTGTAGCTCCAGCGCCCTCTTGGTCTCAGTCAGCAGCTGTAGCTCCAGCGCCACCTCAGTCTCAGTCAGCAGCTGTAGCTCCAGCGCCACCTCGGTCTCAGTCAGCAGCTGTAGCTCCAGCGCCACCTCGGTCTCAGTCAGCAGCTGTAGCTCCAGCGCCACCTCGGTCTCAGTCAGCAGCTGTAGCTCCAGCGCCACCTCAGTCTCAGTCAGCAGCTGTAGCTCCAGCGCCACCTCAGTCTCAGTCAGCTGCTGTAGCTCCAGCGCCTCCTTCCCCGTCTCAGTCAGCTGCTGTAGCTCCAGCGCCTCCTTCCCCGTCTCAGTCAGCTGCTGTAGCTCCAGCGCCCCCTCGGTCTCAGTCAGCAGCTGTAGCTCCAGCGCCCCCTCGGTCTCAGTCAGCAGCTGTAGCTCCAGCGCCCCCTCGGTCTCAGTCAGCAGCTGTAGCTCCAGCGCCACCTCGGTCTCAGTCAGCAGCTGTAGCTCCAGCGCCACCTCGGTCTCAGTCAGCAGCTGTAGCTCCAGCGCCTCCTTCCCCGTGTCAGTCAGTTGCTGCTCCCTCATCTTCAGTCCCTTCAGTCCCCTCAGTTTCAGTCCCCACAGCTTGGGTCCCTTTGGTTCCTTCAGTCTCCTCACCCAGGACGTCCCCGGCAGAGGTCTCCGCTCAGTCCGAGCCGTCAGGGGGCCCCGCTCGTCTTCGCCGCCGCCGCATGCCACGCGGCCGTCCTTCTGGGGGTTCCGCTCTTCGCCGCCGCATGCCACGCGGCCGTCCGCCTGAGGGTCCCACTCCTCGTCGCCTCCGTCCTCGCTGCCGCCGCCGCTGGGTGCGCGGTCGGCCTCCCCCTTCGCCTGCTCCTCTTCCTCGCCGCCGCCGCTGGGAGCGCGGTCGGCCCCCCTCTTTGTCTGCTCCTCTTCGTCGTCGCCGCCGCCGCTGGGAGCGCGGTCGGCCCCCGGACTCTGTGGGTTGTTTTTCTGGTTTTGATCCATGTTTGGACTCTTGTTTTTGATTCTGGAGGACCATGTGCATCCAATGGTTCAAACATTGTATCCTGAAGGCGGTGCCGTGTATCAGGATGACAATGCACCAATACACACAGCAAGACTGGTGAAAGATTGGTTTGATGAACATGAAAGTGAAGTTCAACATCTCCCATGGCCTGCACAGTCACCAGATCTAAATATTATTGAGCCACTTTGGGGTGTTTTGGAGGAGTGAGTCAGGAAACCAGCATCACGTCGTGACCTGGCCACTATCCTGCAAGAAGAATGGCTTAAAATCCCTCTGACCATTGTGCAGGACTTGTATATGTCATTCCCAAGACGAATTGATGCTGTATTGGCCGCAAAAGGAGGCCCTACACCATACTAATAAATTATTGTGCTCTAAAACCAGGTGTTTCAGTTTCATTGTCCAACCCCTGTAACAAGGAAATGCAATCAATGGCTGATTGCTACTGCAATTAATCATTATTTCTGTTATTGATTAATCCACAAGAGTCATTGCTGGTTTGGTTAGATCCAGTTCAAAATGTAGATTTTTCCTAATCCTTGTTGCTGCAATCCCATGACATTTACAGGGACGTGTACTCGTTTTGAGTTACAGTTGTGAGGAAAAGTTAGTGAACCACCAGGATTTCTGCATGATCGACTGTAAAATTTGGTCCAACTCTGTATGAAGGAGCAGCTGTTTAAGCCCAGGAGAAGGCTGTGATCTAGCTTTTTAAGCATGACACAATCTTGTCTTAACTAGTTTGGACTTCTTTGTCCCTCTCAGGCTGAACACGACACTGTGAAATATCCACAGATCACAGGTTTTCTGTAATTTGTGGATATTAATTTATTTTTTTTTAATGGCTTTTTGAAGACTTACTGCTATCAGTAGTAACTAGCGTTGATGGGATGAGTGCACTGAGGCCCTGTGCATTTTGTCACTTTGTGTGCGTACTAAACACATTTCAGCACTAATGATGTGGTAAAAATACTCCTCTACAAAGAGGATTTTGACATCTTTCATCTTCATCTTCTGCAAAAACTCAGGCTGGTTTTCATTAAACTTGGTGGAATGCTTGAGCAAAGCCAGAAGAAACGTTCATTGGGGGCCTCGGCCCTTCAGAGTTACTGAAGTCCCGTTTGAATCACCAAAGCATCCAGCAATCGTATCTCTCATTAGGCCTGTTGAGGTCACGTGTGCATCAGGCTAACTAAAACAGCACCTGGAACTTTTAAGCATTTCTCTTTATTTACCTTGACTTAACAGGTTTGGATTTTATGTTGGTTTTGCTTGAAGACTCACATATTATACAAGAGTTAATGTGCTTGATGAAGATCTGCACTCTCTTCTAGTTTTGTTGAGGAACACCAAAGAGATTTGTCTTCATAGGGACAAATTTCCAGTAGTGAGGAACTTACATCACTAACCATTAAGAGTAGCAAGTTTTGAAGTACCTACACAACTGGAAATGAGGAGTCTAGTATGCTTGGCCCATAAGCACTCGATGTTCATCTTTGGGGAAGGACAAAAATAAATCCTTTATATTTCTCACTATGGTAAAATTTGGATAAGAAGAGCATCAGATAGAGAGGACCCCCAAAAGGCTCCACATTCTTTATATTGCAATTAGTTTGTACTAATTTAACGGACATCATACGGTAGCAGTTAGAAAATACAAGTAGGACAGAGATGCCTGATGATGTGTTTTTCATAATTACTTTTCAAATCAATTGTTTTTGTCTAGTGAGAAGCTTGACACACAGCGCTCATAGGTCAGCACTGTTATCCATAGCTCATTATAGCTGCTAAGCTTTAAGTCACAAGCTGCACTGATTCCTGATCACATGATGATGACAATGCCTGATATTTGACTACAGTATGTAATACAAAACAGGGCAAAGCCACCTATACTGCACTACCAGAATGTGTCCCAGACGTACCTGACACTACTAGTTCAATAAAGTGAACTTCTACAGGTTTGTAGTGTTTGTTACAGGCATACGGCTGTGTGGCTAGACCAAAGTTGTTCATAGGCATAGGAATTTGGATATATACTCTGTCTAATCTGTAGAAGTTGTATGCTGTAGCTTTAAGCCAGGGAGACCTGAAGTAATGTGTCATGTTTACAGGCTCTGAAGGCACGGTGCTGCTATAACATGGCAGCAGAATGGGCAGATGTTTCCCCACATTCCCCACGCAGTGAAAGGGATGCTCGGAGTAATACTTCTTTCTAGCTTGTAACTTGGATTCATGGAGGCTGAACAGTAACTTGGACTTTGTTATCCACTGTTCCAGCAGGCATGCCACAACAGGGGTAGGAGTAGTGGAGGTGTGAAAGGAGCAAGAAAAGGCATGGCACATGAAAGTGAAGAGGCATATTTACATCTTGCATGAACTTTCTGCAGACTGGAAGGATCTCTTTACTCAGGGTGGCGCTGAACATCATGACCTGCTTTTCATAGGGAGTCATACGGAAAATCTCTTGAACGTCTCTGCGCATGTCTAAAGAAGAGAACAATGACTCGGATCAGAAAATACACTGTCTTACAAACTAATCTAGATGCAGTGACTAAAGATTAAATTATCATGACTTAAAGGAAAAGACTGTTGCTGCACTTTCCATCAAATTGACTGGAGCTCCCCTGAACAATCACTGCTACATGCATGGCTGATTCATGCAATTCAAACTGCAATCCTTAAACACAACAATCTGCTCTCCACAAACTAAACACATGGTTTTAACTCTGACATCAGTAAATAAATATACTGCTCAAACAAAATTAAAACAACACTTTAAAACACATCAGATCTCAGTGGGTGGGGGTATCTATAGCTATATCAATTTATCTATATTGATATCTAGAAACAAAAGGATGCCACATCATTTGATAGAAATGAAAATTATCAAACTAGTGAGGGCTGAATTTAAAGAAACCCTGAAAATCAAAGTGTAAAATCCGGCAGCAGAAATTTCATTGCAGCAAGCCAAATAGTACTCTGCCCCCACATGCCTGTATGCATGCCTGACAACTCTGAGGCAACGGATGCATAGGTTTTCATTCCGATACCTAATGGCTGTCAGGGTGCCGTTGGCTAGTGAACACAGGGCCCACTAGACTCTAGTGTCCAGTCCTTCATGAAGTCTGTCTCTGATTGTTTGCTCAGAGACATTCATTCTGGCAGTGCTCATCCTGTTCCTTGCATAAAGGAGCAGATACCGGTCCTGCTGATGGGTCTTCTACGGCCCTCTCCAGCTCTCCTAGAGTAACCGCCTGTCTCCTGAAATTTCCTCCATGCTCTAGAGACTGTGCTGGGTGACACAGCAAACCTTCTGGCAATGATGTGCCATCCTGGAGGAGTGAGACTAACAGTGCAACCTCTGTAGGGTCCAGATATGGCCTCATACTACCAGTAGTGACACTGACCCTAGCCAAATGCAAAACTAGTGAAAAAATAGCCAGAAAAGATGAGGAGGGAAAAATGTGAGTGGCCTCCACCTGTAAAATCATCCGTGTTCCTCTAGTACACCTGTTGTTAATTTTATTAATACCAACGCAGCTGAAAATGATTAACAACTCCCTCTGATACTTAACTGATCAGATCAATGTCCCAGAAGTTTAACTGACCTGATGCTATACTTTTTAAAAAATGTATTAAAGTGTTAATTAGTAATTGCTATTTTTAAAAAAAGCAGTTGCCTTCAGAATAAAAGCAACAAAGTTGTATTGCAATTTCCACCATTTTCTGATCGGGAATTTATCAAAAAGTGTTTGGCAGCTGAAATGGGACAAACTGCATGATGTATACCAGTGACATCACGTGCGTCGGTCAGGTACAATGCCCAGGTCTGACTTAGAAAAACAAGATTTCTGTTGATAACTTCAATTAAGACATTATGTTGAAAAGAATTATTATAAAATATTTATTGATGCATATAAGGGTAATATTTCTAGAGAGCTGATCTTTAGGATTCATCAGACCTTCCCATCAATTAGCGACCTCTCCACAGTGTATGTTAAATCAAAATGGGAGAAAGAAGCAAACACAGAGCTAACAAAAGAGGACTGATTAAATATCTGTAGTACACAATCTACTACCTCATGCTTGGGTTTGTGAAGAGAAGTCTTCTGGAAAAACACCTGAAGGTTTTTCATAACTCCAAAGATAAAACAGTTACAGAGTAAAACGTAAGAACATGCTGATTGTTGGACAATGTGTAATTCATACATCTGCCAATCACTCATATATTTTGGGGCTGTCTTGTGGTTTGTTCTTACTGGCTGGATGTGGTAACAGAAATAAGGTCAATAATCAGCCCACAGATTCATTTTGATTTTAGCGTTATTGATTTGAGGAGTGTGTCAACTGAACTAAAAAAAAAAAAGAAAAAAGAAAAAAAGATATATTTATAACATATAAACATTTATTACAAATACTAATAACTGCAAGTAAAAAGAAAACAACTAAAAATACTATTGGTGGCGAGTGCTACCCCTCAGCCTGCTGGCAGTTGAATCTTTACGTGGCACCAAGTACATGTTGTAGAACACATAATTATAATTACCAGGTCTCAGTAGATCTTAATGGGGAGCACTTGAGTCCCTTTATTTACCATATCAATTCAAAAGCAAATGGTTACATAAGAACCAGGAATAAGAAACGTTAAAGTCATAATAAATATAAACCACTGAGAATACGGTCACTTTCTGTGATTGGCGTTACTATAGTAAGAACAAACTTGTCTGAGATTTTTAGTAGATGTATTACATTACATTTTTTTCATATACTATTCACTCCTTAATATAATGAGTCTCAATAAACATTCAAAGAGGCCAGACAAGCAGACACAACATAATGATAATAATCATAGTAATAATTTAATACACACTGAAAAAAGCTTCAAAAATAGTTCTTCCAAATGCAGCCAAAGCATTCCTAACTAATAGCAGTTGTAGCTATTGAAATATTAAGTAGAGGATACTGTGACATGCAGACTGGAGCAGCCAGTGGTCGAACCACCATCCTTCTGATTAGCAGATGATCTGCTCTACCTCCTGAGCCACAGCCACCCCAATATGCTCACGCTCTTAAAAGAATGGATATATTTTAATGATCAAGCGCTAGCTAGAACCCTGATTATTTTGCCAAATCTATGTATATCCTTAGTCCATTTGTGTCAAACAGACTCTCTGTGGATCAATCATACATACTGTTGCATTGGAAAAATGTTCACACAATATTCAAGGAAACTGGACTCCATATACAAGGACCACAAAACGTATGGGAAACGACAGATAAACACTTAATGTGGTAAGTGTTAAATGAATGTTATTCTATCCTCGCCTCTTGTTTTTGTTTTTATAACACTGTCGGGTATTTTGGATCAAATTTTCCTTTAAATATTTAAAAAACCACAGCCCATTTTCACTTACCAAGCTGCTCAAGCATCTTGTCGCACTCATCCAGGATGAAATGTCTGATGTGACGCAAGTTGAGCATCTTGCTGTGCATCAGTGCCAGGATTTTGCCTGGTGTTCCCACCACGATGTGCGGACAGTCCTTCTTCAGTACCTCTTCATCGTTCTTTATGGACAGCTCTCCAAAGAACACTGCCACCTGCAGGAAAACACAAACATATTTCATCATAGTTGAGCTGTGAGAAACCAAGGTTGTAGAGATTAATCAGTTCAGGGTGTTTTACCTTGACAGTAGGCATGTACTTTGAAAATCTCTCATAGTCCTTGCTGATCTGAAAAGCCAGCTCTCTGGTATGGCACATCACCAGCACAAAAACCGGCACCACAAAAATTACTTAAATTAAGATCCACTAACAACTTAATTCACTCTGTGCTTTTACTGCACATGAAAATTTGTGGATTTTAATGAACGTTTTAAGTACTGTGATCCCTGCAAAACACAATTCAATACATGCATCTGTAAATATAAATGTACACTGTTCTTTTTCAGCCCTCTTTACTGCCACAAATCTTTCTTTCAGATTCAATCAGCCCAAAAAAGTTCACCAATAAGTTTGTATGCAGCCTGCTAGAGGATACTCTTGGCAAAATCTCTGCAAGCACTATGATGTTGAGCATGAGTAAAATTAAACAGTCAAACAATATAATTGCCAGGCACTTACTTCCAGTCATTTACTGAACACTCAGAGCATCCATACACCTCATGGAAAGGAAACAATTAGTCCAAATGGCCCAGGTGACCGCACAGGTAATGCGAACTGAATTTAGGCGCTCCTGCAACTAACACTCTCTCCCTCTCTCCTATCAATTAACATGCGGAGCGACTACGTAACACTGAATCACCAGTCCACTGAAAGTGACAATGCTGTTTAGGTTAGGGCTTTTTATACAGTTAAAATATAATAAAGCAACTCTCAGATTTGATTTTTGATCCACTTATAGTTTTGATACAACTCACCTGTCCCGTGATGGGATCTAGCTCCTGCAGGGTGGCCAGAACAAAGACTGCAGTCTTGCCCATTCCAGACTTGGCCTGACAGAGCACATCCAGACCCAGGATTGCCTGAGGAATGCATTTATGCTGAACTGTAAGGAAAAAACATCAGTACGATCACTTCAACTCATACAGAAAGCAGCAGCCAAAGTCCTAACATGTACGTGGAAATTAGAACATATTACCCCAGAACGGAAGTAACTTCATTGGCTCCCAGTTCAATACAGAAATACCTTTAAAATCCTTCTATTAGTTCATAAAGCTCTCAATGGTTTGGTCCCCCAGGACATTTCTGACCTACTCAGTGTCTACAACCTAGTTAAACCTCTCAGGTCATCAGGTGCAGATCTTTTCACTGTTCCCAGAATTAGGTCCAAGTGTGCTAAGGGTGCTTTCAGTCACTGTCGTCCTGTTTCAATTTCAATTCAAATTTTATTTATATAGCACCAAATCACAATGAACAGTCACCTCAAGGCACTTTATATTGTAGAGTACAGAACCTACAATATTTACAGAGAAAACCCAACAATCAAAATGACCCCCTATGAGCAAGCACTTGGGAGTTTCTCTCCAATGTGGCACAACCCAGACTTTCAGAGCAACTCTGCACTTTAGAACACGAGAACAGAAAGGAATCAAACACCTCCATCAACCCTTTCAAGATGATAAATACATATCAGCTGCAAACTTGCTTAAAAATTTTGGATTAGGCAACAGAAATGTTCTTTAATACTAGTAATTAAAGAAAAGATTTCCTACGCTTAATAGCCCTTTACAACCACCTACATTTGCAAAAGAGATTTCAACTCTTTCATTTCTTTCAATGCCTAGCAAGTTTGCTAAATGATTAAGTAATTAAACAAGGACACACTCTCTCCCCAGTCCTTATTTCAGTTTTCAGATATCTAAATCCTTTCTTGTTTTGGCACAAAGGGCTTTTTAACATGTACACTGTAACAGTGGCAGATGCTTCTAATTCATGGGGTCAGCATGTATGAAAATAATCCACGAGAGCCAAAAGCTAAGGCTTCACAAAGATTTTTTCTACTCCGTGTTCTGTACAATATCAGTGAGAGCAAATATTCTTAAATCTTAGATACCCTTAATCTTTATCTCAGGGACACAGCTGTGGTTGTGAGTGCAGTAGCCTGACCCAACACCCCCCAAAAAGTTGGCTTAGATGAAGTGTTTTTTTCCACCACCATGCATTGGATAAACAAAAGGTGGATAGCAATGCATGGCTAGTAATCCAAATATAACAAGTTGATCATAAGCATGTTAGGTTATTTGACTGAAATATCTCCATTTTCAATGTTTTTCCTTTCGTTTCCTAAACAAAAAAGTCAGATGCTTTTCCAATGTTCATGCTTGAGTAAACAAAACTGGCTTAAAATTATTTTGTTATTGTTGGGGGCTTCTTTGGCTCTTATTAAAATTTATTTTCTTTTATTTATTTATTTTTTTTGGGGGGGGGGGTGACAAAATTTTCTCTGCATGACAAAAAAAATTTACCTATTAACCTGTTATTAACTTTACATTAACTGAAGCCAGGTGGTTTTAACTGGAATATGGCCGAGGTTGGAGCACAGCTAGGATAACATTAGCAGGGCATTCATGGAGCAGATGATCTTTAGGTTTCTGAATTAGCTTGCCGCTCTCAAATCACTTTAGCGTAGTGTATTATACAGACATTTAGATATACACCATTTACCCTGGTCTCCCAGTCCCTGGAATACATGCAGGGACTGCAACGTAAAAATGAAGGACACTTGTGTAGAGCTCATCACTGTTTTGGCACAATTTTATTTTGATTTCAAGAACTATTTCTATTTTTACTAAGCAAACTTTAAACAGAGATCAAAACAGCAGAGACAAGAATAAAATACACACTAATGTACATAAAACTGTCAACAATTCTGAGAAATGATGAATTTTAAAATAATAGTGATTTTCAAGGTTTTGGAAAATACAAAACAAAAACAGATTTTTTATAAAAAATAAATAAATATTACAAACTGGACAGCCTAATGGATTAGCGACAAAAATAACTTAGAAATTACACCAGGTAACAAAATTCCACTTCTGTCTTGTCTTTGGGTTTAAACGGTTTTCCTAGTTCTGTACATGTAAACAAACTAATAAGAAATATGTTTGATCCCAAAACTTTGCTTTATATATTTATAACATACTACATATTATAAACAAATGTTTCCTTTTACCATATAATGCCAGCTACTAGTGGGTTTCATTTTGGTTTTAACCCATTTTCCAGCTGTTTTCTCTTCAGAAATTGCTGATAAAAATGACAGATATGATGGACATTTTCTATTGTTTTACAATAAAAAGAGCTAGAAAATAACACTTGCTTGTCAAAGACAAACATCGTGTTACATTGTGTTATTAGCTACAACCTTGGCTTGCTCTGGAGAAAAAAGGTTTTTAAAAAGTACATTTTTTTTTCTTAAGTATTTCCTTTTTTTCAAATCTCTGTGGACACCCTGCATTCAACTGTGTTGTGTTTTTCCACCACCAAGTAATTTGGAAAAATCCTCAACTGCATTGAATGTAATATAACGATGCACCTGTAAGATGCAGATTACTCCAGATTCTGACACATTTAAGAGCTTCACTCTGATTCTAGGACAACCAAAGTTAGGGAAAACCTGAGGGTTCACTATAAGAGTAACTAGTTAAGAAGATGAAAAACATTTTTCCCATCTATAAAGAACTATACTGATGTACAGCACACACTCATGAGCTGCCTTGTTAGGTAGACCTGTTCATCTGCTTGTCAGCGTAAATGTCTAATCACTCAATCACATGGCTGCAACTCAAGGCATTTAGGCATTTAGAGATGTTACTATAACCTGCTGAAGCTGAAACAGCATCAGAGTGGAGAAGATGATTTAAGTGACTTTGAGCATGGCATGGCTGCTGGTGCCAGACAGGCTGGTCTGAGTATTTTAGAAACTAATCTACTGGGATTTTCTCACATCTCTAGGGTTTACAAAGAATTGTCCAGAAAAAGTGAATGGTAGTTTTCCGAGTGAAAATATCTTGCTGCCACAGGTCAGAGGAGAATAGTGAGACTGCTTAAATTAATTAGGAAGGCCACAGTAATTCCAATAACCACTGTTAAAACCAAGGCACGCACCTTGGGTACCACTCCTGTCAGCCAAGAATAGGAAATTGAGGCTACAATTCACACAGGCTCACCAACAGAAGACTGAAATGTGTTGCCTGGTCTAAAAACCAACATGAAAGCATGGATCAATCCTGGCTTGTACCAACACTTCAGGCTGGTAGTGGTGTTGTTGTTGTAATGGCATGGATGATATTTTATTTTCTTGGCACAATTTGGGTCCCTTAGCACCAGCTGAGTGTTGTTTAAATGCCAAAGCCTGCCTAAGTTTTGTTGCAGACAACATCCATCCATTTATGACCACAGTGTACCCATCTTCTGATGTCCGCTTCCAGTAGGAAAATGCACCCTGTTACAAAACTCAAATAATCTTCCATTGGTTTCTTGAACATGAAAATAAGTTCACAGCACTCAAATGGCCTCCACAGTCACCAAGAGCTCAATCCTCCAGAACAGCTTTGGGATGCAGTGGATGTGTGCTATATGCACTATTTTGTCAATATAGCCCAAAATCTTTTAAAGATTCCAGCAACTTTTTAAAATCACTGCTGCAAAGAATTCAGGCAAAAGTGGGTCAAACTTAGTACTAGCAATCTGGACCTAAGATAGGGACCAGTAAGTGTACAAAGCACCTTTCAAAACTAAGATTAAAATGTGGTTTGACAGAAAGGCAAAAGCAGACTATGCAACGCCAGTTACTGTCACACTGGTGCAAGAAAGTGGGAATGTTAAGTGCAAAATTAATTTAAGATTGCCTCTATGTTAGCCCTGCGACAGGGTGGCGACCTGTACAGGGTGTACCCTGCCTCTCGCCCTATGATAGCTGGGATAGGCTCCAGCCCCCGAAAACATGAACCAGTCCACTGTGCTTTAAAAAATTAATCAGGTTGGCTGATTTCATTTTGAGCTTTTACATCTAAGGTATACTCGGGAAGTTTTCGTTTAACGTTATCTATATTAAAGTAGCTATCAGCACACATGCAATTTGGTTTTTTGGCTGTTAATCAAACATAAATTTAAATGTGGCAATATTCTTCTGACTTTAAAATCCCTTTTATCCCACTACAGATTACAACCCACATTAACTACTGTAGCCATAAACATCCGAACACCGCTATCAATTATGCCTTCGGGTTAATTAGATAGTACGATAGCTGATGTGAACACAGAGGACATGAGTGGACTGTTGTTTTAACAATAAGGGTATAAACAAAAAAAACAAACCAAAGCATACTCAAACTACCCTAAACTTCAGAGCGGTAACAGTCATATTGCCGCGGGTACTGATAATGTGCTCGGCCTAAATTACTTTTAGTAGACGACATACCTTCACTACGAGAGAGAATAATCAAAGTCTGTTTAAAATATGGCGCTAACGTTAGTACGTCACAATGACGTATTTATCATGCGACGGACAGCCAGAAAATGTAGAACCCGGCAGTATGTAACCATGCGCACACCAGAGTTAAACTAACGACAAGAGGTAACTTGTTTTTGCCATAAATCGGATTTTTTGAGACTGACAACCCCGTGAAGACATTAAAGAGGTAAATCACTTAAGTATTTTGTTGGAGCTAATATCCGAAGACCTGATGGCTAAAGTTGAATACAGCGTTAGTTAGCAGTTACAAATGTAGTCATTTCATTTCACGCGCTTAAGGAGCATGCTCTAGCAAGTTTTAAATCCGTGTAGATGAACAAAACGTGCTTTAACTTAGTTCTAAAATATGACTTCAACAAGCACAATCTGACAATGTAGTTTAAATAACTTTGATAGAAAGTCTACCGTCTAATGGCCTCGGGGACGCTCGAGCTTTTCTCCGATTAGTTGAAGCGTAGATCATTTTAATCATAATCAGAATAATGAAATACAGTTTAATAGTAATGATAGAAAAACTTGTAACACTGGTGCTTTTGATCAAACAGAGATGTCGTGTTTTTGTGGTGGTCCCAACTTCTGCCCAGAATGTGGGAATGTCCTTCCTCTCCCAGGAACACTGGACATAGTATACTGTCCCCGCTGCTCCTTCAAGATCCGTGTATCAGGTAAATGCCATATCACACTTCATATAAGTGTAGCCATGAGCAGCACACACTTTGCTACAGTCACTCTGTGTTTTTTTGTTTTTTTTTTTCACTTCCATCTTTGTACCGACGTGATATTTGTGGCAGTGTTTGTACTGAATGAATATGAGTGAATCAACAAAGCAGAGCGACTATGGGAGATATGCTTTGACAATATGCATACTGGACTGATAAGATACATTATTGTGCGATAAGTGCACAGATGTTCTCTTCCCTGGTTGTTCAGAGTTCGTAGGTCAGGAGATCCATTCTGCAGTGGTCTTTAGCCCTTTGGAGCAGTCATCTGTGGCCCAGGATGAGGAGGACTCTGAAATGAAGGGGCCTTTGGTAAGACCTGCCTTGTCTGCTGCTTGTGAGTGTTGTGTAACAGCTGTACACTCCACTAATAAGGTCCTCTGCTTCCTCTAGATCGACAGACGCTGCTCTCGTTGTAATAAAGAGGGGATGATTTACCATACCAGGCAGATGAGATCTGCAGATGAAGGACAGACTGTCTTTTTCACCTGCATACACTGCAGGTAGTTATTATGAAGTCACCATGTGTTGCTGCTGCTGTGTGATTGTTTGCTGATTGTTTTATTTTGACATTGTAGGTATCAAGAGAAGGAAGACTCCTGAAAAGAAGTTCATTTCAACCTTTCCTTTTCCTTTCCGGCTCACTCAGCGATATTGCTGAAGACTGCACAAACAAAGATTAGCTTAACATTCATTTTAAACTTCAGTTTATACAATTAAGAATGAGTATCATTTATGTTTATGTGACTGTTATAGAGCTGAACGTGTCAATAAGTTATTAAAGCACTATTCTTTAAATGTTTTCTTTTTTGGCTGCTTGAGAAACTCAGACATGCTGTAAGCACAGCGCTGACAGATTATCAGCAGAAAGTTGTTATGATGAATATTTAGGAAACTCATCCAACAGAAGCAGAGCAACACAATATTCTTGTCATGTTTTTTTTAAACTTATGGGCACACAAGTTGTTATCGTATGTGCAGACAATTTATCTTTGAAGCACAAGATAATTATCAGCAACCAGTGTTTATGTTGGGCTTTTCAAATATTAAATAAAACTTCTGTACAAGTACTTTGTAAATACTCCATAGAAAGGCTTGTCATAATCACATTTTGCAAGTTAATTAAACCTTTAAGTCTACAGATCAAACACTCTAAACTGGCTTCATAGCACAGACCTGCTTCTAAAGCTTTATTACCTCATTTGTTTATGATCGCTGTTACTTTTATCTCTCAGAAAAGAAAGCTGAAATGATTCAGTGTGTGTTCACAGCTAAATGCATGAGTGTTTAACGGCTAAATGGTTTTCATTTCAAAAAAGCTACAGTATGTTAGTGATGCTGCATTTCAGATTTTACTCAGATGAAGATTTTACATGGAAAGAATAAAGATGACTAGATGGTGTGATTTGGCCATTCCTATATATATATATATATATATATATATATATATTGCTGTCTCTCTGGTAAGTTTATTTTGATTGCCTCCTTAACCTGGACTGACATGAGTGAGAGAGAGTTTAAATGAGCCAGATGCCTATTACAGAGACCGCTTGCATTGGGGATCAGACAGAAATGGTATCAGATTTGATTTGATTCTGGCTCATCAACCTGATCCAGCACTTGATTCTGGCCTGGATCAGGTAGGAAGACAGAGCAGTTTTGAAAGGCATAAGGATGGATTCAATCATTTGTGTATTATACAATTGTAAGGCTTGTATCAGCTTGAAAAACCTTTTCAGCCACAGCTAGTGATTTGGGGGGGGGGGGTCAGTGTATCAATATTTAATGTGGATGCTTATTTGAGTAAAAAGTAGAGTAAGACAAATATTTTTTAAAAATGCACAATAAATCATGGAAATATATTACCTGTATTAGTTAGATGAGCCATTCTATTTGCACTTAGTTATCAGTATTACATATTTGAACACTTGCTCACTAGTCCACAACCATTAGAGCAATTAACAGTCTATATTTCAGATCTTGTTCATTAAAGATTTGTCTTACTGTACTGCATGATACAGAGAATGTATTCTTCAGTTGTATAACTGATTTGGGGGAAGAAAAACAGGGCAAGATAACATTTCAATGACACAACAAACTTTAGAATGCCCAAATTGTTGATTCAGCACTTTTATGTGAGTCCTTCATGAAAATAGGTTTCATTGTAGGGCTGAGGTATTGGACTTTAGCAGGTTAACACAATACAAATTCACTTTGAAAATTTGCAGCATCTTATCTTAATTATCTCACGAATGTCAGACCTTCCAAACTAAGTACAGCAGGGGCGGCGTTGCACCCTTCAAGTTGTACGAGCTCAATTGAAAGCAAAAGAAGAAGAAGAAGACCAATGAAAACGGTCGTATTCCGGTCATGTGACCACGGAAACATGGCTGCTTCTACTTGAGAAATCTTGCAAGCAATCACAATGCAGTGTTTTGGACGACATACGTGTTTATTTTCAGGAACTCATCGGTTCTATTAAACACCCACCTTTACGGTAAAACACCGTTTTATACAATTGTGTGCATACACTTTTTAGAAGTGTTTTATTCTGTAGTTCATTAGCTGTGAGTGGCCGTCCCAATTATATTCGTTAACGTCTCAATGAGTCAAGCTGTACACCGATCAGGCATAACATTATGACCACTGACAGGTGGAGTGGATAACACTAATTATCTCCTTATCATGGCACCTATTACTGGTTGGTGTATATTAGGGAGCAAGTGAATATTTTGTCCTCAAAATTTATGCGTTAGAAGCAGGAAAAATGGGCAAGCATAAAGATTTGAGTTTAAAAAGACCAAATTGTTATGGCTAGACGACTGGGTCAGCAGATCTCAAGAACTGCAGCTCTTGTGGGGTCCAAGAAACCGTGGTTAACCAACGACAGGGTCATGGGTGTCCAAAGCTCACCCATGAGCCTGTCATGGGTGAGACCACACGGGTCACCCGTTTGGTCCGACTCAACTGACGAGCCACTGTAGCTCAAATTGCCGAAAAAGTTAATGCTGTTTATGATAGCAAGGGGTCAGAATACACAGCGTATAGCAGCTTGTTACGTATGGGGATGCACATGATGACGCCTGTCACCCACCAAAAGCGCCAACAACGGGCAATTGAGCATCAGAAGTGGACCACAGAGCACTGGAAGAAGGTGGCCTGGTTTGAGGAAGCATGTTTTCTTTTACATCGAGTGGATGGCCATGTGCATGTGCATCACTTACCTGGGGAACACCTGGCACAGGATGCAGTATGGGAAGAAGGCAAGCCGGCAGAGGTGGTGTGATGCTTTGGGCAATGTTCTGCTGGCAAACCTTGGGTCCTGCCATTTATGGGGATGTTACTTTGACATATACCACCTACCTAAGTATTGTTACAGACCATGTTAACCCTTTCATGAAAACTGTATTTCCTGATGGCTGTGGTCACTTTCAGCAGGAGAATGCATCCTGCCATAAAGCAAAAATGGAATTGTTTGAGGAGCACAACAAGTTTGAGGTGTGGATCTCAATCCAGTTGAGCGTCCATGGGATGTGCTAGATAAACAAGTCTGATCCATGGAATCCCCACCTCACAACTTACAAGACTTGAAGGATCTGTCGCTAACATCTTTGTGTCAGACACCACCTTCAGGGGTCTAGTAGAGTCCATGCCTCAACAGTTCAGGGCTGTTTTGGCAGCAAAACAGATACAACACAATATTTGGCTGGTGGTCATAATGCAATGACTGATCGGGGTATATTGAATAAACATGTACAGAAAATAAAGTGTTGACCTACAGAATACGTACTCTTACATCAGATATAGTTGGATTTCTGTGTCTGTTTAAAATATCTGAATCAACTTTACATTTCTGTTTTTAAAGGAAATTTGGAGTATGAAATAGTGGGACAGAACTTTACTACATTTAATGACATTCCTCTTTCCTTCGGGAGATAATGAAGCTGCGTGTCCAGCTGCAGTGTAAGAATTTGCACGAATACTTAAGAGAGCTGAATCCGGAGATTTTGGACAGACTCTACAACCATCCAGCAACATGTCTGGCTGTCTACAGGTATGAAACCTGTGACTGGATCCAGTTTTGCTGTAGCACAGTGGTTCTCAAACTTTATCTGGCATTCTCACCTTCAGAAGCCAAAAGAAAAGAAATTCCATTGCTCCCACAGTTTAGGCGGTTATTGAAAAAGAAAGCAAGATGAATTTCAGTGAAACTTTTTTAAAAAAAAAAGTTTTTTAATATAAAAGCATTCATTCAGTTTAGCTTCACTCCATAGTTGTCATCCAAACTCCACCTGCCCCATAGTTTGAGAACCACAGCTAGAATATAACAATGAAACCTGTATATCTTAATCTGGAAATATGAGTCCAGATTCTATGGAATTTACTGTTTTATATTTTACAGGGAACTCCCCTCTCTGGCAAAGAATTATGTGATGCGCATGCTGTTCCTGGATCAGCCTCTCCCCCAGGCAGCTGTGGCATTGTGGGTGAAGAAAGATAGTCAGAAGTAAGTCCCTTACCTTTTTCTGTCTACATTATAATCAGAACAGCATCTTTGGTAGACTGTGTTCCCTACTGAGTTGGTGAAGAGTGTTATTCCTCTGCCAGCGTGATAGCAACACAGAGGAAAGTGTTCACTGTAAGTCTGTCCTTTCTTAAATCATTGACAAGGACAGTTTTTAATGTGGAGCGAGTGTAGTTTCTGGTTGGGGATGCACCAGTTAAATAAACTTGATCAGTTAGGGGCAGTATATAACAGCAGCCGCTCTGAATGGATTCCCCTTAATCCATTCATCTTAATCCCCTTGATCCGTTACAGAAGTTGAATAATAATTTCCATACACAAACTGAGATTACATCGCAGTGAATAAATACATACTTGCTCCTTTTGCCACTTGTTGATTTATTGGTTTGTAATATATTAAATGTGGTAGAATCGCTGTATTATGATATCATTGTTATTGTAAGAGAAACACAGTGTTTGAGGATGCAGCTCAATAAACCACTTTCTAGAACTGTCATGAATGCTGGCTGAAAGATTGTAGTGTTATTAGGCTGTTATAGTTTTCTTACCATGTCAGATTATTCGGTACAATGTCACATTTTTCACCCAAGGCTAGAGAATGCAAAATGGCCTAACTCACTCCTGAAGTCTGACTTTTATTGATTGATTGGTTGGAAGAAGTTTCCTGAATGGCTGAGTGTGGATTTTTAATTGTTATTCTCGTTATCAAGCTCTTTGTTCCTGTTTGCGTGTTTGGTTCAGGATCAGCAACTGCATAGTGTTTAAAGTCATTTACCTGCATGACTCACTGTTTAATACTGTCTATCTTATAAACTTCTTGTTAACTGTCAGATCTTAAGACGTGCTCTATCCTTGGATGGGAGAGCATCACTGCCAGAGTTGTTTCCTCATGTCTCTAAAACAGTAAATAAGTTTAGTGTTTGCAGTTTTTCTTTCTCCTTTTCAGAGGGAGACAAACAGTGGACTGCACATTTCAAAGTAATAACTAGTTTTGTTTGTTGTTTTTTTTTTTTGTTGTTTTTTTTTTTGTCTTTGGCTTCCTCTTGCAGGGATCACGATGAATGCGTGTCAGTGTTGGCAGGGCTCCGACTCTGGCACAGTCAGCAGCTGCAGGGTGGTCTGCAGGGATACATTTTAAATCCGGTGTTCAAAGACAACCTGAGGACAGCTTTGCTTGGCGGGTACGTCTGCCCCTGTGGAAACAGTGATTAATCACAGGGATGCAGCTCTTCTCTCTTTCTGTCTTAGCTAACTGTTCCCTGAAAAGTGGAAACATGGCTACTGGGCCCAAAACTGAATCAGTAGGGATTTAGTTTAGTTAACCTGTTGTTTCAGTGTGTGTACAAGGTTTAATGCTTTGCAAAGATGTTTGCAAAAAACAAACTCACCTGCTACCTCATTCATTCAGGACCAGTATTAACCAAATGAACCAATTCATTGTTGATTCAACACACAGAGGGCAAGCATGGGCTGATGAGGGGAGCACCCTGGGTCCTGACCGCCACGCACGAGACATTGAGAGTCTTGACCGCTACGCTATGGAGCGCTGGGAGATCATCCTGCAGTTCATGGTGGGTTCTCCCAGCGCTGTCAGTCAGGACCTGGCACAGCTTTTGGTTCAAGCAGGCCTCATGAAAAGGTATACAGTAGTCTTTATATATCATTCACATTTCATAACTAATGCATAGAATACTAAGAATGCTCTGAAAGAGTTTTAAGTGTGAATTTGTTGAACAGCTGATGAGATATAAATCAAAGTCAGCATTGAGTAATGGGTTCCAGTAAAAAACAAAAAAAATAAAAATCCTCGTTCTTGGCAGTGGATGATCGTTATTGTATTATCTGGTATTATCTCTATAAACAAAAACACATGAAACCAAGATGAGCTTTCACCAGAATGACGGGAAGAGAAAAGTATGGAGAAGAAACGGCTCATGATCTGAAGAGAGGTCCACAAACAAGCAACAACTGAAGGCCGCTGCAGCAAAGGCCTGGCAGAGCATCTCAAAGGAGGAAATGTAACATTTGGTGACGTCCACGGGTTCTAGAGTTCAGGCAGTCGCCATCTACAATAAATATTCATCTAATTTACTAAATATAGTTCTTTATCTTTAAAATTATGTTGGCTCAATCTATCTGTAAATCTTGCACTCCACTTTACCTGCACTTGTGAAACAGACAGAGAGATATGGTACGTATGGAGGTGTCCATCCACAGCAGATACCTGAATCACCTCAACAGGATGTGAAGGACTAGCAGCTCTGCTCTGAGCCTCTGCTGAATGACCGAGCGCCTCGCCCTATCTCTGAGGGAGGCCAGTACCTTATGGTGGAAGCTCATTTCTGCTGTTCGTATCTATAATCACATTCTTTCACTACCCACAGCTTGTGGCCACAGCTGAGAGTAAGAACTAAACGACAGCTCCGCTTTGATGCGAGGTTACTCTTCACCACAACAGACTGATGCACTGCTCTCATCCCTGCACATAGCCCCAGTCTGTGTACCGCTCCTTTCTCCTCTCACTCACAAACAAGACACCAAGATCCTTAAACTCCTCTACTTGAGGTAGCAACCTGTTCCCGACCCAGAGTGGACACTCTACCTTTCTCTGACTGAGAACCATGGCTTCAGACTTGGAGGTGCTAATTCTTATTCCTGTTGCTTCGAACTGCAAAATGCCCCAGTGCAAACTGGAGGGCATCACTTAACAAAGCTGAGAGAACCACGTCATCTTCAAAAAAAACCAAAACACTTTATGGTCAAAACTTCATGTAACTGCCTCAGCGATGGAGGTTAGGAAACATGATCCTTTCAGAAGAGCAAAAATAAATGTAGACAACACTTAGAGAGAGCTAGAAGTTGAGTAATGTCATGTCTCATGTTGTCCTGATTGTATTCTCCAACTGTAGTGAAGCAGGAGAAGCCCCGTATATCACCTCTTCTGGTTTCCAGTTCCTCCTACTGGACACAGCCTCTCAGCTATGGTACTTCACCTTGCAGTACCTCAAAAATGCTCAGGTATGCCTTTCTGCTACTTCAGCCTGTTGAGGTTTAAACAAGTGGCACCATAAAGGCTCAAGAGGCTGCAGCCTGTCGTTACTATGATTAACACATCTTCAAGCAGTGAGGGCTCTAATCAGTGACATTAGCTGCTGCAGACACTGGCTGGAATAAAAACCCGCCTTGGGTTACAGAGATGCATTCCAAGGACTTCTCCCTTATTTAGTGTCCTGTATTATTGAGTGCTCTTAACCACAAAGGAATAATTATTCTAAATGTGTCACAACTAGCAAAGAGGCTGTCTGATGTTAGAGTGAGCAGCCACACTAAGTGGCTAATGTTAGACTACATGTTTGAATATGTTTGAGCCATGCTTGATGTTGTTAAGTAGCAGGCAGATTTTTGCCCGTAGAGGTTCTTAGTGATCTTCCTTTACTCTTTCTAAATGATCCCTCACTTTGGATTTGGGACAAATGGAATTATTATTTAATAACTCCAGGAACTAGCTTTGTATCCAATAATCTCTCTGTGACTGACTCAGTGTCATCACTTCCACGGGGAGTTTTTTTTTTTCCTGTGACCAACTGAACTCTCAAAACTTGGTCAACTATTAGTGTGCAGCCCTAATTACAAGTAATCCCTTTATATCTCCTCTATCACATTCCCATACCACCAATATTCCACTCATTTTCAAATTAGTTTAAAAATGCTCTATATGAACACCTCATCACGACCCACATACATGTAGGCGCACACTGAGCTTACTGTGGCAAGATATTTTTCAAGTTGTCTTATTGCACCTGGAAACAAGGACAATGGTCCTTTTTCACAACTATTCATAACTGTGTCACATAAGGGTGTATAAAGAACATGGCTTTACTCCACATAGGGGACCTCCTACATTTTTGCATGCTGGATCACTTTAATAACTTAGTGGGACAGTTGATAAGCTGTTGATAATTATATCTGCTGTGACATTTCAACATGTCTGCAGAAAAAACCGCTCGTCTTCTTTTTTCAGCCACTCTTCACGGGTCGCCACGGTGGATCATCTGCCTCCCTCTCACCCTATCCCTAGCATCCTCCGCTGTCACACCAATCCTCTGTCCTTTTTCACTAGGTCCATGAATCTTCTCTATATAAGGAATATATCCACTATCCCTCCTTTGCACATCTCCAAATCATCTCAGCCTTGCCTCTCTTTATCTCCAAACTGCTCAGTCTGAGCTTTCCCTCTGATATACTCATTTCTAATCTGGTCTATCCTGGTCACTCGCAAAGAAAACCTTAGCATCTTCAACTCCCCCACCTCCAGCTTGGCCTCCTGTCTCCAAACCAGCTATGTAATAAAAATTTTAGAGTCAAAGCCCTGGCTTCTCATTTCGGTAGCCTCATAGGATAATTGCCTGTGCCATTTTTTTTTTGGCCAAATTGAGATATCTGCTTAAATGAATCTAGAAATTACTTAGACAATTATGCTATAATGCTAACAATTTGACAGTTTGCCAGAATCTTCCTGAGGCTGACCAAAAATGTTGGTCTTACCAAATTCCTGGTGGAAAAAAAGGGTCTAGGAGGTTTGGGAATTAGTACTGTAGAAATGCCACTGACAGGGCACGCTCAAGTGTTGTTTAGTGTATAATAAATAAAATCAGATTAAATTTATCATGCAGAATATTAGTGTGGCAGCTTCTTTTTTTACTAAAATGATCCAAGATTGTTTAATTGTTTTTTTGCTGACTATTATTTAAATACTTGCTTTTAATGGAGCCTATCTACTCACACATGTCTCATACTTTGTGTCCTTCAGTCCAGAGGGATGGACCTGGTGGAAATCTTGTCATTCTTATTCCAGCTCAGTTTCTCGACTCTGGGCAGAGTGAGTGCACAGGAGTTTACTTCTGTTTGATTGATTTTTTTTTTTTTTTTGAGTGTATATGGTGAAAAGCAACATAACATTGGTATAATACAGTGTTCTCAGGTTTTAAAAACTACAGTGTAATTTGTCTTTCTTTTCTTAATTAATGATATGCTGCCTTAGGATTACTCAGTGGAGGGTATGAGCGAGTCATTGCTTACTTTTCTGCAGCACCTGCGGGAGTTTGGACTGGTGTTCCAGAGAAAGGTGAGAGTATTTCTACAAATGCAAAGTGTGTGTGATGTGTTTTAAAAAAAAGAAATTCAAAAGATTACCTTGTGTGCGACACACAGACCACGTAGTCCTTAAAATGTTAGTAAGTTTAGTGCTTGGGGTTTGATTTTTGTTACTTAATGTCTCTTAACTAATCCCTATTTTCCTTTGGATCGTTTGTGTACTGATGATTAAAAATAGTTGAAGCATTCCTACTGCTTCGCAAATTTTGAGCTTTAGAGGGAAATGGTTAAATGTACATCCTTACAGTTCTTACAATAAACACTTCAAACTGAAATACACAATCTGTGTTCTGGACTACTGTATGAAACTGTATGAAATTGTTTTTGAGTCCTTTGCTAGCTGTTGCCACTGCGCGTTTTGTAGTTGGTTTGGATTGCTTTGATCACATTGTCATCTCAAAGAATTGTGGAGGGAAACTTGGCCTAAACAGTTAGAGTAACTTACTGCGACTGTATCAGTAGTTAGAAGAATTTTTTTCCTTCTTTTTTTCTTTTCTTTTTTTCTTTTGATTCATCCGTGTTATGCCCTTAGAGGAAGTCAAGGCGGTATTACCCCACCAGGCTGGCAATCACTCTGGCCGCAGGAGTCACCACCAGCTCCTCCTCCTTTAACCTCGCTTCCAATCCCAGTACTGGAGATGCAGGCTTCATTGTGGTGGAAACCAATTATCGTATCTACGCCTATACAAGTATGTGTGAACACCTCACGACTTTGTTAATGTTGATAAACCTATTTAATGTCATGTCACTATTAGTAACCGTTGTTTAAAGGTTGGCAGGTGTCATGATAGCTGAATCTTGCCAGCTCCTGGCTGTCAGCACTACAGCTAACTGGCATTGTTTCTGATAGTAGAACATTCAGACCGGTATATCTCTATTAGCTGGAGCCTGGATTTAGCATATAAAGTGAAAGCAGGGACAAGCAGCTAGACTGGCTCTGCACCAGCAGCTCTAATACTTATGATAATTTTATCCTTTGTTTCTTGTAGCTTTTGAAAGGATGCACATGTAACATGCAGAACCTGTCCAGACTTGTTTGCGTTTGTGTGCCCCTCACAGATTCAGAACTTCAGATTGCTCTGGTAGCTCTCTTCAGTGAAATGCTCTACCGCTTCCCCAATGTAGTTGTGGCTCAGCTGACGAGGGAGTCGGTGCAACAGGCTATCGCCAACGGGATCACTGCACAGCAGGTACTGCTGCACCGGGCTGACTCACACTAAAAATTTAGCTCATGATCAACCCAGCAATCCACTGCACTGATGGTGTCACAATATACTAATCTAATGAAAAACAACAGGTGCAGACAATATTTCTCATAATGGAAAAGCCCCAGAAAATATGACAGAACGTGTATAACATTTTAGCTAACATCCATATGCTTTGCCACCACAAAGCTGGAACTTTTGTGACATACCCTAATGTTACAATAGAAAGTCAATACTCAGTAACTGTAGTGGCTTTTTTTTTTTTTAATTTTATCAACAGCTTTTACTTTGTAATAATTACAGGAATAATAGCCAGATGTGTAGGAGCCAATGTCAACTTAAGATTTGTAGGTTTATGGTGTGTGTGTGTGTGTTATGTTATTATTGGTTGTTGCCACTATTGCTTGTTCTTGTTGTGTAAGCTCTTGGATGGCATTAGACTTGGCATTGAAAATCCATTTTCCCATTACTTTGTGCAGTAATTTAACTAGACACTGCACATGCTCACTAGGACACACAAAACTCAGGATTAAGGCCCAAGTGTGTTAGCAGCAGTGCTAGGTTTGGCATGCAAAGCTTTTTTTTTTTTTTTTTACTGCAATGCAGTCATAATGCAAGCCTGATGCTATTGTTATTCAACCACCATCTATAACGTGGAACATCATTAGAATATTTTCATGTGAGGCGGATCTGAGAGAAGCTCGGACATATACGGATAGAAATACAACCTGGATGTGCAAGAAAGTAGACAATAATTTAAATTTTTTAAATTTACCGGTACTAGATTAGCACCACCTAGCTACCCTCTTACTCCCTATAGAAACATTAAGGGTGTACTTAGTTTTGTAGACAGTGCTTCTGCATTTTGGGTTAATTTTTGTTAAAAAATGATACTGTGTAATGTGTTTTGTTGTTCATCTCAGGTTGTATTTAACTAACATTAAGACCTGCTAAGGAGCAGATTATTTTCTATTATGTCCTGTTATGTAAAACCTTAGAACTGAAAGAGGGGATGCTTTGTCTTTCACATGACTTTAGTTCTTTTCTTGCACCTTATCGTCTGGCAGAGCAAGATGGCTGCATTGGGCAAGAGGCAGGGTACACCCTGGACAGGCCGCTTGTTTATCACAGGCTAGCAGAGACAAACTAACATTCACACTCACAGCCAATTTATAATCACCAGCTAACTCAAAAAAAAACAAACAAAAAAACACACACACACATCTTTGAACTGTGGAAGAAAACCAAAGCACTCAGAAAGTGCAGGGAGAACATGCAGACTCCACATAGCAAGGACCCAGCCAACTGATGGGTTTGAACCAGGAACCCTCTTGATATGAGCAAACGGTGCTGACCACCGCACCACCATCCTCGGACTAAACTCGGAGTTCAGTAGCTTGACCAAGGATGCATGCAGACTGGAGTAGCCGGGAATCAAACCATCAACCTTCCAATTACTAGACAACCTGCTCTACATGAGCCGCAGCAACCCTGGAGAACTGGTTGTCCAGTGACTTTAAAGGATAGGTTCACAATTTTAAAACAGTAGTCAAGTGAAATTCCCTATGATTTACTGTTCTTCTTTACATTGACCAAGAAATGTGGGTTTAATACCATCATCGCCTCAACTCAAACAAAAGAATCTATAAATGTTCAGTGTTCCAGATTTAGACTGGCTGCTAAATATGTACATGAATTTACAGAAATATCGCTAAATATTTGTGTTGTGTTTCTCTTCTGTTCAGATTATCCACTTCTTAAGGACCAGAGCTCACCCTGTCATGCTCACTCAGGTAAAACTAAGCAGTCTATTCTTCTTGCATTTCAGTCAAATCAATTTAATAATGAGTGGGTTGCCTTTAATGGCTCTACGGTGTCTTCATCCTGTGTTGTTGTGCTACAGACCCCAGTGCTGCCTCCAACTATAACAGACCAGATCAGGCTGTGGGAGCTGGAGCGAGATCGACTGCAGTTCACAGAGGGTGAGCATGTGCAAAGAAAAAACACTCAGCTCTTCCTCTTGGTCTTGATAATTTTGTTGCAATGTACACCTCTACTTTGCTAATTACAACAGCGAATCAATAGTCCCACCATACTCACTAGTCTGCTGCTGCTTTTAAATATTTATATTTAATAATTAACTGCAGTCAGCTGTTAGGTCTTAATGTGACACTTGATTTAAAAAGGCAATAACAAAGAGGAAAATACCCACCTGTCCCTGCTCTGCATTTGATGTATCAGCGTTTTGACCACCGCTGTGTTTGGTTTTTATGCTGCAGAACAGGTTCAGTTCCACGAAGTTACCATAAACTTGTTGTTCCACAAAAACTTTAACGTTGGCCATAACTCGAACGATGTGACCTAGGATGTTCAAAGCTAGCCCCATTAAACTTAACACAATTCTTCACTGATTTTACTATTACAGCACTTTGACACACCCCTCTCCCTTCCAACAGTTAAGAATCCAAAACAGCTGTGCTCTTGTTGGACTTGGAAATTTAATAAAAACTTTAACCTTGACCATAACTTCTATACAGTTAAAGGTAGCCCCATCAGGCTTTACGCACTGTCACAAGTACCTGTGTTCTGACCAAGGGCCATAACTCTGCTATGCATTTTTACTTATTTATGTTGCTGAAACACAAAAACTTAAAACACTGGTCATAAGTTTCCCCCTATTTGGACTTAATATATTGTCTATGATGATATCAGTAAAATTTTTTACTACTAATTCACAATCTCTGCACAGCCAAATGTGAGATGGGCGTGTCGCAAGAAAAATTCCACAAAATCAATTAAATGTAACTCTGCACTCTGTCTCACTTTCTGTCATGACTTTTTTTTTATGGAATTTTATTATGTGACACTATTGTGCATTTTCTCCCGGAGAACTGCCGCTCACTGGATATTTAATGTTTTTCGGACCATTCTGTGTAAACCCTAGTGATGGCTGTGCGGGGAAAATCCCCGTCGATCAGCATTTTCAGAAATACTCAGACCGGTCTTTCTGGCACCGAAAACCAGGCCATGTTGAATCACCTTTCTCTCCCGTTCTGATGCTCAGGTTGAACTTCATCAGCTCATCTTGAGGACGTCTACGTGCCTAAATGCACTGAGTTGCTCACTTTCACTGATCACTTTCATTATTCCTGCCTGAAAGTTATGACTGATGGATGTTGGCTGATGGAGCCCAGTCAACAGAACTGAGCTGAACTCTTGTTGCCTGAATTCTTGTACTCATGAGCATTGAGATTGTGCTGCCTTTTATACTCATTTCTTGCATGTATGTGTGTTGTTGTTGTCCGTGTCTCCTTCAGGTGTGCTCTATAACCAGTTCCTCTCCCAGGCTGACTTTGAGGTGCTGCGAGACAGAGCTCAGGTTGGATTTTGTTTCCTAACTAAATAATAATACCAGAATAATGCTAATAACAGAATAATATATTTTATATAATCATCTCAAGGATCGTATACTTAGGAAATCAGAGAAACAGCAAAACACAGAAAAGGTGTAACTTATATGTGAATCCTAACTAATTCCCTTAATAGGGTGTATAATATCATAATGGAACTGTTACAAAAAGAGTTGTAATAAGCCATATTTTGTGTCAAACATAAAGTAATAGCTCCAGATCCAGTGAATCAGTTTGACCTTTTCACTGTTCATATATTCACATCATGACATGAGCTCATTAACTCCTTACAGAGCTCATTAACTCCTTTGTATCTTTTTAATGAATTCCTCATTCATCACGTGCTGAGACTGTCTTTGACTACAGTAGGCTGCTGATGTTTAACGAAGTGGTTCTGGTGCAGGGTCTGGGGTGTCTGGTGTGGCAGGATGTGGCCCACAGAGTGATGGTGGTGACACCGCAGGGACACAGCGAGGTCAAGAGGTTCTGGAAACGGCAGAGATCTCACATGTAACTGAGGAGAAGGAACGCGGAGCACTGGAGTAAGACCTGAGGACAGTTTCTGTGACATCAGGGATTTCTTGCTTTCCACTGTCTTCATTGTTGTCAGTACTATAAGAAAGTGAGGATGATTGTCTATGTTTTATAAAAATGCTTGCATCCATGTATTAAAATGAACAGTTTCTGCTCATTCTTTTCGTTTTCAGTAGTTATGTAAATCCTGTATGCAAGTTCCAGTAAAGTTTTGATTACTGTATTCTGAAAGGTACCCTGTGGACTTTTATACTACTAAGTACTGTGGAACATCCCCTGTGAACAGTAATAGAACTAGTGAGTTAAAAGGGAAAAAAGCTGAAAGCAATAATAAAAGCGAGCTCAGAAAAAAAATTGGAGTCAGATTTGTTTGAACAAAGAAAGAAATTAATCAGGCATTGAGACTCTCGGCAAACTTCACCTGAATTGAAAACTAATCCAAATGTCTAGAGTATCTGCATGGCTGTAAGTCAGAAGAGAAGGCACCCAGCTATTGAATAATGGATCCAGAAGCATTGTGCCCATTTTATATATATTTTTTGATTTGGAATACAAATTGTTGAGTTATATTTTCACAATGATGTCTTTAGTTAGCTTTAAACAATACCTGCTTGAAACAAAAGACACTTCTCTGTGTTGATATGCCCACAATGACCACCTCTCTTCAAGCTTTCTTCCTACTGGAGAGCAACTTTTGTGTTGGTAGTGCAGCAGCAGTGACTGGAATTCTAACCGGGACAGTGTGGTGTCTTTGAAGTGTTTGTTGTATGAAGTACTCCTCCATAGTTACTGAAATATTAGCAGCAGATGACTGCCAGCATACTTCCAGTTTGAAGCAGCAGATGCACCGTGGAGGGCCTTCTTCACACTAAGGTTAAATATGCAGTTCCACAGGCTTCAGTGCTAGGACCAATTTTATTTACATTACACATGGTTCCCTTAGGCAGTATTAGGTATAACACATATTTTCATTCCTATGTAGATGATACCCAGCTCTATCTATTCATGAAGCCAGATGACACACATCAATTAGTGAAACTGCAGTCTCTGAAGCTTGCAAAAAAAAAGGCGACTGGACTTCTTTTTGTTTCTTGAAGACGTTTCACCTTTCATCCGAAAGGCTTCTTCAGTTCTGCAGGAACTTCTTAAAGACATAAAGGCCTGGGTAACCTCTTATTTCCTGCTTTTAAATTCAGGTAAAACTGAAGTTATTGTACTCTGCCCCACAAATCTTAGAAACATGGTGTCTAACCAGATACTTTGTATTGCATTACTTTGGTCTCCAGTAATGTGAGGAACTTGGGAGTCATTTTTGACCAGGATATGTCCTTCAGTGTGCACATTAAACAAATATGTATGACTGCTTTCTTGCATTTATGCAATATTTCTAAAATGAGAAACTAGTTCATACTTCGTCACCTCACCTCCAACCAGTCACGGCAGATGGCTGCCTGGTTCTGCTTGAGTTTTTTAAAATTATTATTTAAATGGGAGTTTTTCCTTCCCACTGTTGCCAAGTGCTTGCTCATAGAAGGGTGTCTAATTATTGGGGTTTCTCTGTATTGCTGTAGGGTCTTTACCTTGTAATGACATGGATAAAAGCACTGTATGAATGTGTGTGTGGTGGGGTGAATGAAACTTGTTTACATACACTCATCATGGGCATCAATATCATGGTAATTTTGTGCTTTTAATGATTTCTTTGAACTGTTCGTTTTCCAGGGTGGAATAATTATATAGCATACATCTTTAATGACTTTAAGAAACAAGATCAACCTTGCGTATATTAGAGAAAATCCAAAATAAATTCAAACTTGTGCACCCAATTCTTGCTTTATTTTTTTTAAAGTCATTAAAAGTCTATGCTGTACAATCATTCCACCCTGGAAAAAAGAAAAATCAATAATAAATAATTGAAAGGCCCAGATTGCATGGCATGAGTGTACGTAAACCTGTGAGTTTAACTGTTTTACCTTTCCAGTAAACAGCTGTTCTGTTATACACAATAATAGATTGATTGAGACAGGTTACAATGTTAATTTCCATGTTCTGAGGTAAAAGTATGTTTTTGTCAAATAAGTCTGTTGTGAAACTGCCCTTTATCTTTAAAAACTATGCACAATGCCCCTAATCAGATCTAAAGGTAGTAAGTTTAATTTGCATATATAAGGCCCTATGAATTATTTGTATTCATATATAATATTACGTTTTACATTTATTATTTATTTCCTTATTCTTTAATTTTTTTTAAATAAAAAAACTCTTAAAAATTGTTCCCCTTTTCCTGACATCTGTATGTTTGAGCTCCAATGGAGCCTTAAAAACCGTAATAAAAGCATATACAGTGAAATGTTTTTAAATTAATCAGATTTATCTTCACACAAGTATTGGAGTATTCCTCATCATGTATTCTAAAAGTAATGAAACCCACAGAATGATACACACCTGCAGTGGTTACTTCTGGAACAGGGTATCTGGACCCTTAAAAGATTAAGTTAGCTAAGCCACACTTTACACTGGATTAAATGTAACTATTAAATATCCGGATATAAATTTAATTAAATAACTGCATTTGCAAGGACAAAACTAGAAGGAGGAAGAGTCGGCTACAGTGTCAGGTGCAGTGTGACTGGCTGGGCTGGCGCTTGTCAGGCGGTGTTTGTTTTGTAGACAGAAAAAATATTAATAATTCAAGTATGAGCACACGCTTGGCGATTTTCCACTGGCCTAAAAACTGACACCTTATTGTCCCGGGTGGATAAAGTCATAAAACAGCAGCCACACGATTGGGCCGCCGATGGAGCCGGGGACCTCGCATGAAATTCCGAAGGGTGCAGAGAGCCCGAACCCGGCCGGTCAGCGGAAGGAGACACCGGGAGAAGAGGCGAAAGGCGGATATAGGAGAAGCACGATGTTAAAACAGATGGGAGCGGGCGAAGACGCTGCGGAGGAGATGAAGGCAGAATGTGAGAATGATGGAGAGGCTGACAACCGGATTAAAAACGGAGAGGAAGAAGAAACCGGAAAATATGAGGAGGAATTGGACCCAAGAATTCAGGTGTGTAGCTAAATAACTGTTACTACTCAAGTAATCACATTTGCAATCAAGATGTAGTCTCCCGTCTTTGTAATAGTAAATTCGTCATATTTCCCGATCAAGGCAAACTGTAATAAACACCGATTATACATGACACTGAACTGCTCCTTCCACAGACCGCTGCCTGGGTCAAGCCTATCCCATATTTCCAGCCTTTCTGTTCGTATTCTGCTTTTAACACACATCATCTTTTCCTTATGTTTCCAGGAGGAGCTGGAGCATCTCAACCAAGCTAGCGAAGAGATCAACAAGCTGGAGCTACAGCTGGATGTGAGGAAGTTGTGTAGCAGGCGCAATAAATCGGGGCGGTGTGCCAAAAAGTGGTGGTCTTTCAAAACTGATCTCTGGTATTTGCCAAAAAAAAAATGGTTGCCTGTATTTAAACTGTTGTAAATGACAATTTGGCCTAATATCTGTGAAACACATATCAAACATCTCTCATTGATGATATCAAGTCATTTTGAGCCAGAAACAATATTCCTGTCACAACGTAGAAGCTGCAATCACTTTTTTTTTTTTTTTAGCAAGTGTATTCTTTATCTAGGTAAAAAATGTCATTGACATTAAAAAAATATTTTAAAAGATCTGGCCAAATCGGCTGCAGAAATTGCAACAAATAAAACATCACAATTCCATAAAGATCAGTCATTCACCAATATGAGCAAAGAGATTACACATCAAAAACACACAGAATCATCAGAAATCCCCTTTTTGGAAGACAATCTCTTTTTGGCACAACACCGGTGTTGTGCCAACATCTGTTCAGAACTAAGTTATTACACAGGTATTACAGTAAGGGAAGCTGAGACGTGATTTAATAATAAAGGCAATCTTCAGGTGAATGTTATTTCAGAATTACAGTGGTGTTCTGTCAGGACAATCAAGGCAGCGTGCAAGGCGAGCTGCTGCTGGCTCTGCTTTCATTAGTGGTGTGCAATTTTGCAAATTTTGGTATCGATTTGATACCAAATAAATACAGGACCAATATTGCCAATACCAATACTTTTGACTTAAAAATGCAGTTTGTAGGTGAGAGCAGTGTGTGTCGTGACTATGAGGCCAATCATCAGTTTGACAAATTTTAATACATTTTAGTGACCACTAAATTCACTGTGATCTTTACTTTCCACAATAATTAGTTAGCACAATAAAACACACCTTTCAGCTTTTCATGTATTTTGAAATGTTGTTTTTTTTGGGTCAGCTTCTGTTGTTTAAATGTGATGTCTAAATAAAATAGACTTGACAGTCACAAAGGATTATTATATTCAGACATAGTATATTCATAGTTCACATTTGAGGTATATTCTTTTAGTTCCAATAAAGTAATTTATGCAACACAATTCAATGGGCTGAATATATTGTTTGCATGTCTGAATATAGTCTAGGTAATTAGTCTGCTAAAGTAACAACAGTGATGACCAATAACACTTTAACATTAACTAATGTTGAAGAAGCGACATGAATCATGACTGAAACAGTACTTTCACCACTGCAAGAGCTACCTGGTTATTTATTACCTCTCTGAGAGGACTGTGACTGTGACCTCTGACCTCTGTGCTGGGGGTACAGGGCATTAATAAAAAGCCCGGGCTGCACAGTGGTGTGGTGGTTAGCACTATTGCTGCACAGCATGAAGGTCCTGGGATCAAATCCAGTCTGGGGGCTTTATGTGTGGAGTTTGTGTGTTCTACACAGTGTCTGTGTGAGTTCTTCCTGGGTACTCCAGCTTTCCCCCCACAATCCAAAGACATGCATGATGTTAGGTTGATTCTAAATTGCCTGGAGGTGTGACTGTGAGGATGAATGATTGTCTATCTCCATCTTCTATGTGAAAGATTGGTGACCTGTCCAGGGTGAATCCTGCCTTTTATCCTATACAGCTGGGATAGGCCCCTGAATTGGATGAGTGGAAGAAGCTGTGGATGATAAAGGACACTGAAAGCCATGGCATGTGAGAATGCAGGGTCATTATTAAATGTTTAGAAAAATTAATGCCCACATAATCTGTGCTTTATTACCATCATCGTCATCACACTCACATTCACACCTACAGCTAATTTAGAATCACCAGTTAAGCTACCTAGCATGTGTTTGGACTGTGGAAGGAAGCCAGAGTGCCCAGAAAGGACTCATGCAAGCATAGACAGAAGATGCAAACTCCACGCAGAAGGGCCCCCGCCAACTAGTGTGTTCGAACAGGAACCCTGTTGATGTGAGGCAACTTGGCTAACATAGTTTTCTTACTTGAGATGCTCTTCTAAGGGATTATCTTGGTTTTGTTTGCTCAAGGAATCTTGTTCCAGAGCTGCTTTTTTTTTTTTAGAGTAAACCCTCCTTACAGTCCTGACAGACAAAAATAAAAATAGCAGTAATTCATTAAATGGGTTAGCGTAATGTTTTTGTCACACCCCTTGAATTAAAGCTGAAAGTCAGTACGTCAATTACACATTGATGGCAAAAAATGCAAAAATTGTGTTGTTGCACAAACACTTCTTTCCCTTCTTTGGTGCCCCCTTGTTGACTGCTTAGCTCCCACACTTAAAAACAGCCCTAGTAAAAATGTTTGTCCACAATACTCCTGTCTTCCTGTCACAACCTTAGATGCCACACAGTGTCATGGCAGGACTCACTGTATGCGATGTGCAGTGTTGTGTTATCTGTGTGCTTCCCTCAGGATGCCAGGTCGAGCTACAGGAGGATTCTCACTGATTCTGCCAGGAAGCTCAATGCTCAGGGCTCCCAGCTCGGTGCATGCATTGAGAAAGCAAGGCCTTACTATGAGGCTCGCAGACTTGCCAAAGAGGTATGTGTTTTTACTGCTCACAAGTCATCAGAGTGAGATATATGCAATCAGTTGGCAATTTATTAGACCTATCAAGCAGAAAATATGCAGTTCTTGTTTAAATTGTTTATTTAGTTGTGTTTAACTTGATTCAAATCAATAGTGTGAGCAAAATATTCAAGAAGTGGGAAGAAGTTACCCAGCCTGCAATAGGTTCGAACACCTTCTGCCCCAAAAGATCTACATGGGCTTCCCCTCTGTGGGCCCACCACCTTAACTTAAGCTTAACTTAAGCCACAGCTTGGATTCTGGAACCTGTCTCCTGGAGAGGGGCTGGACTCTGTTCCTCTCTGGATGTGCCTCTGGTGAGAGGTGGCTGGTAGGGTTGGGTGTACTTGTATCCCCCTGGTTTGGTGCCGTACTTTTGGGTGGACAAGAGAGTTGTTTCCCTGCGTCTTCTGATTGTTAAACAGGTCCCAACTGATGTTGGTGCTTTTTCACTGAACAGCAGCTCCTGGTCTTTGTCGGTGTCAGAGCCTGGATTCGGACCAAAGTATAACTCTGAGTTTCTTCACCAACGTTCAGCAGACTGTGATACTTATCGGAGTCTCAAAAGGCTCTGGACGCAATCAGAGTTTGATGCAGTGTAGTTTATTTCTTCAAAGAATAAAAAAAACCTGAGTCTTCTCCAGCAAGAGACCGATTTTGAGCAAACTCATTGGTCTCCTGGAGATCATTGTGTGTCAGATTATCAACTTTTTTTCACTACCAGAGATACCCACCGCCTCTTATTGGTGTCATATCTTTACCTATGTTTGCAGTGATTCAGCTTCTGTACTGGTCTCTGGTGGTGAAGCGAGAGCTGAGTATGAAAGTGAAGCTGTCAGTTTATAAATTGATCCACATTCCTGCACTCACCTATGGCCATTCAGCGTTGGGTAGTGACAGAAAGAAGCAGATTATGGATACAAGTGGCAGAAATGTATCTCCCTCTCTAGGCTGTGTGAGCTCAGGCTTAAAGATAGGGTGAGGAGCTTGGCCACTTGGGAGGGACTCAGTAGAGGCCCTACTCCAAATCAAAAGGAGAATTGTGGTAGTTCGGGCATCTGACTAGGATACCTTCTGGGTACCTACTAGGTGAGGTGTTCTCCCAACTATCCAAGAACAGTTTGGTGAAGAATAATACCCTTTCCAGCATGAGGGAGCACTGTGCCATAAGGCAAAAGTTATAACTAAGTGGCTCGGGGAACAAAAGATTAAAAATATAATTTCCAGGAAACTCCCCAGTCCCATCAATCCTGTGGTCAATCCTCAAGATTGACAAACAAAACCCCACAAATTCTGACAAACTCCAAGCATTGATTATGCAAGAATGGAATGCTATCTGTCAGGATTTGGCCCAGAAGTTGTTTAACAGCATGCCAGGGTGAATTGCAAAGCTCTTGAAAAGGAAGGGCCAAACACTGAAAATATTAACTCTTTGCATAAACTTAATGTAACTGTCAAGAACAGCCATGATAGGTGGCATCCTATCACAGTACCATGCTGGAATCTACAGAGCTCCTGAGAGCGACCCATTCTTTCACAGATGTTCGTAGAAGCAGTCTGCAAGTCTAGGTGCTTGGTTAGATACACCTATGACTATGAAAGTGACAGGTACACCTTAATCGAATGATTTGGATGGGTGATTGAATAATTTTGGCATTATAATGTAAATAAAAAGTCCAATTTTGTGCAGTCTTCTTAAGCTGCCTGCTGATTCAGCATGAATATGCATGCCTGCGTGCATCCCAGAGAGCACTGGTTCTCTTTCAACACGGAAATGATCAATGATGTTTCAACTTTTTGGCAGTTGGCTGGTCACAGTGCTTAATCTTTGAACTGTTTTCAGTCACCTTACAGTAGGTGTATAAAATGAAGCACCTTGTCATGCAGTCGGCCTTTACTAACATTTGTGAAAGATTTGGTCGTTCTAAGGAGCTCACAGAATTTGAGCTTGGTACTTTAATAGGAAGGCTCCACAGCAGCAGGTCAATTTGTGAAATTTCTTCACTCTTAGATATTCCAAGATCAACTGTAAGTGACATTATTGCAAAGTGGAAATGTTTAGGAACCACAACAACTCATTGACAGTCAGTCATTGGACAAATCTGTACAATTTGCTGCAGACGAATTTCTCATTTTTAGAATTTTCAAAAATTTCAAGAAGTACTGTAGATCGACCGTTACTCCTTCCTTATTTTGCTGGCCAATTCTTGTGAAACTTGTTATGAGTACTCACACGGCAAAGGTTTACAGAACGTTCCAGACAGATTTTGAGTTTTTGACTTTTCTTTTCTTTTACAAATGTTTGGAATTTTCAAGAAATACTGTACATTGATCTTTAACTTCAGTCGCTACTTCGTCCTTATTTATTGTCTTATTTTTCTGAAACTTGTCATGAATATTCATTGGACAGTGGTTAACTAAATATTGCAGTCAGATCTTTGATCTTTGATTTTTTTTTGTCACCAATTTTCAACATTTTTAAGAAATACTTTACACCTGTACATTCTGTCTACAGTAATGATCACATTATATGTGTTGATATAAACAGATTCTCTGAGTTCCTAAAATATACAAATAGAATAGTAGTAATACTGAAAAGAGGAGTTCCATGCATAGGTGTTCACATGTGTGCATCTCTTTTGTATGTTTTATATTAGCTGCTGTCTGTTCCTATAGGCCCAACAGGAGACCCAGAAGGCAGCTCTGAGATATGAGAGGGCTGTATCTATGCATACTGCTGCCAGAGAGATGGTGTATGTGGCAGAGCAGGGCCTTTTAGCTGATAAAAACACCATGGACCCAACCTGGCAGGAGATGCTTAACCACGCCACCGCCAAGGTACACACTTTACCCTTTTATTGATGCTAGTATTGTTGTGCCATTTATATAATCAAAATCAGTGGGATATGGGTAATTCCTTCAGAACAGAAAGTCACTATTTATGAATAAATCTCAAATAAAAGAACCTTCCCAAGACACTAAAAACCTTATTACATTACTAGAGACCTAAACAATTTACAGGGACCTCAAACAGTTGCTGCATTGCTATTTGTTGTGTCCACATATTTTATGTCTTTTGTTCTTCGTCTTGCCTCTAGCAGATTCCTGTTTTTTTTGTTTTTTTTTTTAAAAAGCCTCTTGTTCCAATGCCAATACTGAATACTGACTGGATGAAAAGTTAGTTTGAACGGGAAAGGGAAGACTGTGTGTGTGGTTTTGTGTGTGTGTGTGTGTGTGTGTGTGTGTGTGTGTGTGTGTGTGTGTGTGTGTGTGTGTGTGTGTGTGTTTTATACCAGGACGTTGATTGGTAAGCAGGTTTGGGGCTGGCTTTGTACCTACTACTGTGCACTCTTTTCTTTCCATCTCCGTCCACCCAGCAAGCCAGTCTAACTTTACTGACATGTAGCAGCACAGGTCTGTTAGGGATAGGTGGCATTTTTGTATAATTATCTTATCCCTGGTTTTGTATTAGTAATTTAGTAATTGTGTTATGTTCCTTTTTGTGTCTGTATTCTTTTTGTGTGAACGTCTCCCAGTGTCAGCAACTCTCTGTCTGGTGTTGGTTCCTGTTTAATTCTGTTAGTCCTGCATCTCGTATGCTTTGTTTTCAGTTTTGCTTTCCGTGTGTCGTCAGATGATTCAGTTCGCCTGTTTGCTCCCTGTTGTTTCCACTCTCCTTGATTACCTCATGTGTAAAAATAGTCGGTGCCCTCAGTTCTTTGTTATGTCCTTGTTGTCATATCCCCTTCACACTGTGTGCCCTGTATGTCTGTGTTTTCCACCTAGTTTCCTAGTCTATGTGTTTCTGACTAATTTCAGTCCGAAGTGCATTCGGTTTATTTTCCCGTGAATAAAAGCTGAGCTTGTTTACTCCCCATGTTCCGATGCATGCATTTGGGTCCTACTCTGCTGCCACACAGCCATCCATGACAGTAGGACATCAGCAGAAATAGACCCAGTGGACATAGTTTTTGAGAATTTTGAACAGTTTCAAAACCGGCTCCTCATTCTCCATTAACAGTGACTGTTTGCTTCCTGAGCGAGGAAAAAGGAGAGCAAAGAATCTGCAGCCTGCTTGGTTCCTGGCCCCAGTATTCTAACTTATTGCCTGCGTAGCTAAAAGATTTTGTTACCTCCTTCTAAACCCTGTCGTCTCTGCGACACTGTATCCAAGCTTCTCCTCCGCTCAAGTCAATGGAGATGAGAGTGAGTGGGTTCACCCAGTTGTTGACTGCTTGCCTTCCAGCCTCTCTGGTCACTGGCTCCATTCTTCTGCGGTCCCCCACATCCCAATCATGGAAGAGGAGCTCACAATGGCAGAGGAGGGATTCTGTGCCTGAAACCTGTCTGATCTAGCCAAAGGCAATGTGTATTATGTTTGTAAGTCTGTTGTCTGGCCCCATGGCCGGGTAGATCCCTAGAACTGTTTTTTGTTTGGACTCTTGTGCTCCCTTGTGTTTTGTTTACTCTGTTAACTCAGTAGACAAATACATCAAGTCCACTAGGGAAGATATGATCGGGTGATCCAGGACAGAATAAGGGCAACCGCTGCCTAAGCAAAAAACCTTTGGTGATTGCTTATGTGGCAGGGACACATTTTCTCAAAACACCACATCTCTGTGGCTTTCAAATCCCAAAAAACACTACCCCAAAAATTGGCCCATCCCAAGGATCAGGTCCCCCTGACACAAACAGAGTAATATAATGTACAGTGTTAAGTGTCTGGAGGATTGCTGTGAATTATACATTGGGAAAACCAAATAATCTCTGGCTAAGCAGATAGCACAATGCAGAAGAACTACCTTGTCAGGCTAAGACTCTGCAGTTTGCTTACACCTGCAGGCCTGTGGCCACACTTTCAGTGATGAGGATATGTGCATCTTTGACAGCGAGGGATGCTGATTTGAGTGGGGAGTCAAGGGGGCCAACCATTTCTGAATCAAGGAAGGGACCCAAAAGTACACCTTTCACCATCTTATAATGCTATGATTGCAGCCATTCTCCACACATAGCCAATGATCAATGGTCATGAGAGTTTGCATATTAACAATCATGAAACTGAGCTTGTGGCCTGTTGTTACGCAGTGGTGCTAGTTTTGGTCATTATTCGAATGTATGTTTATAAGGTTGGCAAAACCTGCAGTCAGCTGAGACTGAAGAAGTCTCTTGGATAACACAAAACATTTGAAAATGTTTTGATGAAATGTTTCTCCCACTGAAAATGCTATGTCCAAATGAACAGAATCAGATTTCTGGGAAATCCCTGAATTCTTCAGTTTTACACTGGGATACATTATTTTTAAATCCTTGATGTGTTTTGCCCACAAAGTCTTTCACAGATGGGTGAAAACTTTCCCTTTGACCTTTGACCTTTTTGACAGATGTTACTGTTAGCATGGATAAGGTTAGCATGAATGGGTGGACGGATGGATGGATGTTATTAGTGAAATCTTCTGCCACCATGACGAATTGTCAAAATGCTGTATGTCCATGTCCGCTCATACGATGAGATGAGATCTGGGCAGTAGGTAAAGTGTGATTTTTAACTCCATCCAGCATTTCTACTCTCAGCTATGTTTCCTGTACTGTCAGGTGAACGAGGCAGAGGAAGAGCGCCTTCGCAGTGAGCGAGAGCACCAGCGAGTCACCCAGCTGTGCCAGGATGCTGAAGCTCGAGTCCAGACGCTCCAGAAAGCCCTGAAGAAAGTCATTCTCAAGTCCAAACCTTACTTTGAACTCAAGGCTCAATTCAATCACATTTTGGAGGTGTGTACCATCAGTAATTTTTTGTACACAATAACAAACACTGCATTCATGCTGGAATCCACAGAGTGGTCACCATTAACCAAGAATGAGCAGCGACACAGGCTTGTTGACGATCCACTCTGCAGTGACTCTTACTGATTTTTACTTTACCTACTTTGCCTGTGACTAGTAGCAGCTGTAGTCTTTATGCAGAGTCTGGAAAATGTGAACTCTGGTCTGATTTATCCTATAGGAAGAGATCTTTTTGCTCAGAGGCATCTCAAAGTGCTTGTCAAACCTTCAGTGAATCAATTTAATTGCAAAATATCCCACTTGACCAGCAACTCTGTAGCTGCTTTGACCTGCTTAATTTTTTTCCAGTTCAGTTTTGTGAAGGCCAAGTTTAGAGATTTGATCCAAATTCAGGGATGTTAATGTGAAACATTCAAATTACTGAATTGAAAGTACTTTTGATAGTTGTGTATGCATCTATGTGAAGATGTAGGCGTTTTATTAGGGACACCTGTTTGATATATTGCAATTTAAGCACTGCCATAACTCATATACTTTTTCAGCTTATGCTCACATTGTGAGTAAGGTATCTATCTCACATATCTCTATCTAATGTTTAGTGGTTGATAAGAATGCTGTATAAATATATGTTGATTACTGTGTAATTACATTCGTGGAAGCTGCCATGTTGCCCATCTTGAATATGGTGGTTGAGATGTACACTACCAATCCAGCTAATCATTTTTGTGGCTAAAGATCGGCCACATACTGTACTTAGTACACCAGAGGTGAAGGAGAAGAAAACCTGTAGGCATTTGTGTGCCGAAAGGGCAAATTTTAATTAATCTGCGCCTTCAGACTCAAGATATGAAGGTTCATACCTATATTTTATCATCTGAGAAAGGCTCCCCTTCACCAAAGAAGTGAAATTGTGCAGGAAAGAGACAAAATGACTGGCATCTAAATAAAATATCCTCCTCCTCCTCCTCACCTCAACTTTCATCTCCTGAATTGAAGTCAGGGCTCTGACACGTGAAAACATGCATAAAAATGCTTATGTCATGTAGTGACTGTGTGGCAGGTAGGATTAGGACACAGATGCAGGACTTACAAGGCAAGAATGAACTCAAAGCCAGCTTTAATGCTGTAACTTTAACAGAATACAAACAGGAAACAGGTAAGAGAACAGCTGGTACTAATCACAGAAGACAAGACAAGGAAGTAGAACTAAATACAAAGCACGCGTGACAGAAGATCGTCAAAATAAAACAGGAATCTCGGCGACCCTGACCTCAAGCTAACAGGAGGAAACCTCCAGCAGAACCAGGCTCAGTGAGGGGCAGCCATCTGCTGCATCAGTTAGGGGTACGGGAGACAGGACAAAAGACACGCTGTGGAAGAGAGCCAGAGATTAATAATAACTAATGATGAACTGTAGAGTGGTGTATAAACACAGAGAGTGAAAAGAGGTGAGTGAAGAAAAAAACCCTCCTAATGAATGGGGTGGTTCAGGATCATCTGTTCCAGCCCTAACTATGAGCTTTATTAAAAAGGAAAGTTTTAAGCCTATAATAATCAGACCCCATCTTATCTCAAAGACCTCATAGTCCCATATCACCTCAATAGAGCACTTTGTTCTCATGCTGGCTTACTTGTGGTTCCTAGGATACTTAAAAGTAGAATGGGAGGCAGAGACTTAAGCTTTCAGGCCCCTCTTCAGTGGAACCAGCTCCCAGCTTGGATTCAGTAGACACACACCCTCTCTATTTTCAAGATTAGGCTTAAAACTTTCCTTTATGATCAAGCTTATAGTTAGGGCTGGATCAGGTGACCCTGAACCACCCCTTAGTTATGCTGCTATAGGCCTAGGCTGCTGAGGGGGGTCCCATAATGCACTGTTTCTTCTCATTCACCTTTATTTACTTGTTTATACTTCACTCTGTATTTAATCATTATTATTAATCTCTGTCTCTCTTCCACAGCATGTCTTTTGTCCTGTCTCTCTCCCCTCAGCCCCAACCGGTTGCAGCAGATGACTGCCCCTCCCTGAGCCTGGTTCTGCTGGAGGTTTCTTCCTGTTAAAAGGGAGTTTTTCCTTCCCACCGTCGCCAAGTGCTTGCTCATAGGGGGTCATTTTGACTGTTGGGTTTTCTCTGTGTTATTGTAGGGACTTTACCCACAATACAAAGCGCCTTGAGGCGACTGTTTCTTGTGATTTGGTCCTATATAAATAAAATTGAATTGAATTGAATTGTGTAAGACGTCTACTTCTTTTGTACAATCTATGGTGTTGGGTAGACATATCACTTTTTCGGTGCTTTTTTGCTGGTTAAGAAAAACATACACCCCTACATTTTTAATGTTGTTTGTGGACATATGTAGGAATAAAAAAATGTATATGCACCCAAGTGGCCACAGAACTGGCAAAATGTTCATTGACCAGTGAATGTATTTATGACAATAACATCACTAAATTACCCTAACTCCTATATTTATGGTATTACAAGCTGTATTTATGACATTTCATTGCTTTAACTAAGATGTAATTAATTGGTGTATAGAGATGTTTAAATGTGCCACTGTGAGCCTTCCTAACTTGCTGTTAACTTTGTTTCAGGAACATAAGGCTAAAGTAGTACAGCTGGAGGAACAGGTGGCAAAAGTAAAAATGCGTTACTCCGTGGCCCTGCGGAACCTGGAGCAGATCAGCGAGCAGATCCATGCACAGAGGGGACGAAACAGAGCCAGCAGGGGGCGTCCTGTCATCTGTGGCGGTCGGAGCTCCCCTGTAGGTGCTGAGGCTGAGATCAGAACTGCCACTGGGATTCATGACAGTAGCTGCGTGGGAGGCGGCGCTATTGGGAGCGATTGGGCAAATGGTGAGAAAACCAGACTGTGGGTGGAGAGGCACCAAGAGAGCGGCTGGGGTCAGAGGGAGCGACTAGAGGCAAAGCAGGTTGGCTCAGACTGCATGTCAGTTATCAGCCTTCAGACCATCGCCTCCGACCTGGAAAAGTGTGACTCGGTGGAGCACTTGGGTGACCTGAGTGATGCTGGGAGTGTGCTGGGTGAAGAATGGGACCATGACAGGAAGTCTAATGAGAGGCCAGTCAGCTGTGTGATGGTGACTGAGGGGCCTCAGCAGGAGGTTGCTCGCCAGGAGAAAGAAGCTGTTAATAAAGAGAAGCAGGAAAGTTTCATTAAGCAACACTACAGAAGTGTTAGTCTATGATGGTCAACAGGAGGAGGAAGATTGTGAGTGCGAGGATAATGATGAGTATGATGAGGGATCATAGTAAAATTAACAGTGCAAACACATACTAATGCTTAATTTGTGCACCTGATTGTGACATGCCATGTGTCGGCATGGTATCAGTTTGCATTATTTATATAGCGCCAAATTACAGCAAACAGTCGCCTTAAAGCGCTTTATATTGTAGGTAAAGACCCTACAATAATTACAGAGAAAACAGTCAAAACGACCCCTTATGAACAAGCACTTGGTGACAGTGGGAAGGAAAAACTCCCTTTTAACAGGAAGAAACCTCCGGCAGAACCAGGCTCAGGGAGGGGCAGTCATCTGCTGCGACTGGCTGAGGGGAGGGAGACAGGACAAAAGACATGCTGTGGAAGAGAGTATTTGCTTTAAGGATGGACTGAAGTGCCTTTCTGTGCTTATAAGTTTGCAAGGGTGCGCTTGGGTCTGCGTAACATAGATTTGTGTCATCAGAGCATGAATACAAGGCTCTGTGAAGACATATAGTACAATACTTATGCTAAAAAGGCAAAAGCTGCACATGCATCTTCCAAGTGCACTCCGAGCACATTAGGAAATTGTCATAACAACTTGTCTGTGGTTTCCACAGCTTGATGTCAGTGCTTCTGCAAGTGAGAATAGTCTCCACGCTGTTAAAGCTTTAGTTTCATTTTTGTAGCTTTGACCGTTAGTTGTAATACGACTAAATTCACTAACTGTCCTGATGTAGGAACATGGGGCATTGCTATTAAGATGGTCAGTGTGGCAAGAAACATGAAACTAACTATCAGCTTATCCAGATGACCTGAACCAGCTTATTTGACAAACCCTTATTGTACAGAAAGAATGTGGGCACAAAACTGCACATCTGCAGTAGACAAAGTTAAGTCAGTCCGTAAACTGTGATGGTTTCTTGTTCTTCAGACATGGCATCTGCGTGGACTTTTTAGAAGTCTGTGTTTGTGTTCTACCTTAAAGCTACTTTCAGCTACCCTCTTATTCACCATAGCAGATAGTGCTTCATATTTGATTTGATTTTTCTACACCAGATGCCTTTCCTGACAAAAGGCCCACAGGAGTGGTGGCTCCTCATGGGATCTATCCGTTATTAGGTGAATGTGTAAACCGTTACAGTATGGAGCCACTTCTTTGTGTTTGACTTAAAGGATGAAGTGCTGCCAGCTGCCTAAGCAAGAGCCACATCAACCAGACTGAAGTCTGTTCTGAAGTGTATTTAGGGTGAAGAGGCACACTGTGGGGTGGAGTTAGGGTTGGCTTTCCATAAAAGTATGTTATCATAATTTCATACAGTGGAACCATTTCAGGTGCTGTATATTTTCCCTCTGTGCTATGCATTTTGTGAATTGTAGTGACATTAGCCAACCCAGCATTCTGCAATGCCTTTGTGAGCTCTTACTGCTTGATTGTCTCACTGCTCGAGGTTCTTAATTCATCAGACTTCACTTTGGTGATATTTCCAAGTCTCAGCAATTTAATGATTAATAATGCCTAAAGCTAAAAAAATATGACCTAAATCCTTTATTAACAAATCACTGAGAACTAAAGAACTGAGAACTGATAAATTAAAAGAAGATGCTGAACCCTTGATCCTGTCGGTGAGTGTATTTAGTTGTTCTGTTATGTTTGAGTCACTAACAGGCGACAGAGATCAACACAGAAATTCTGGACTTGTAGAAACAAAACTAAGGCACCTTGACACTGGCGCACCTGATGGACCAACACCTTCCTAAAATGCTTTTTTTCCCTTGCCTTTTCATCCATCTGTATATTCATTTACAGATAGATGACTAAAGGGTAAGGGATCAACCAAGAAAATCTGTAAACATCATCTTTAAAAAATCCCCAAAGTTACAGGTCATATCTTGACTTAGTATACAATTTTTTTCTATTTAGAATAATGTGGACAAATGAAATGTTTTCAGTGGCTTCTAAAGTGACTGCAGCCATATGGAGTCAGTGTTATTTATTTATGTAAATATGCATTGCCAAAATCAGTCAAAACCTGTTGGTTGACTGATAAGGTTTTAACAGAGAAAAACTGTGCAACTAGTTTACTGATTAACTAAGAAAATCTCTAATTTTTTTAAAAATTGTGGTAGAGCAATATTTCCTGCCATAAATACCAGCAGCATGCACAAAGCTGCTGGCATAAAGTCTAAATAAAATAATAATAATTCACTCTGAGGTGCTGCTGTCATGACTTTAAATTCAACATTTTGTGAGATTCATCAGTTTGGGAGCTGACAATCCACGGGCCTCCTTTGGACGTTTGTCGAACCATGGATACTCCACCCTAAGAGTTTGTGGTGGTGCCCGTGGCTGGTAAGACCAATGCGGGAGTGACAGTCTCAACTGATGTAGCTTCTCATGGGGGCGTGTTCCTATATGTTCACTATCACTACTATTAAATAATACTATAGATGAATACTATAACTACTACTACATAACAAAAACAAGTCCCCCAAAGTTCCTTCTAGTGCTGCAATGTGAACTCTATTAGTAATAGTGTTGTGATAAATCCTGAAGTCGGAGGTTGTTTCTTGAAGCTGGTATTTCGAGTAAATTACTTCTATTTGTGCTATTGAATCATAATTTAAAATTTTTTTTCCTCTTGTAAAGAACAACTGTTCCATCAGATTGCAGAAAAGATGTCCAGATCCTGGGGTATTGAAATTCAGTAATTCCCACTTCATATGGCTCGTTCAGAACAATAAGCTTAGCTAATTTTGTCTTATAAATCCATGTCTTACTATTTGGATAAATGTGTTTAGATGATAGTGTGACATAAAATCCGTTCTTCTCAGGCTTCAGGGTCTAAACTGAATTAACATATGTTCGAACCCTCCTTTTATTGCACATCAAAAATATCCTTGTTGGAAATCCATGAATTATATTGAGGAGCCCAACCAAGCCACGTGTGGCTCTTCAAGCTTCAGTTAAAATGTTTGACGGCACCTGTGGATTTAATTTCACTTGATGTTGAGATATCATATATACAGATATATTATAGATACATCATATATACGAATCTGTGAGCTTTCAAGATCTCTGGTCACAATTAGACTTTTCCTGTCTTTACAAGCTCAAGTCAAGGCTAGGTTGGACTGCCTGGCTGCCCTTCCTGAGAGCCAGAAGCTTCAGTAGTGATCCCGCTTCTATTCAGCATACAGTGCTAATAGAGAGGGGCACAGGGCACAGACCTCTGGCCTGAGGAACTGTGGGCTGCTGAGGAGCCTCTTTACATATCGCTGTACAGCACAGCGCTTGAGCCGTGCCACAGCCTAGAGGCGCCTGCAGTAGGCGGTGAATCAGAGTTTACAATCAACTGTGATTCTGGACCTCCTGAAACAAACCTTAAACTCTGTTTTCAACATTATAATCCAAAAACATCATCATGAAGTCATCATAATTTCTTCAAGCCTCAGTAAAAGGTTTTGGACGACATTTTATTTCCATGCTGCAGCAAATTCTTAGTTCAGAGTTTGCAGCACTCCTCACAGCTTATGGGTGCAGCTGAGGCTTACTTTTTTGAGCTGAAAGGCTAAAGATATAGAACAGTTTCAGCAATTTGCAGTCTAGCATTACAGAGGTGAAGCAGACATGCTGACAGAGTTTTGAATGAGAGGTATGAACTGTGGGTGTAAGTTTGTGCACCTGCTGTTTAGAATGTATAAAAACTGTTTCTAGTGTGCAAAGTTTTTAAATGTTTGTTTGTTTTTACTTGTTAACCTCTTTATTTTTAAGTGTTGCTGTAATTGTGCTTTTATCTGTTTTCTTAACTTGTTATTAACAAAGCTCCTAATTGTGTTTTAGCCACTGACCCCTCTGCACACCCATTCATCTCACACTCCCAATGAAAGTGTTTTTATATATATAGATATAGATATATCTATATCTATCTATCTATCTATCTATCTATCTATCTATCTATCATCTATCTATCTATCTATCTATCTATCTATCTATCTATCTATCTATATATATATATATATATATATATATATATATATATATGTATAGAGAGAGAGAGAGAGAGAGATAGATAGATAGATAGATAGATAGATAGATAGATAGATAGAGATAGATATAGATATATATAAAATCATGCTATATGAATTGTTTTTCCAGTAACTGGCTACCTGTTCGTAGGGGACCAGCACTCTTCCTCCTCATCTGCGTTCCCTTCTTTCCACTCTCACTCTCTCTTAAGCAGTAAGCCGTTCTTCATCATTGGTGCAGTGGTACTGAAGCAGGGGAATCCACCTGTTAGGCATAATGACCTGTTGTGAGCCACAGATGCATAGCGACAATTCAACAAAATGACACAACCAGCGGTACAACTCACCTTCGTTGGGAACGTCAGTGATCAGGTTGACTCACTATTTCTAGGATTTTTTTTAATACTTCCAAAACAGTTAATTTGTCTTTTATTTAGTTACCGTAGTTTCACTCTGAAATAACAAAGCCTTTTGCTTAATGAAATGCTGGAACCGGAAACAAAACAAATCAGTTGATTTTTCAGAACAACCCAGCACCAACACAAAGAGCTTCTAGTGCAACATCAGGAAACAAATGAACACAAAGTTTTAATGCACCATAAAAGACTTCAATCATTAATATCTAGTTCATGTTGCAGAATTCAGAACATATTTATGGTAATTAGGTTCACACCATTTCTCAGGGGGGAAAACATTCATAGTTCTATTCAAATCTGTTCACCAGTTAGTAACACTACTGTTTACCCATAGCTTACTTTTTCTGGTAATGATTTGACAGAAACTTATCCAAAGAGGAAAAAACAAACAAACAGGAAATCCAAATAATTCAATTTTATTTAAACAGCACCAAATCACAGTAACTGTCACCTCAAGGCTTATATAAGACTAAAGAAACAGTTTAATTTTTCTTCTAAGAATTAGACCTGCCTCAGTCTGTTTGGGAAATATTTCATCTATTTTTAGATTTAGTTTCACTGAGTGCTGCAAAAACCTTTTTAATTTAAAAACACATAAGACACAAAATCTCTTGAAACTTTTATTTTAATAAAATATGACAAATGAATCATTAATTTAACTTGATGAGAGAGGCTCATTTGACTGTCAGCATTCTTTGACTGACTCCAATTTTATATTTTTAATCTTTATGAGGCACAAAGTGCTTTAAGGTCTGTGCACAAAATACCTGCTGACACAATTAGTCAGAAACTTATAACCAAGACTTCAGAAAGTATTCAGACCCCTTTACTCACAGTTGAATGTTAATGAATAAATGTTATTTGTTTTTTTTTTTTAACTGTTTGACACCCAGCAATGAAGAATAAGAAAGTGAGAGCACCTTCTTAGCATTTTTGCTAAAGTATTAACTACTGAATTTTCTATATTATGTAAAGTGTGCACAAAAATAAAGGCACAACCTGGCATTTGGTTGTTTTCTGTCAGTTTCTCTTCAAAGCCAAAGTGGACAGATAAGGAAACTGCATCATACTTCTCAGATTTATCCTCTTTAATTTTTTTCGTTGGCTTCAAATGGAAATGTTGGTTTGGTTTTTGGATAAAAAATAGGGTCACAGAGACCCTGAAGTCCTGTGGTTCCAGTAAGGTGATGGAAAACCCTGGAGTATGATAGGAACAGCAAACAGCACAGTTGTCAAGATGATAGTAAAGAAAACTTTTTAAAATATTATTATTATTTTTATTATTATTATTAGCAATAACCAATAAGACATGAAAAGATTTAGAGAATCAAACTCAGTGAATCTTTTCTTACAGAATATATTAACACTCATACATGGTCACAGAAAAGGAGGTCATACAGTTTAGTTATAAAACATGTATTTGTACCAAAAAATCAACATATTTGCTGTGTGGGAGGGGGGGCATTAGGAGTACAAAAATGTATCAGTGGTGACAAAATTTTCTTTAAGGGTTGATATTGAATCCTTCGACATTCCATCGCTACCAGGAATATTTATGGAGTATTCTTCAAGAAATAAATTGCAAAGGGTCATTTCTGGCACATTTGGGGGACCGGGGCACCCAGGGCAGTCTGCTGCAAGGCTGACAGAGAGCAGATAACCATTCACATTCACACCTATGGGCAATTTAGAAGTACCAATTGACCTAACCCCACTAACTGCATGTAAGAACCAGGAATAAGAAATGTATTAAAAAATCATAATGAATATAAACCACTGAGAATGCTGTCACTTTCTGTGATTAGCATTATTATGGCATCACTTTGAACCTCCTAGGAAACATCATTCTCGAGTTATCACGTTAACAAGATTTTCAGAAAACTTGACCTCTGACCTTGTCCACTGAGGCCAAGGTTGCCAAAATTTGAACTCGTTCGAGACTTTTAGTAGATGCTTGTATGTTATCAATTTAAAAATCAGTCTCATTGAGTGTTTAAATTCTTAATGTTCCTGCAGTTTTACATAATGACATGTAAATGGAAAATGAGCCTTAACAAGGTTAATTAAGCCCTCAGAGTTTGTGTTCATTTTTATTCACACATTAATCATTTTACTGCTTACAGGTAAAGCAGTCTGACCTTTACACTTTCAGGTGAGGTCTTTTGATTATACTTTGATTTACCTCAAATTGCCACCTCACGTACACTGTCTTCATGAAGTTATTATATCACAAAAAATAAATTATTTGCTGTTTAGTGTAATTTGAAGAAAACCAGACTGATCCCAAAGCATGTCAGTCTAGGGTATGGGGGGAAAACTGTAGGAGGTGGATGTGGAGGCAGATTGTTCTACTCTCAAGTCTGGTGCAAAACAGTCCACTGCATATTGTATTTCTGGCTGGTTTGGGTCCTGTAGAGTCTGTTGAGTCTTTAATGTAATGCCTCTGATAAAATGAGCTTAATCTTTTTTCTCTGCTTTGATTCTCATGCAGACTGTCATGTCCTTGACTGAATGTTATAATGCACTCAAACCAACTTTAACAATCTTTAAATCTAAGGCTCTCTGGAGTCACCATCATATCCTCATCATCACTGACTTCAACCTTAACTTCAGGTGAGTCTTCAGTCTCATCTTCAGTACCTGCATCACCATTTCTGCCTGTTTTGGACCCTTCAGAGTTCAATAAGGGGCAGGTGCGCTGGTGAGCTTGCACACCATGTTTACGAGCAAATCTTTTGTGACAGAAACTGCAGCTGAATCTTTTCTCTCCGGTGTGTGTTCTCATGTGAACCTTCAGGTCTGAGTTACGACCAAATGCTTTACCACACTCAGAGCAGCTGAACGGTTTCTCTCCTGTATGAGCCATGAGATGAAGTTTCAGGCTCACGCTGTGTGTAAATTTCTTACCGCAGTCCGAGCAGCTGAATGGTTTCTCTCCTGTGTGAATCCTCAGATGTTTTTTAAGATTACCACTTTGACCAAAACCTCTCCCACACTCAGAGCAGCAGTAGGGTTTCTCTCCAGTGTGCGTCCTCAGGTGGTTTGTCAGCATTGTCTTGTCCTTAAAGCGTCGACCGCACTCAGAGCAGCTGAACGGACACTTTCCTGTGTGAGTCCTCAGGTGTCTGATTAGATTTCCAATGTGAATGTATCTTATCCCACACTCGGAGCAGTTGAACGTCTTATCATTGTAACATAACATTTCAACAGCTCCTAAACCCGAATCTGAGTCCCTGGATGGTTTGGCTCCTCCACAGATTGCTGAAGCACAGACACGCTCATGTCTTTTCACGTGATGTTGCCAAGTAAACTTTTTGTGGCAGAAGCTGCAGCTAAACCGTTTCTCTCCAGTGTGGACTGCTATGTGATTCTTCAGATCCGCATGGCGGCTGAATGTTTTAATGCACTCAGTGCAGCTGAAGGGTTTTTCTCCCGTGTGAGTCCTCAAGTGTTGTTTCAGATGTCGATGGCAGCCAAATCTTCTACCACACTCTGAGCAGCTGAAAGGTTTCTCTCCTGTGTGAGTCCTCAGGTGGATTGTCAGCGTAGCCTGGTCGTGAAATCCTCGGCCACACTCAGAGCAACTGAATGGATATTCACCTGTGTGAGTCCTCAGGTGCTGCTTTAGACTGGCACTGTATGTAAATTTTTTGCTACACTCCAAGCAACTGAACGGTTTCTCATAATCCTTACATTTTTCCACTGTGTTTGAATCTGAGTTACTGGCAGGTCTGCAGTCCACTGAGGGACAGACACACCGATGTTCCTTCATATTGTGTTTCCGGGTGAACTGTTTGAGACAGAAGCCGCAGCTGAATCTTTTCTCTCCAGTGTGGATTAGCATGTGCGCCTTCAGGTTCTTCTTTCGACTAAAGGCCTTTCTGCATTCAGAGCAGCTGAAGGGTTTCTCTCCTGAGTGAGTCCTAAGGTGCTGTATCAGACTTGCACTGTATTTAAAATTTTTTCCACACGTGGAGCAACCGAATGGTTTCTCAATATTATTACATACTTTTTTAACAGCACCTAAATCTGGGTCTTCACAGTCCTTTCCTCCCACAGAGTCCGTGTTCGCCTCAGTCTGGCTGTAATCAAACTGTAAGGACAAAGGTTTTTCTTTCATCCCCTTCACTCTTAAGAGGGACAGGCCCAAATGTGATATCAGCTTCCTCTTGTTCCTCTTTAATGCCTGTGTTATTGTGGTCCTCTAGTTCTCTTTTAATCCCACAATCTTTCCATTCCTCTTTAACACCTGGATCCTCCAGTTCATCTTTAAAGCCTGGACCCTCCTGGTCCAGACCGAAGCTCCCCTTCTGCTGCACTTCTTCACCAACAATCACTTTGTGGACGCCCAGAGGTAAATCTGAAACAGAGACATTAATACTGAGCTTATCTGATGTCACTGAAACCATTTAAAGATGGCTTTATTGAAGTTTTCTGTTTAACAACACATCATCTCTTTATTCCAGCTCATGCTTCCTCTCTTTTCCTAACATATAAATTATTTTATTAAAATGTTGTAAGAAGCAGCAACAGAGTCTATCAAAGTCATATTCTCCAAACAAATACCTCTAGACCCAAAATTTTAAAAACTTATATCCAGCCTACCATAACATTACAAGACAACAAATGTTTAGAATTGCTGCTGTATCACTGAAAAGTGTTGGTAGGCCAGACGTGGCTAAAGAGCCTTTATAAGAAATAAATACACATACGCTAGTACGTATGAAGAGTTCAGATGCAAAAAACTTTAAATCTGCCTGCCTTTTTAAAATCAGGCATAATTATTCATAGAACAAACTGCCTTTCTTCCAAAAAATATTAACATTTTTGCATCTAAGGGGCCTGAAAAACAACCCCACACCATAATCTCCCCTCTACCAAACTTCACACTTGGCACAGTGCAGTCAGAGAAGTACCGTTCTCCTGGCGTGATTCATCACTATAGAGAACATGTCTCCACTGCTGTAGAGTCCATTGGTGGTGCTCTTTACATTACTGCATCTGACACTTTGCATCGTGTTTAGTGATGCAAGGCTTGGATGGGGCTGCTCAGCCATGGAAACATTTCCATGAAGCTCTCTGTGCACTGCACTTGAGCTAATCTGAAGGCCACGTCTGTAGCTATATACTCTGCAGAAGACATCTGTGCACTGTGCTCCTCAGCATCCACTGACCCTGCTACTTCATTGTTGAGTTGCTGTCATTCCCGGTCACTTCCACTTTGTTGTAATACCACTAACAGTTGACTGTGGAATATTTAGAAGTGAGGAAATTTCACTTCTGGACTTGTTGCACAGGTGGAATCCTATCACAGTACCATACTAGAACTCACTGAGCTCCTTAGAGCGACCCATTCTTTCACAAATGTTTGTAGAAGCAGTCTGCATGCCTAGGTGCTTGGCTTTATACACCTGTGGCCATGGAAGAGATTGAAACACCTGAATTCCATGATTTGGATAGGTGAGTGAATACTTTTGGCAATATAGTATACATATAAACTTCACATTTTACTGGACGCATTTAAAGTTTCTCAGTCAGGATAATTTTACAGTGTTGCTTCAAAGAACCATACAATAAGAACCAAAACAAGATTCAAACTGAAAGACTCCCATAACATGGACAGGTTTGTGGAAAGTATGGGAGCGCCCCTTGACAAACTGGTCTATGTGTCTAGCTACTGCTAATTTTACACCTACATTTTATTTAAGTAAGTGTTTGACGGTGGAAAAAAAATGGATCTTAGGTAGGGCTGCTTGATTATGAAAAAATCATAATCACGATTATTCAGTTCAATTCAATTTTATTCATAAGGTGCCACAACAAAACAGTCGCCTCATTATATTGTAATGTAAAGACCCTACAATAATTACAGAGAAACCCAACACTCAACCCTACGAGAGTATTTCTCAAACTGTGGGGCACGCCCCAGTGGTGAGGCACAGGGTCATGACAGGGGGGCACAAACGACCTGTGAGTAAAGTCATGCAGGACAAATGTTGAACATCAAATTAATTCTCACGATGGAACAAGGAAATGATGTTAACAGATATGTTAGAACAAGGACTAGTGAAACTCTCCAGGGTCACCCGCTGCTGCGTACATTGCCGTGCCGCCACCGAGCCCCCGCTCCTGGACCTCGGCGAGGTTTGAGAACCACTGCCCTATGAGCAAGCACTTGATGAGAGTGGGAAGGAAAAACTCTGTTTTTAACATGAAGAAACCTCCAGCAGAACCAGGCTCAGGGTCAACTGCTGCAACCAGCTGGGGCTGAGGGGAGAGAAACAGGACAAAAGACATGCTGTGGAAGAGCCAGAGATTAATAATAACTAATGATTAAATGCAGAGCGGTGTATAAACAGAGTAAAAAGAGGTGAAAGAAAAGAAATAGTACATAATGGGAACCCCCCCAGCTGCCTAAGCCTATATCAGCATGACTAAAGGATGGTTCAGGGTCACCTGATCCAGCTGTAACTATAAACTTGATCACAAAGATACGCTTTTCACATCTGAAAAACTGCAATAAGAAATAAAAACTGTTGATCTATGCAAAAATAAAAATAAAAAGTTATATTTCATTAAGCAATCCTCTGGCAGAGTTCCTTTTTTTTTTTAATATACATTTACTTTATTACAAAACACTATATATCCTCTGCATCACAGCTACTTATATCTCCCTCTGTTTTATATGTTTATCTTTTGACAGCTGCATAGCTGTCAGAGTGGCAGATGATGATGTTAGCTTAGCAACATCAGGATAGCAGTGAGTCTGTTTCCAGCAGAGGGGAGTAAACTAACCTTCTACTGTCGGATCCATTTCCGCTGTTAAACCCACATCCGGCGGTTCACGGTGTCGGTCTACCTCTCGCTCTGTCCTCGGACTCTGGGGGACCTTCTGGATCCAGCTGCGATTCAATCTGATAACCGAGCACAGCGTCAAGTTCGCTGAAGTGTCAGCTGCTACTTCCGGGATTTGTTTCAAAAATAAAACTCACAATCATAAAGTCAGATAATACAATTTAAATTTTACATAGAAAATCCTCTGAGAAGAAACCGAAGTACATTTAACTGTTACAATTTGAGGTATTTGATCAGAGGCCCGTACTATGGAGCATCATTTTGGCTTATCTGGGTAACTTAAAGGTTAACCCTGGGTTTTCTCCACTATGAAGGTGATTCACTTCTTACCGGTTTAGATCGCCAAAAGTAACTTCCATCGATCCATCTATTCTCTTCTGCTTATCATGTTCTGCCATGGTAACTTATGCTGCAAAAAAATACCCCAGACTGGAGATCAACAGGTATGAAATCACCTACTGACCAGTCAAGTCGCCAGAAAATAGCGTCAAGATCCTTTGGACCTCCGTGTGCGGATAGTAGGAGGGTCTAAATTTCCCAAATAAGCATCAGTAATAAATACAGATTATTAGATGCAAATTTCTTTCTTGATTTTGTTGTTTTGTTTTAATTTTTTGACTGCAAAAAAATATACAAGCGTTAATATGTAAATCAGGACCTTTGAATTCTGTTTTTATAAGCTATTTATTCTTTACTTGGTCTCAGACTATTAAACACCACCGAGGCTGCAGCTGAAAGACTAAAACTGTCTTATGCAAATTTAAATATTAATTTAAAGGAACACTCAATTATAAGCCATTCGAGCCCCCCGTGTCTTAATGGTAGAGCTGTGATATTAAATATGTTTGTTAACTCACACAATAGGCAATTTTTGCCAGCTTTTCTTCCTGCCTTCAAACAGGCTAAACTTTATTAATATTCAGCTTTATTAATGTTTATTTCATCCTACTGACCTAAACATTTCAAGTGAACACACATTCATACAGTGCTTTTAATGGGAAACATCTGTACAGCGCTTTTCCTCTCACACCGCTGATTTATCTGCAGAGGCTGTTACTCTTTATAGTTTTCTAATATTATAGTTTTCTCTTCCAGCCACTCAGCTGCCAGTGTTGTGCCAAAAAGAGAATTCTGATGTTTCTATGTGTTTTCTAAGTGTGATAGCTTTGCTTATATTGGTAAATAGAATGTAGTCAACAAAATAAAGCATATATAAAAGTGACTGTGCCATAAACTGTGCAGACTGCAGCTTCTACTTTGTGACAGGAATCTTTGACTTTTTTAGACTTTTGTCATTTATGAGAGATATGTTTGACTGATTATTGGCCAGCAAGTCATTTATAATAGTTTAAATATGGGCAATCATTTTTTTGACAAATACCCAAAATAATGTTTTGGCAGACGATCATTTTTTGGTTCACTAATTCAGTGGGATTGGTCAGATGTTGCCAGCACCACCCCCTTCATGTGAATGCGCTCGTACATAGAACGGGAAACACTGGGTTAACTTAGCAAGCAGATAACCAGCTTTGTGTGACCACCTATACTGAAAACCAGTGCTAGTGTAAATGAATCCAGATAACAGAAAAATACCCTGAACATACTGAAATCGCTTCGTGGCACAGGGCTCTGATTGTGCTGATTTATTGTTCTAGCCTAAAAATCTGTTGAGAAATGACAGGATATGTAAACTGTTGTATGCTGAAACACTGCTTTTTGGATTTTGTATAAATGTTTATGGAGTAAAATATTACTCGGAGCCACACTGTGTGCAGACCTTTTCTTCTTCTTTGCAGTGTATTTCTTTTTTGATCTGACACCTGCAGATCACAAATGACAGGCCTTTATGGAGGATGCTGATTGTCCAAGTTTACATCTATGCATCTGTGCTCCCAGCCACTCTGTCTTTACATGCAAGTAGACAGAGGCTCTGGGGGAAAAAGATGTTTCAACTATGGAACTAAAATGATTCTTAAAAACTTAAAATCATTAACCTAGCTTTTCATTCTTTAACTCGATTCAATCTTCAATCATCAAAGAAAACCTTGTTGTTGAAAACAGCAGAATTTTAGCTGCAGCATTAATCCCATTCATGGATATAAAACCCTGAAAAGAAAAACATCTCCATCCTGAGGAGCTGCAGATGATCAGTGATTAGCTTCATTGTGGCCTGATTTGGTTTATTGACATAATCTGAATAACTGTGTGCCAGTGGAATTTTTATTCATGAAACTGAGATATATTAGCCTGTTACATAATTATATTATTATGTAATAGTTTTACTTTATTTATTTTGTTTTACTTAAGATATTTGTTTGGCCATATTGTAATTTATTCTACTTATTTAAGCCATCTGTTATGTGTTGGTTGTGTTTAACTTCATTTCTGAAGTAATAAAGTAATTTCCCAAGTTTTGAGATAAAGTATATCTTATCTTACTCATCAGCGCATTAAATTTTTAAATGTGAAATAATTTAAACAAGACTTCCTGTTTACAATCTGTTAACTATGGGTCTGTGTAGGTTCTCAGTCATCCAGGTCATAGTACTCTCTGGAGCTTGAGAAAAGGCGAGTGGACTTCTTTAAGTTTCTTGAAGATGTTTCACCTCATCTGAAAGATTCTTCAGTTCTCAAAGCAAATGGTGCAGAGACCTAGGTATTTCCCTGGAGGTGGTTGTGACCCACTATTATTCATGTGCATAATTACATGTGCCATGGTGTAAAAGGAGGCGTGGGTCATTACAGGTGACCCACAGACAGATAGTTCGAAAGAGGAGTAAAAGAAGCCATCTATGTCCACCATGAACAACCATCACTCAACAGATGAGGTGGATTACGTCACCAACTTTCCCCCGCTTACAATGCTGTCCTGAGCTCCCGCCCCAGGCGCCTCAGTCCCCATTCACACCTTTCTTCAGATGACTTCAATAGGTCACTTGATAGTCCCAAATTAGTTTCACCCGAAACCACTGATTGTCATGACCCCACGCCTCCTTTCACACCTTGGCGCATGTGATTATGCACATGAACAATAGTGTGTCAAAACCACCTCCAGGGGACACCCCCCACTGGAGTTTAAATACCTGGGTCTCTCCACCTTTTGGTGTGAGAACTGAAGGAGCCTTTCAGATGAGAGGTGAAACGTCTTCAAGAAACTTACAGATGTCACGTCGCCTTTTTTCAAGCTCCAGAGTAAACCACGGGGTTTTATTTTGAAATTAGAAGGTTTGCGTATACAGGAAGTGACAGATCTTGTTCCGGGTAACTCCGTGTACGTGTGTTTGTTCCGTGTTGAGTAAGTTCTTGGACTGTGTGGAGCAAGGTGAGCGGTGAAAATGTCTAAGGTGCGGATGCTGAGAGCTCTGGTGCAGGAGAAACTGACTGCGGCTGCGGAAGACATTTTGGCGCTGTTTGAAAGAACTATAGCGGAGTATGAGGAGGAGCTGAGCCGGTCAAAGGAGGAGATGAGGAGACAGCACACACTGCTGGACGCTGTTTTCAACCCGCAGGTTCAGCCGAGCTCAGCAGGTGGGTTCATGTCCTGTGCTTCGCAGGCAAGCTGAGGGTTTGTTAGTTCGTGTACTCACAAGAGAAAACATGCGAGCTAATTTCCATCTGCAGTCCCTGTTCAAGTACACACATTATTACAGATGCGTGGGAGTGGGAGTTTCAGTGGGACATGTTGAGGGTTACCACACAGGTAAACTAAATCTTTGGACCGTGTAGGAAAAATAAATAACAACACACACCGTAACACACAGTTTACAGGTTTGAGTTTGGATGGATGGAACTTGTAAAGAACAACTGTTCATTATTTAAATGCAATTTCTGACCTAAAGGTATGAATGGAAAGTATAGTTTTTGCGTCTATATGTTACAGTAGAACTGTTGAGTTTCAGCAGAATGCATGCATACATGAGCACTTCTGTTTTTGAGGCCCACATTTCTCCTGTATACCTTTCTGAACTAGAGTTTAAATTGTGGGATATCTTCTCCATATATGTAATGGGGAGGTAACCCTTTAAAATTTGAGGGGCTCTATTGAATAAGATCAGAGATTCCACTAGAGGGAGCTGTAGGGTTAAATTTCAACCTGCATCATCATCATTGATATACATATAGGGTTAGGGGCCGCATTGAGCGCTGAATCTTGCGTCAGCGTCGCTGCCATATTGGATATGGCAAAAATAAACAGAGAGGTGCATCACTCTGGTGCTTCGTAGCGGTTTTCAAACCGTTTTACAGTTGAAACTGGATCATGTGGGCTTACCTTTCACAGGTAACAGTGAGCAATAACTTTTTTCTTATTGAATTTGGCAATTAAAACATTTTGAAAACATAATTTGCAAACGTTGCAGATAACTATGTAGTCCTGCGTTGAAACCAGCCCTCAAACATACTGGACAAACTATTGGACAACTTGTGCTAGTGCTAATAGTAAAGCAATGTGATTTCAGTTTAACATTAAATGAGTGTTTTTTTTTGTTTTTGTTTGTTTGTTTGTTTGTTTTTTACAGATGTCCAGCAGCTGTTTGTGAGAAGAGAAATAGTTAAACCTGAGCAGCAGGAGAGGAGCTACACTTTGGAGCAGGAGGTCAAGGAGCACCCTAGCACTAAACAGGAGCAGGAGGATCATGAAATGTTACCTATTAAAAAGGAACAGAATGAAGTCTGGACCAGTCAGGAAGGAGAGCAGCAGGAGGACAGTATTATCAAGTTCACATTCACTCCTCTCTATGTGAAGAGTGAAAATGACTATGAAGCGGAACCCCAGTCCTTACAGCTTCATCACAGCCAGACAGAGGAGATCAGAGACTCTGTGGGAAGACCAGAACCAGAAACTGAACACGCAACTTCAGACTCTGTGCAAACTTCTGATATTCTTCTGAACAATGTCAGATATGATGCTGAAGAGAAACCGTTTGGCTGTTCTGAATGCGGCCGCAGATTTCGGCAGAAAGGACACCTTCAGATCCACATGCGGGGTCACACGGGAGAAAAACCATTCAGCTGTTCCGTTTGTGCCAGAAGATTTCCTCGCAAGGAGAGCCTGGTCCGTCACATGAGGTTTCACTCTGGAGAGAAACCTTTCAGCTGCTCTATCTGTAAGAAAGAGTTCACCCGCAGAGACCACGCTGTCACACACATGAGGATTCACACCGGGGAGAAACCCTTCACATGTTCTGTGTGCGGGAAGAGATTTGCACACAAACTGAGTCTGAAGCATCATATGTCCTCCCACACAGGGCAGAGAGGTTTCAGCTGTAGTGTTTGCCACCGGATGTTCAACAGACAGTGTCACGTCAGACATCATAAATGTGTTTTCAGCAGCAGCATTGGTGAGGCTGTAACCCTGCCTCAGTGGACAGATGAAACAGCTACTCCCATGTTTGAAACAGGAACACTACAGAAAGACTCAGAGGTGTCCTGATATTTAGAGTTTCTAGCATTTAGTTATAATTTTGATCTAGGTATTTTATAGGTATTTAACAAACTCTCCCCATGTGTTATACAAACCTGTCAAAGTGTTTTCTGTTTCTTGTTCTTTTTTCTTTCTTTTTTTCTGTGTATTGTCCTCATGTTCTGATTATTTTGTAAATGTAGTTGAATAAAAACCTGCATTTAAAAGTCAATAGTTGTATATAACTTTGTTTTTTTGCTAAATTTGTACATAAGTTTTTACAACTTTTTACTACTATAATTTTTTTATGTGGTGGTTTTTTCTTTTTCTTTTCTTTCTTTTTTTTAGTTCCAGTGTGTTAATACAGTATATCAAAATGAAAAAATAACTGCAGTCACACATGAGGTTGTGCTGAAAACAATAATACCTAACAAGGCACAAACAGTTTTTAAGTTGAAATATAAAGGTAAAATCAAAAGTAGTCAAAAATGGCCAATTATGCCCCAGATTTAAAAACTATTTAAGGAATAGATACTTTGTGAGTAATGGGCCAAACTATAAACTCCAACTTGAGTAGATTGTAGAAAATTAAATTAAAGCACTGATTCAACTTTTTTCAGTTCCAATATAGTGGTGGCCAGTGCAGTAGTGGCAAGGGGGCCCAGGGTGTGTTTGAAAGTTTCATTTGACTCTCACAGCAGCAGAGCCCTATCACTGCAGATTTATAGCCTGGTTGAAGAATTTAAATGTCCCAAAGTGGGGCTGGACATGTCCCGCACTGACTCCCCGTGACTTCGTAGAGAAGGAGTTGCTCCTACCCTAGCATTAAACATCCACAACCAAACATCAAACCATGTTAATGGAGGAGGCGCATCAACAGGAGGAGGCAGCCAGGCGTTCCAGAGCCATAGCAGAAGCCAGACGGGGCCCCTGGATGAGGTTGGAGGGTGTTGAAAGGAAAGTCTCATGAAACAAACTGTGGAGCATGAAATCCATCAGGCTGAGCTTCATAGTCCGAGCTACACTTTAGCACCTTCTGGTTAGCTATAGGACCAGCATCATTCGAGGCAGATGCACGTGGAGACATAACCAGGTCTTCAGGTGTTTAGCTGATAAAATTGAGTGCAAGAGGCTTTTAATCATTGCCCAACCCTTCAACAACCAGGATGTGTGCTGACTCCCCCTCCCAGCATTTGTTTGGGAGGGGGACAAGTTGAGGACTAGCTCCCCAACCACCAATGTGGGCCCACTGAATGCAGGCAGGGATTGGCAGAATCGAGTTGACCTGGATCAGAAGCTTATTTTTCCCCGGACATCGCAATGACCACCCTGCGACCAGACTTTGTACCCTGGTCTAATTCCTGTCAGCTCGCTGAGGAAGCTTACGAGCGTAAGAAGCTGCGTTTCTCCAACTTAGCAGCTGAAGCAGAGGATAGAGGCTGGAAGATAAAGGTGTGGCTGATGACTGATAGAATACCCTTCTGACCTTCTGACTCAGATCACCTTTCGACCCCAAAACATTTGTATTTTTAAGCAGAAATAGAAAATGATGTGGGACAAATTGACAAAATAATAAAACACTGGAATGACAGGGACACCCCCCTGTGAAATACACTACATTTTCCAGAAGTATTCACTTGTCTGCCTTCACACGCATGTGAACTTGAGTGACATCCCATTGTTAATCCATAGGGTTTATTATGATGTCAGCCCATATAGATATCTGGTTGCCTAGACAGGCAGCTGAAACATGAGGATAAACTAGTATCAGGTGGGACGGGGTGGGCTTAGGAAGCAGGCTAGAAAGCAAATATACCAAGGATTAGCTGATTTAATCAAAGATCTATCTAGATGTCAGTGTTTGCAGCTCAGCCATGTTCAGTCAAATACTGCAACAGTGTGATAACTGCAATTTTCTCCTTGAGTTCTCTTTGTTGACAGTATTTTTATTTTAGATTATACATCACTGCAAAACATACAGAAGCAGTCCAGACAAAAAAGTGTCTGGGAGTAACCCATTGTGGCAGTAACACGTTTTAGTTTCACATCCAAATTAATATTGAAAGTGCCGTGTCTTAGCTTCAATAAGAGTAGGTTTACATTTTTAAATAAAGAACTGTGTGGAACTCCAGAGACATAGTAGCTAAAGTGTAAAGTTCAAAAGCCTTTGGACAGACACATAAATAAAATCCCGATAATTTAATAATACAACCTTCCTTCTCTATATAGCTACTCTGCTTAGCACAGGAACTGAGCCAACAGGGCAC